>CM031241.1:325965862-326565862 GCA_018340775.1 Taxus wallichiana var. yunnanensis | reverse complement strand
TACGCTTGGGACCTCACCAATGCCCAATCTGACACACCCGCCTAAGCGACTCGATCTATCCAAAAATAAATCCGTTCCGCCACCTAGGAGACGAACGCAATCCGGGCCTCTATCACAATTAAAACCTTCATCGTCACACCCACCTTCCATATTGGGACCTCATCCCTCCACTTTACACCAATATATCATACCTCCGTTGTTTTCTGCAAAACGACCTACGCCTTCTACACCTATACAGAGATCAAAGGGTATCACAACATCGTTACCCCGCGTATCCGGTCCACCTATCAACCCTAAACCAATCCCATCATCAAAGGATTTATTTTCTGTCACTCCCCTTTCTCCGTGGTTGTTTCCCGCTACCACGCCATCTGTAGCCTCATCATCTAACCAGCTGAACGTAACTTCTATGTCCAAGAAACCACGTTTAGTGAAAAACATGTGTCAGCACCCCTCGGCTAAACCATCACCCATACGAACTAAACACGCCCAAACATTACCACAACCCACACAATCAATACCCTCATCCTCTTCCGATTTTGACCCACTCAAAGGATCTTACGCCAAAATCCTTGCTATGTTGGTGGAGAATGCGACCATTTCCCTACCTCCACTTAGACCTTATGACCCGTCTAAACCCCGACCTATGGGTTACGATGAGTCTAAAATCTGCGCTTATCACCGCACACCAGGACATGATGTGGAGGGATGCAAAGCTCTAAAAACCCTCCTTCGTCAGTCACCTCTCCCGGATAGACAGATTAAGAAAGACAACTTACGAAGGGAGAGACCTCTAGCGTCAATTCCCTCTACTATATCATCTATCCCCGCCTCACCAAGATCTATCATTATTACAACCCCACCTCTTGAAGACCATGAATTATCCCAACCATCTTCCTCATCTCAGATCTACGAGATTAATATGATTAGTGTCGCTACTCGAGGACAGAAAAACAATGGGAAAGCGAAAGAAAACACACCTGCGGCATCTCTTTCTCCTTCAACCATCCCGATTACACCACCACCTAAAGTGGTTATTCGCGGACCCGCCTATCCCGTCTCTAATGGAGTTGCCCACCGAACCATGATCAAACAGCTTCATCAATCACCCGTAAAAATGACACTATATGATCTCATTCAGACTTCTGAATCTCATCGACAAGCTCTCGTTGAGATCCTTCAAGGGATAGAGGTTTTACCCAACGAAACCCTGCCCGTGGCCTCCATTCTAACACCCAATCACGTTTCCTCTCTCACCAAACAATCCATCTCCCCCACCACTTCTGTCTCAAAACAACAAGCCGCTGCAGTTAGTTTCTCGGAAGATGAAATTATCGACTTTGGTGCAGAAGACCCTGACCCTGCCCTTTTCATTTCCGCTTACGTCCGAGACATTCGAGTACGTCGGGTTATGATTGACGGGGGCGCTAGCCTAAACATCATCTCTTCAAAAGCCTTCCAACAAATGAACATCCCTTCTAGTTGCATGTGTGCCAACCCCATCATGTTGCGATCATTCAATGACGCTATTACTTCTACCTTAGGCACCGTGATCCTCAACATTCACGTAGGCCCACGTACTTTACCCGAACTCTTCTATGTCCTTGAAGGAGAGTTCCAATATAATATATTCTTTGGGTCGTCCTTGGATCGAGCCATGGGATGCGTTCCCTCAACATTACATCGATGCATAAAATTTGAGTACGAGGGAAGTCCTACACCTTTGTAAAGCTGATCCTCCCCCTTCAAAACTTGCAATATGTTATACCGCCCAAACGATGTGCTTATACCAATTAAGACACCCATACATTCAACCCAACCATCCTCTTCAAATGTACCTCAACCATCCACCTCAACTGCACCTACGCCTTCAACTGATGAAACCACCATCGCACAAACCACTTCTCTTCCCGCAGCCTAACATCCCAACCTCCGACCCCTTAGTAGATGTTTTCCTCGCCTCACGCTCGGGGAGTACCACCTATATAACGTTAGTTCTTTCCCTACCCAGCAGAGTACGGACAATTACATGCGCATCCCACCTACGACCGTCGCGTGGGGAGGTAATCTCTTACGGACCACCCCATTGCCGCACTAACCTAACGTATGGGGGTGTTGACACATCCTCCATTACCCCTGAACCTCCTCTTGGTGTGGTTCCCTTCCAATCCGATTTTCAATACTTGACAAATCGTCGTTTCGCCCTCACCTTCTTGACTCGCTGTGCGTGGAAAGGCTTTGGTTTTGGCCTTTATGAACAAGGCCGACATACACTCATTCCCGTGACCACACGCAAACATAATGATCGCAGTGGTCTCGGTTTTTCCGAAACACCTACACAAGAGACACCTCCTGTCAGCTGTATCCTGGAAGAGGAAGATGTTGCCCCTACCGAAACATCATCACCTACTTTGCCATCATCACCCACAGAATCGATGGACCCTGAATCTATCCCTCCTAACTTTTTTTTTTCATAAATGCTATCTTCATAGGTCCTCTCACTTATCAACGCGATAATGAGGACCCATCTTCTCTTCCCCTTCTGTATCCAGACATGATCGAAGAGGATTCGCCTTTGATTAATGTTGTTGAATGCCAGGATGACGACTCCATACTCACTTACCTGGGCGCGGATGATTCTTATATTCAACGCGCCCTACCATCTGAAACCCAAACTATGCTGAATGAATCTACTATAGAAATCAACATCCACACGGAGGAAGATCCTCACATAGTGAAGATTGGACAATCCCTTAACACATCAGAACAAGCCGCCTTTACTACCTTTCTCTGTGCTCGCAACCAAGCGTTCGCATGGTCTTACGCTGACATGCCAGGAATTGATCCTACCATTGCCGTCCATAACATCACCCTAAACCCCGATTCCAAACCAGTCAAACAGAAATTGAGAAAAATGCATCCACGCATTGCTCTCTTGGTCAAAGAGGAACTCCAACGACTCCTTTCTGTTTCCTTCATTCTGCCTATTGACTATCCTCAATGGATTTCTAACATCGTACCTGTCACGAAAGCGACGGGGGGACTTCGGATATGCACGGATTTCGGGATCTTAACCTCGCTTGCCCTAAGGATGACTTCCCCCTCCCAAGTATTGATCAACTTGTTGATCTCACTGCGGGTCATGAAATGCTTTCTCTCATGGATGGCTTTTCAGGATACAACCAAATTTTGGTTGCCCCTGCCGATCAACACAAGACTGCCTTCATAACTCCTTGGGGAACCTTTTGTTATCGTGTCATGCCATTTGGCCTTAAGAATGCTGGTGCTACCTATCAGCGGGCTATGACCTACATTTTTCATGACATTATGCACACTATCCTTGAAGACTATGTCGACGATCTTCTCGGCAAGTCTAAACATCGTAGTGAACATCTCGATGTTTTAACCATTATTTTTGATCGCCTGTTACAATATTCTGTCCGCCTTCAACCGAAGAAATGTGTTTTTGGTGTTCTTTCGGGAAAACTTCTTGGCTTTATCGTCTCTTTGCGTGGCATTGAGGTCGATCCATCGAAAGTCAAAGCTATCCTAGAAATGCCCCCACCCAAAAATCTCAAACAATTGCGTAGTTTACAAGGTAAGCTCCAATCTATCCGACGTTTCATCTCCCAACTCTCGGATCGGTGTCAACCTTTCCATCACCTCCTTAAAAAGGATATTGCATTCCAATGGAGCGAAGAATGTCACCAAGCCTTCGAAGCTCTCAAATCTTATCTCTTACAGCCACCCGTGCTTATCCCACCCCAAGACAACCGCCCTTTCTACCTTTACCTTTCCGCCACCGACCACGCTGTAGGAGCCATGCTTGCACATCGTGACTCTGAGAATCATGAACAAGCCGTTTATTATATAAGTCGTACTTTGGTGGACTATGAGACTAGGTACACACATGTAGAAAAATTGTGCCTTGCCCTATCATTCGTTGCCACCAAACTCCGACACTACCTTCTAAATCACAAGACTTTCGTCATCACCAATACAGACCCCATCCATTACATGTACGCCAAACCTCATCTGAACCAACGCATTGCTAGATGGCTCATGCTTCTCGCCGACCTCGACCTTGAGTTTATCCACCAGAAATCAATCAAAGGACAAACCATCGCAGACCAACTTGCGGACGCTCCTGTACCGGGGGAACAATTTACCAATTTCACATTTCCCGACGAACTCATCGCTACTCTTTCCCTCACAGAGGAGTCGCACCCAATGACCCTCTTCTTCGATGGATCTAAATGCCAGCACGGCGGAGGAGCCGGCGTTGTTCTCATTCCTCTCAACGCTGAACCTATGCCTCTTTCATTCCGACTTGATTTCCCTTGCACTAATAATACAGTGGAATACGAGGCCCTTGTTCTAGGTCTCCAAGTTGCGTTACACTTAGGTATCAAATCTATCAACATTTTTGGCGACTCTCAATTGGTAGTCAATCAAGTTATGGGCGTCTACCAATGCAAAAACGAGGAACTTCAAAAATACAAACACTACGTGGATTCACTTCTAGCTTTATTTACCCACTATTCTATACAAACCATTCCCCGCTCCACTAACAAATTTGCGGATACTATGGCTTGCTTAGCCTCGCAAATTCCCGCCGCGCCAACTGACTCTGAATTATTCGTCGTGGTCCAACAACTTTTTGCCCCATCCTATTCAACCCCGGTAGTTTGTATGATAAATACTGTGTCCACTAATTCACAGGATACCTGGTACCACCAATTCCACGACTACCTTACAATCTCTGTCCTCCCACCTGACCTTACTAGTAACGGCAAACGTGCTTTTCTTAAAAGTGTTTCGCGTTATGTTGTCATGGGGGGACTCCTCTATAAACGTGGCTTTGATGGCATCCTCCTTCGCTGTCTAACTGGCGCGGAGGCCACTCATACCATCCAACAGGTCCATGACGGTATTTGTGGTGGACATTTTAGCGGCCTTGCCGTGGCCAAACGAATCCTTCGCCTTGGTTATTATTGGCCTACTCTCAATAACGACTGCTACGAATATGTTAAGCGTTGTGTTATGTGTCAACAACATGCCAACCTTCAACATACTCCTAGCCACCCGCTACAAGTCGCTCGTGATCTTTGGCCTTTCTCACAATGGGGTTTAGACCTTATTGGTGAGATTCACCCGACCTCTTCACAACGTCACCGTTGGATAATCACAGCGACCGAATATTACACAAAATGGGTGGAGGCCATCCCACTCATTTCAATCAAAAAAGAAAAAATTGTCGAATTCATTAACCATCACATTATCTGTCGTTTTGGTATTCCTCATCGCCTAATAACAGATAATGGTAAATCTTTCAAAAACAAGTTGTTACAAAACCTTTGTGACAACTTTGGTATCAAACTTAGTTTCTCATCGCCTTACTATCCGCAGGCCAATGGTCAGGCTGAATCTTCTAATAAAACTCTAACCAAAATCCTCATGAAAGTTGTCAATGAATCTGGAAGAAATTGGCACGATCACATCCCCTTTGCCCTTTGGGCTTATCGTACTAGCATTCGTACCTCTACTAATGCCACACCTTTTTCTTTGGTATATGGTACCGAGGCTGTTTTGCCTCTCGAAATACAAATACCCTCCCTTAGAATATCTCTTCAGGATATTCTCACCAACGATGATTTCCGCCAAGAGCGGTTAGCCCAATTGGAGCTTCTTGACGAACGACGTCTTACAGCTCTTGATCACCTTCAAATCTATCAAAAACGCATCAAGCGTGCTTATGATAAGCGACTTCATGAGCGTACCTTTAAGGTTGGTGATCTTGTCCTCAAAGAGAATCAACATGTCACCAAACTAGAAAAGAGCAAACGTGGAAAATTTGCTCCCAATTGGATTGGGCCTTATATAATCACTCACACCTATGGATCAGGCACTTATCGTTTAGCTTCACTTAATGGTAAACCTGAGCCTGAACCCCTTAATGCCTTACATCTTCGCCCATTCTACTGTTGAATCTAGTGTTATATCACTTCTTATCTACCTACCGCCGCTCGTCCCGAGCTCATTTACCGCTACATACACTTTGTTTTCTATATCTCTAAATCAAATCGAAATCACTTCGCACCTCCCCTTGATAATGCCTTCCCCTTTTTTAGTCTAGTCCATGACTTCAAAGTATTAAAATAAGCCGTATTCTTATGGGATTTTCTTGAGTCAAACTTCCTACTAAACTAGATGCTTCACGCCAAAAGAACATCTAGTCATCTAAAATTAAATATAGACTGCTCCCTCGAAGGACAGCTATATGCCAAACTATTGCTGCTACTATAAATAGACTGCTCCCCTGAAGGACAGCTATGCACTAAAATCATCTCTGCTACTATAAATAGACTGCTCCCCCGAAGGACAGCTTATATACACGGCCAAGCCTTTATCAGAAGCTTCTCGCATTGATCAGCTTCGTGAAGACCTCAAGAATAAAACAATCAATATCCCTTGTAGACTTCCCGCATCGATCAGTCTACATTCAATAAAATAAAAGCCTCATACAAAAGAACTTTTTGGGTCATGGACTTGTCTATTTAGGGTAGGTTCTCTTTCGTTGTAACAAGTTCTTTGTACCTCAGCTATATCATCCACATCACCTCACCATTTGTTTCAACTCAAGGGACGTAACGTACACCTGATATATTGTGATCATACAACTCTTTTCAACTATGGACTTCTCGTCTATACACGGCACTTAGGGCTTCAGGCTCGTTCTACGTTGTGTGGTTTGTTTAGCTCTTTTCACCTACGGAGCACTCTTTCCGCTTTGCCTCGCATCTAGAATTGTGTGTTGATCTTAATCAGGACACTATTCCCTACTACTTGGGTATGCTAACCTTTGCTTTACCTATACCTACACCAACAACATTATCCTACCAGCACCAACAACATTACCCTACCAACATCAAATTTTTTACCAAACGACAAATTGCCTAAACCATACCAAATTGCCTAAATTCACCCCTCCCTGATCCTAAGGGAGAACTACATCGGTCTGAGGCCCCTCCTTGCTTTGTGCAATGGGCTATGTAGGCAGCACTTTGGAGACATGGGGTCTCCCAAGGTTAGCTCGACCATCCCCTACCATAATCTATCATGTGTGGTATAATAAATATTTCTGTGTATTTCTATTTAATCACATTCCTCTTTATCCTTTTTCAAAACACCAAAAGTCACAACGCAAACATTCTTATTATTATCATAACTCAAATCACCATACATATTCAGTTTTATTTAGATGTTAAACAAATACATCTTCTCTATCATCGGTCATGCAGAATCGACATCGGTTCTCTACCCAACTTTCACCCCATTCTTTGCCCTTACTTACTCCTTGCCTCTTTTTCACCAATATCGCCTCTGTCCACCTTTGCTGCACAACATTTGTTCACTTGTCCGGCCTGACCTACGGCCTCAACTTACCTATTCGGCCCGACCTAAGGCCTCAACCTACCTATTCGGCCCGACCTAAGGCCTCAACCTACCATTCGGCCCGACCCAAGGCCTTAACCTACCTATTTGGCCCGACCCAAGGCCTCAACCTACCAATTGGCCCGACCCAAGGCCTCAACCTACCAATTGGCCCGACCCAAGGCCTCGCCCTACCAATTGGCCCGACCCAAGGCCTCAACCTACCTATTTGGCCCGACCCAAGGCCTCGCCCTACCAATTGGCCCGACCCAAGGCCTCAACCTACCTATTTGGCCCGACCCAAGGCCTCGCCCTACCAATTGGCCCGACCCAAGGCCTCAATCTACCATTTGGCCCGACCCAAGGCCTCAACCTACTATTTGGCCCGACCCAAGGCCTCGCCCTACCTATTTGGCCCGACCCAAGGCCTCAACCTACCAATTGGCCCGACCCAAGGCCTCGCCCTACCTATTTGGCCCGACCCAAGGCCTCACCCTAACCATTTGGCCCGACCCAAGGCCTCAACCTACTTATTTGGCCCGACCCAAGGCCTCGCCCTACCAATTTGGCCCGACCCAAGGCCTCACTCTACCGTTATGGTCTGCCCCAAGGCCACAACCCAACCACTTGGCCCGACCCAAGGCCGTATCACTTCCATACCATACCCACAATCAATGTTTTATTTTATACATCCATCATGTACCTTGTGTTCAATCGAGCTCACCTGTTCGTGTTTTAGCATGATTAGGGTCCTTGACTTGATCTGTCGACCAGCTTTGCCCAGACCTAGACCGTGACGTTTATCTCAACCAAACCAACCTTTTGGTACTGCCGAACATGCCTAAACGTTCCGGTACCTCACCTGTTATATACCCTGGAGCTACTTCCTCTGCCTTGGATACCAGGATTATATCACCCTTGTTTGGATAAACTATCGACCTTTGCCTACACATTGCTGGTTTGCTTGTCAAATCATGTACCCTCGTCGTACTATTGCATTTCAACATGCGTCTGCTTCCTTGGACCTACCCCACCACCTTACCATCCTCTCTACAACATATACCCTTTATCAACCCTATCCCTGATTTCCCGTTCACTCAATCTGCGATAGATTTGAGGGGGATTACCTACATCTTTAACATGAGAAACCACTTCATATTATTGTCTCCGTGCAGCTTTACAGAACAAGCTACACGACAATAAGGGGCTAATGTAGACACCAAATTCGTGTCTCACGACCCCTTGTGACCCGCATCCCATTTCACAACCTAACCTCATTACCTAAACCTTACACAATTATTTATTAATTACCTTGTAATTGATAAATCCACATCACCTTACCCGCCACCTCACTTTGCCACCTCATCATGACCTAGCCCTAACCCTAAACTAACCTAATTAGGACCCATGACTTGGTCTAGACTCACATCCATAACTAATGCCTCCTTACTCGCACCAAAAGCCGACCTTCTAGCCACTTGACCAAGCCCGCAACTGATCCCTCGGGAGAAAAACAGGGAAGGTGGGCTATTTTACTAAAAATAGCCTACTTTTTCCTAACCGATGCCGGTTCCTACTCGACCGCCGTCGGTTACGCAACCGCCATCGGTTCCCTGTAAATGGGCTCCCCAAACCAAAACAACGGATCGGAATTTCATTTTGGAGATCAGTTGAAGGATTTTTGAATCAAGGGAGAGTCCAAAGTGATTAGCAGAGTCCAGAACTTCACTTGACCAAGCAGAGAGGACGAGTGAAGAAACCGAAGA
Organism: Taxus wallichiana var. yunnanensis; assembly: GCA_018340775.1. NCBI lineage: Eukaryota > Viridiplantae > Streptophyta > Pinopsida > Cupressales > Taxaceae > Taxus > Taxus wallichiana. The sequence continues at coordinate 326,556,662 of CM031241.1, read as the reverse complement.
GTTAGCAGCCAAGGAGATCAACTTGCATCTTCGTCAAAACCCAGTAAGTCACATCTTGCATGTCCTCTGTTATAACATTTCTTATGCTTTTGGAATTACAGTCCTCCCAAATCCATCCCTGAATCCACTACCCAGCGTGCATATTACATCTAACTGCCATCCATCTACCTCTCATCACCTTATTTCTTAATATCACCCATATACAGCCTTACAAATAATACAGTTACCAAACAACACAAACACCCTACAAAACAACCAACCTACAGATCCTAAACCATAACCGGTATCGGTTATCAGTAACCGGTATCGGTTATCAGTAACCGGTGTCGGTTAACCTGACTCCTAAACCCTGACCGGTATCGGTTATCAGTAACCGGTGTCGGTTACTGTGATTCACAACCAGAAACCAGCCTTTCCCCTACCTGTTTCAACGAAGTGATTTAATTGATATTTTACAGTATTTTGTGTTAACTCATATCGGCAGGGGAACTGACCACCTTCGAAAGGAAGTTTCATATTTCCTGGGCCCAAGGCAGTTCCCTCATTTATTATCTAATCAAAATCTTGTGGTCTTGTGTTCTTATTTGCAGGTAGTCCTTCCAAGACAAAAAGGAGTTCTTCGCAGTCAACCTGATCTTTCTCTACGGTACGCGCACATCATCTCGACATTCTACAGGTATTCCTCCTAACCCTAACCTTATCTGTTTCTATAAGGAACGAAGCATTTTCCGAGTGAAACACTATATGGAAAAACAAATATGTTAATATCAAAATGATGTCACCACAATGTGAGAAAAGTAAAAATTCTAACCAAAACTCAAGGCAATGTTTGGAACAAAAACTAAGTCTAAGTATTACAAGAAGTTGTTATTTATGTGAGTAGCGTAGCAATATAACTTAGGGAATTAGATCAAGTTTCAAAAATGAAACAAGATGTAAGTATAAAAAATTTATGGCTATAATGCGGGAAGTGTAAAAAATAAAATGAAGTCAATGATGAGATAACCTAACTATAATGATAATCTTGACATGGGTATTAAGGAAATGGCTATCAAGATACAAATACATACCAACACACTTTTAATGCTTACTATCGCAGTCGCAATAAGGAAGGATGTAAGAGGGTGTAAAAGTGGTGGACACAATATTTGAAAGCACTACAAATTCATGTCCTATTTTGTCCAAAAATGGGAAATAAGACAACAAAGGAGTAACTTTTGCAGAGTTTTTTCATGTTTTAGGACAAGTGAAAAACTAGGAAAAAGTAACATTTCACAAGTTTCGTGAGGAATAAGACTAGGCTCCAACTTCAATTGAATCTCCCTTGTTCGGATAAAAGGGTTATTACTCCAAAAAGGTTTTGCTTCGTGAGAGCTTTGTAGAACGTGATGGATAAAGTCTAGATGGCTTCAAGCCACAAGCTTCCTATTGTTTCACTCTCTAGGTACCATAAACTATCTTTGCGAGCATGGTTTTCTAAGAAAGTTTCACTAAATAAATCTTGGAGTATACTGCATTTACTTTACCTCCTTCAATATAGTGAGCAATAACTTGTGTTCGGTTGTATCTCACTAGATTCACATGAATATAATTTTGACGCTAATCTCACAAAGGAGAACTAGCCAGTTTGGTAATGAAGTACTTCCCATTTTGTTCACTAGTTCCCTCAAGGTATGAATTACTTTTGGGTTCTGGGAGCATCCTTATGGGTTTACAACTTATGCTAAGGAAATTATCCTAGTTTAAAGTGGAAAATATGTAGCTCTTAACCGAAACCTGTAATACAATGTTTTGAATTTGTGCTAGTATGTTTTTTATCTAATAACTTAGTGTGGTTTCAATACACCATTTGAAAACCTATAACAAAACCGTATTAGATATTGTTTAGATCATTATCTGTCACAACCATATAATATGGTCCTACAACTCAAACATTATTAGTTCTCCAATAAAAATGCATTAATTTAAAGAGGATCAAGTATTGTTTTTATTCTCAAGATCATCTTAAGACGTAAGAGAGGAACATACACAACAAATAATCCAACTAAAAAGTAAAGAAAATCTTTGCAATTACATGAACCACTTGTGGAAAAGCTTGCATCTCTTTTACACCTAGTTTTTCAAGCTTGGTAAATGTTCATTCCCTTAAGCCAAAAATGAAAGATGAATTTTCTAATTTAACTAAAATGTTAGAAAATGTAAAATAAAATCTGATTTTTATTCTCAAGATCACCCTAAGGTGCAAGAGAAGAGCATACACTAACTTTCACCTAACTTACACAAAGCATGGAAACAAAACATTCAGCAAAAATTAAGAAAATTTGGTTAGAAATTTGATTAAAATGTTAAAAACTTGTAGAAAATAGTTACAAAACCCTGCAAATAACATAAAAAAATAAAATTAAAAATTAAAAACCTTGAAGTTAGTGAAAATTTTAACGAGATCAAACAGTGAGCCCTTGTAATAATAACACAACCCTTACAACACCAACACATCATTTAACACAATAACATGTCCTTTAACACCACAACACACCTTTGACAAAGAACATGGAATGATAAAGTAGGAAGCTAAACACCGGTTAGCGAGTCACACCAAGTGTGGGCTTGATAACACCAATGCGGCCAGAAATAGAGAGCTAGAACATAGTGCAACATATACGCATCTAGAGAGACACTAACACATCCCTTGTAACATGAGCATTTCCTTAGTAATAACAAGAAGAATTTTGTAACACCAGCTCACAACTTTTGATAGGAGCATATAATAGAAAAACACTAATAGTGATTTCTGTAGGTGATAAAAAATAGGAATTTTTTATAAAAATTCTCAAAATTTCAAACTTTGTAAATTTGGATGAATTTTGAAAGCACCTCACCTCATTTGATCTCATAAAGAAAAAATAAATAAAGGAATTCTCGACAAAACTAGTTAAGAAACCTCATAATGGAAGGAATTGATGAATGAACCTAACTAGGGGGCATTTATAGTTTAATTTTGTTTTCAGTTAAGTGAATCAACAAGGAAAATGCAGCTATGTGTGTATTGCAAAATACAACACCTCACATATGTTTTTATCCCATGATCACCTTCATCAAAGATGCACAAAAGCTCCAAAGAACTAAGCACAACCTTGAGGAAGGCAGAGATAAAGAGGAAGACTTGAGGAGTTTGGACTCAAAAACAACAAACATAGTTGTTGTTTGCATTGTTAGATGTTCATTATTAAGTTACAAGTATTTTCAATTTGATCATTTCCTATGATTAAGTGTTATTATGTATGTATTGAGTTGTTTAATTCATTGTAAAATCATTACAAATCATAAAGCTGAAAGTAAAAGGAAGTACACAACTCAATTATAGAAATAATATCATTTATTCATTAAGGAAATTCAATGTTTCCCACACAAGCCATGGGATGTAACTTATGATTATGAAATAAATGGATACATGTACATGAAACTAAAAGAAAAAGAGTATAGAAGAAACCCATCATTGCCTTGGGTTTTCTTTGATCTTCATTGTTTCAGCTCCAACTTTTGAGCTTCATCTTCATCTTGCATCATCTAATAACACAATGTAGTTGAAAAGGAAAAAGGAAAACCATCAGTTTGAGCTCGGGTTTAAATGCATGTACTCATGTGTTATCTAGTTTCAGGAAAATGAACCATTTGAGATCAAAAGCATAAGGTACATCAAAGTAACTAGATAAGAAATGAAAAGTAGTATCTTTTGGTAGAAGCTCATATGATTCATAGAATCATGAAAAAGAAAAAAAAAGAAAAGAAAGTCACTATGGAACATAAGAGAGGCGAAAAAAAGCCTAATTATTTTCTAACTATTATTTGATTAAGTGTGTGTAAGTACAGTTGCATGAAGAAAAGAAAAATCATCATGTTTAAAACAATTTACTAATAAATCAAATTGCATTTCAATGACATAAACAAAAATCAAGAACTATAAACTCAATAAGAATGAAGGTGTCTTTCAAAATGATCAAGGTATGATTGATACAAACTTGGAAAATTTTCAAGTATAGATTTCATATCTAAAAAAATCATACATAAAGAGTAATTCATCAAACGAAAGTTTTTAAAAGCTTGTTTTTAGAATGAAGAAATAAAGTTCAATGAAAATTTTTCAAGAAATACTACTTCAATTACCAAGAATCAATTCACTTAAGTGAAGATTTTAGTCACAATGTAGTTTCAAGTTAAGATCAAATACAATCAAGGAACCAACGAGTAAGGCTAAAATATCATTATGAAAGAAAATGTTGAATTTCTAGCTCAAGGCACTTATGTATTTTTAAGAATAAATAATAAAGCAACTTTTTTCAGCCACTAGTATGTAAAAAAAAAGATTCAAAAATAAGATTATAGAAAAACATCATTATAAGCAAAATCATCAGGGATAGAAGAGTTTTAGCTTGATTATAAATACAAAAAAAAAAATAAATTTCATTCAATAGAAATCAAATTACATATTCAATTCAAAGGTTGCTATGAAGTTCACCAAAAAATTGAGAAAATAATTGATTTGAAAAGACTATATAAGTATACATTTCTATGAACATCAAAATACAAATTCAAGTAATATTAAACAAACTTAATCTCAAAGGTCAGTGGCTTAAAATAAAAATCATTATCTATAAAGTATATAATGAAAAGTCAATTTATCTTTAATGACTAAACAAAATATGATCTTCATAGAATGAAATGATGAAATGAAAAGAGATACAAATTATTACAAAAATGAGAAAAAAAATGCTTTAGAAGTAAAACATTATAAAGGAGAAGTACAAAATTGTATTCATTCAATAAGATTTGAAATGGAGTTTCAATTACATAGTAGAATTCATATCAATAGTTTCAATTGAAGAATCTCATGGTATAACTTTAAATAAAATTTTCGAATACATCCAAAGAATCAAATAATCAAATATAACAACAAATAAAAGAATAAATATCTCTAAATGATAAATGGTGAAGAATTCAAGAAGTTTCAATGATCAATCGAGATATTTTATCAATATTAAGTGAAAATTTTCTAAAATCTTGAATGATTGAAAATGTCATAGCTAAACTATGAGGTAAAAGAATATATATTTGCAAATTTCCATTTACAAATAAAATTTTAGAGCAAGTTTTCAAAAGATACATTGAGCATTTACATAAACAAATCATAAAGAAATGATCAAATGAAATAAATAAAGTTGGTATTAAAGAATATGACAAAGCATAGATTTCACAATAAAGAAATAAATCTTAAAGGAATAACAAAAAGGATCAATTTATAGTTAAATGATGAAACAGGAGTTTAAATCACAAGGATGTCAATATGAGAAACAAACATTATTCTACAAAAGATGATAGCTTAAAAGGGAGCTCCATAGTAAGACGATATAGAACTCAAGTCTCAAAAATGACTCTCAAAAAAAAATCCATGAAATGAAAAAAATCAAAGATTAATAACATTCATTAATAAGATAAACAAAACATAAATGAAAAGTAAAATACCTATAAGCTCAAAGAAAAATATAGAAGAATCAAAATATAAAAGTTTGAAAATAAGTTTTCTATAAAATTTTCAGTCAAGAAAGTAACATGATAGAACAAATGCAAAAATTCCAAACCCAAAACGAATGAAATGAACCCATATTATAAAAAAGGGGTTGAATAAAATATCACAACATTTTTCAACAATTTACAGTTTTAGAGGAAGAAAATAGCATTTTCTTTCGATCCATCAAATTTTAATTTTAAATAAAAGTATTTTTAGAGAAAAATCAAAGAAAACCCCTAAAATTGATAAAGACTAAAACCACTTTTTTAACCATCAAAGTTGCATATTAGAAAATGAGTCACGAAGTCATTTTCGAAAAATCACTAAAAACAAATGATGGAAATATAGAAGTATTCAAAGTATATGCCTGAAACAAAAAATAGTGAAAATGAAATAATTTTATTTCAAAAATAATCTCATTCCTTCCAACATTAAATGAAAATGATAACCAAGAATCTAAAACAAAATCTCAACCAAGCAAAATAAAAAATAATTAAATTTTGAAGTCAAGAGTCTTGAAGGTGAAAAACTAAAATATTTGAACCATGAGACAAAAATGCAAATAAAATGAGTCAAAGACTTTATCAAATCACATGGAAGATTTAAAAGTCCACACATCAAAGTTGAAATCTTGAAAACATAATGAAGATCTCAAAAGAAAAAATATTATAGAGCTCAAAATGATGAATAACATTTTAATGGTGGTAAAAAGAATGGATAGGGATATAATTAGTATTTGAATGCTCAAAGCTCCAAAATGAAAATGCAAATGAAAATCAGGTTTAGAACATCCATGTGTTTTGGCTGGACAACAATCCAACAAACCTAACATGACCTTGGTCCAAATAATCAATGAAAATCAAAACAATACAAATCCATTGAAAATCATTGGTAACCTAACTCATCCAAGTTTAAGAAACAATCAAGATCAAAAGAATAGTATACAAAATCAACAAACTTCAAACCATAAGCTTTAAGTTCAATGATGGAGATCGATATGGTACACAAGATCAAAGGCCTACAATGATCACCAATTACTAAATTCAACATAAAACTCAAGTACCATAAGATCAACATCTCAGATCAAAAAGGCAAAATCTCACCATGGTTCACAGTATCAAAATCCAATTGATGATCAAACAAAGGATAAATATCAATGACTTAAGAACAACTAATTCCAATCAAACCCCAAGTTGCGGTTTAATCATTTGAGGGTCAAAGAAATGTTAGGATCATATTTTTCCCCCTCACCAAATGATGGCCAACATTCCCAAATCATAGTCTTCAAAAGATCAAAAGGTAGCCAAACGTATTATTTTCATGATGACTTAAGGTCTAAAGCCTAATTATATGTCATATGGTTATTAAAAAGGATAAAAGGGTGAAAACTAAAAATAACCAAGCCTTATGATTGCAATCGAATTGATTTAAGGAGATCAATGATCATATATGTGATGTAATTTATTCCAAAGTCAAAAAAGGAGAATCATATAATCCAAACTTTTGGCCAAGATACCTTAAAATGAAATGAAAGTCCCCAAATTAATCAAATGGTGAATAAAGGTGGTCCCCATAGGCATAAGATCATAATGGAATAATTATTATTTTTCACAAAATAAGGATATTATTTTCTTGCACATGCTCACAAGTGGTCCCCACATGGGTGAATATTTTGCTAAGTATTTTGAAAACTAAAGGACATTATTTTACATAGAAGAATATTTTTTACATGCTTTACAAAGAGAGGAGAAGAGAATTTTCAAAAGCCAAATTTATCATTGCAAGAGGATAATGTATAGGTGTTCATCATGCAAAAGAAGACAAATAACATGCACTTGCATTGGAGAAGACTTACACAACAAGAAAGTGGCTAATATTAGCCAAAATATTCACCCAAGTATATTAATTGTATTAAAATAGAACAATCAACTACACTTTGACTAAAGTGTATTTTTGTAACTAAGGCTATTAATGCCTCATTGTAATCAACATGTCTATTTTTATTCCTTTATTTATTCATGATAAAGGGGTAAAATTAGCATGCATGGGCAAGTACAAATGTAGTCTATTTTTAGGAGGGGTTGGGTGAAGTATTTTTGCTATATATATTGTGTGCATTAGTAAGGCACAAGGAGGACTTTTTGGACACATGAGTGTTGAAGCATATTTTTTTGCCAATTTTTCCCTTGAATGAGAACCAATTATTGCCTTTCCAATTATTTACAAGTGGTGTGTATCTTTCCATTAATTCTTGTGAATGTTAATTCCCTGATTAATTATCTTACCTTGCTACAAATTTGGTTTTCTATATAGTCTTAGTGTGCATGTTAGCTATTGTGTTGTTGTGATTTATCCCTCAACACACAAGTGTTTTGCCTTAGGATCAAACTGAAACCCATTGGTTCGTGTTTTCCATAATTTTTTTCTCAATTTTATTGTGCATGTACTCAGTCAAATCCCTCAATAAATTTGGTGTATCACCCCATTTCAATTTAGTTACAACTAATTTTTACCCTCAAAACCCCAAAAAAATTAGTTTAGGATACATCAATAAGGAACCGACCTTGATACCGAGACTCACCTCAACAATAGGTATACCCACAGACCTGAGGTGTTTCCATTGTATCTATAGAAGTGAGAGATAAAGAAAGCTTAGAAACCTATTGTCATCTCTCAACAAGGGTGCACTTTTGAGAGATAATAGTTTTTGGCATGCTCGGTGGGACATGAATCAGATCTGCAGTAGATTACAACAATTTACAACAGATTTATAGTGAAAAAACAACACTTTTGGAAGAAAAAACTGCTGTAAAATCCATTAAAAATAAAAAAATTATTTGGCGACTCTCGTAAGGCTGATTTCAGACCAGTTTTACAGCATGTTCCATGCCTAAAGTGACTACAAGATCATCGGTAAGAGGACTTCCTGTTAATTTTATTTCATTACCTTTAAATTTATGAAGAAGAAGAAGTTGGCAATACCTTACCTTATAATAGGCCTGGTTTTGGAGCAACCCTCCTCCCCTTCCTTCACCATGTGTTAATCTTGTTGTTCAAATCCTTGTTATCAATGGATCAACAACCACCACCACCTAGAAATTTTGTGACCTTTACTAATGGCAGCCCTTTAGTAATTCCAGTCTATCATGATATACCTGTTTGTTTCCTTGAAAGGTTTACCTTCATTTATTGGTGAAAATCAGATTACCCCTATTGAGCATATTAAAGACATTGCATCCCTTTGTGCTAGTCCATAATGTAACTCATGAAGATGTAGCCTTAAGACTCTTAGCTGCATCATTTAAAGGAAAAGCTTTGCAATGGTACAAATTTACCGATAGGGAGTATAACAACTTGGGATGAATTAGGAGATCAACTACTTAAGAAATTTCAAGACAATTTTGATCATTTATCTCTCATAGAACAATTGTCTACAATCAAGAGATCTCCTCATGAATTTATGGCTAGTTTTAATATCATATTTTCTAGAACTTGGGAAAGAATTCCAGCCATTGTTAAGCCTCAAGCTGATCATGCATTTTTATACTATCTTAGAGCTTTAAATAGTGACATTTCAGCCATGATAGTCCTATGGGAGGAACTACACTCCCAACAACTTATGATATTGCTATTAGGCTGAAAACAACCTTATTCAAGCTGGTAAATTAGCCCCAAGACCTTCTATGCCTCTTATGGCATAGATTTGGCACCTATACCACAACCTATTACTATAATAGAGCATTTTTTGTTACAACACCATCATCAGATGATTTATTTAAGGCAAACTATGGGAAAAAATTAACATCAATTGAGAATAAATTAGCTCAGCCTAGCAGGCCTTATCAAGCACTTATCAGCAAAATCAGTAAAAATAGGCAACCATATCAACAAAATCAGAATTATAGGCAGCCTTATCAACCAAAGGAAATTTGATCCTAAAGCTCCTAGTTCATCTAGTGCTCTTGTTCTAGTCAACATGGCTTCAGAAGAGTGGTGTTTACCTTGCAATCACCTCATCATTAGTTGCTAATTTCCAAATGCATTCTTGAATATAAGCCTTGTTGCACAACCTCAATCTAAAGCATTATTCATGCCTCAAATGGAGGGTGGGCAGCAAGATGCTCAGAATTAGAAATCACCTGAACAAAATTTAGTTAGTTTTGGAGAAGAAGATTTTATCACAGTTATAACTAGGTCTCAAGAAAAAGGCTCAAGATAAAGAAAAAAAAAAAAAAGGACCTGTTTTACCTATAGTTCTTGATAAATAAATAGCAAATGCATAGGTCAAAAAAAAAAACAAATCTTGTTGTTCCTTCAAAAAAATAAGCACCAAGTAGTTTCAAGCCCTAAAAAGAGTAGAAAAAAACAATTGCAACCTGATCCTAGAAGATTATTCATACCTCATATTTCAAAAGTTGTTGAAGCAGAGTCATTTTTTTCTAAAGCTTATGCTAAAAATGTAGAAAGCTTTTTTCTAAAATTTTTCTTCTTTTAATATTTTTGAGGTAATGAAAAAGCATAATATTAATATTTCATTATGGGATGCTTTGAGTATTCCAGGACAACAAGATTTACTTGCTCATGAGCTTGCTAAGTTTACAGATTTCTTCAAAACCAATAGAAAAGAAGCTCAAAAGTATGATATGGTTCTTGGTACAATTGAGCAAGATCACATGAAAGAGGTTAAGTGGATGGTAAAAAGGTTCTAAATCTCATGATATTAAAAATCCACCACCCTTTTATCTATATTTGATTATTGGAGATCATTTAGTTCATAACTGCATGGTTGATAGTGGTGCAAGCAACACAATAATGCCTAAAGCAATTGTAGAAAAATTAGGCCTACAGTATGAACCTACGAGAAAAGTGTGTATTTGTAGCTAGATGGGACAACAACTAACATAGTTGGTCATCATTAAAAATTTAGAGGTAACATTTACATGCTTGTCCAAATGTTTCTATTCTTCAAGATGTAACTATTGTAGATCTACCTCCCTACTTTTGCTTTATGTTTATCAAGATATTTTACAAAAAAGATAGGAGGTTATCTTTTTCATGATTGGTCATTTTTGTTCTTCACTACAAGGTATGGAACTAAATTTATAATTAATTTAGAGCCTTTGGCTAGATTTCATATTGAACCTCATGCTTCAAATGTTGTAGAAAATTATGCAGCCATAGATCAGATCTGATTTTGATGTCACAACACATATTTCTACATTAGATGGTGTTTCTAATTTGTTTATGGATGAAAAAACTCAAGAAGAACATGCTTATGATCCCTTCAAGGAAGTAGAAGAAGGTTTATTTGGTGTTTATTGTTTGCATGAAGAAAATGCACCTATCCCTTTGTTGTCCAAAATAGAAAAATACACAGAAGGCTTATGGAAGCTTCATTTCGATGGAGAAAAGAACAAAAAGGACAAGGTGTAGGTTTGATGCTTACTTCCCCTTCAAATGAAAGGTATTTTTCAGCTCTAAGTCTACAATTTTCATGTACTTGTAACGTAGTTGAATATGAAGCATTAATTCATGGCCTACAATGGGCTAGAAAAAAGGAATCAACATGTTACAAGTTTTGGTGATTTAGAGTTAGTGATTAATCAAGTAAAAAAACTTTAATGTTTGTAAGAATTCATTGTTGAAATCTTACAAACATAGAGTTTCAGACTTAATGGATGATTTTGAGGCTATTAATATACAATGTTCCAAGAGCTGAAAACAAACATGCAGATAGACTTGTAGCAGTTGGTGCTAGCTTTGAAGTGCTAGAACAAATGGAAAAAACAAAAAATACAACCACATATAAAGCTGATTATCAGACCTTCAAGTCTGATAATGAAGAAAACTTGAAAGTTTTCGAAGATGATGAGAAAAAATCTAGATTTTGCATAGCAAGAAGCTGAATTTTTTGTAGTTAATCAAGAAAAATTACAACACTTATATGGTGATCAGATTGTTCAATTAAAGACAAACAAGTTACCTCAAGGGTTGGTCACTTTAGAGGATATTTTAGTTTGATGATCAACTAAGAAAGGATAAAGGAAAGATCTCAACTCACATAAATAACTATGAAGAGATCTTAGTTGATGATGAAAAGAAATTATTTATTGGAAAGGTATGTTCCTTAGCTGAAAAATAATCTTTTATCAATTTATGCAAAGAATTTAAAGATGTTTTTCTTGGAAATACCAAGATTTGAGAGGATTTGATCCCAGTTTAGCTCAACATACCATAGAATTACAGCCAAATTCAAAACCAATTAGGAAAAAAACAAAGGCCTGTAAATCCTAAGATTGAACCCTTGATGAGAAAAGAGTTATCCAAGTTGATTGAATCAGGTATTATCTTTCAGTTAAGCATTCAAGTTGGGTAGCTAATCTTGTGCTGTTCGAAAAAATAATGGTGAAATCCGGTTGTGTGTGGATTTTAGAGATCTTAACAAAGCTTCATTAAAAGATCATTATCCATTGCCCAATATGGATCATATTTTAAGAACAGTTTTAGGTTCAGATAGGTTGTCCTTTTAGATGGTTATAGTGGATATAATCAAATTCTTTGTGCATGAAGAAGATAGATACAAAACAACCTTCACCACAAAGTGGGGTACTTATGCTTATAAAAGAATGCCTTTTGGACTTTCTAATGTTGGTGCAATGTTTCAATGTGCAATGGACATGGATTTTCATATCATTATTAAATAAATGCATCTTGGTTTATTTAGATGATGTTATTATATTTTCAAAATAATTTGATGATCATCTTATGCATTTAAGGAAGACTTTTCAGCTTTGCAGAGGTAGTTTGGAATATCATTGAATCCCAAAAAGTCTATTTTTTCAGTCCATGAAGGTAAATTACTTGGACATATTGTTTCTAGGAAAGGTTTAGCTATTGATCCTTTCAAAATTGAAGAAATTTCACAATTATCCTTGCCTCATCATAAGAAGCATTACAAATTTTTCTTGGAAAAATCAACTTTGTTAGAAGATTTGTTCCAGATTTTGCAGCATTAGTCAAGCCATTAACAACTATGTTAAAGAAAGATAAAACTTTCTCTTGGACCAGATGAAGGAAGAAAAGGATTTGAAGCTATCAAAATAGCTATTTCACAAGCTCCTACTTTGGAAAATCCTAATTTTGATAAGGATTTCATGATGTATGCACTTAGGAGCTGAAACCATTTTCAGCCATATTAACTCAAAGTTAATGATGAAAATATTGAGCAACCCATTGCTTTCTTTGGGAAGATTTTACATGACTATGAGACAAGGTACACTTTTCTTGAAAAACAAGTACTTTTTGTAGTTAGAGGACTAAAGAATTTCAAGTACATGCTTTCCAATAATAAGATACATGTTTTAGTCTCTCATCCAAGTGTTAAAGTGTTCTTGTTGAACAAAGAACTGAATGAGAAGAGAGAAGGTTGGATTACAAAGGTTATGGAGTATGATGTTGACATTTGTGTTGCAAAAATAGTTGAGGAAAAGGATTATGTGAACATTTGATTGTTGATATGGAAAAACAATAGGCTACAGAATCAGAAATTCCATTACAACACACATGCTGTGAAATTATGTATCAACAAACTAAAAATGTTATTACAACCTGAAAATCAACAACCAGAACTCAATCCAGAGGTTCAAGGATCAAGTTGGATGATTGATTTGATTGATTACTTATAACATGGTACTTATCCGGAAGGTATGGAAAAGAATAAATGAAGATATTTCAGATTACAAGCTATACCTTATGTTTTCATTGATGGTGTGTTGTTCAAAAAGGATATAAATGGAAGTTTTGTTGTGATGTATTGATTATGATAGAGTGCAAGCAATTATTATCTGAGTTTCATGAAGGATTTGCAGGAGGTCACTCTCAGACATACTACAACCTTAAAAATTATGAAAGTTGGTTATTATTGGCCCAACATATTCAAGAACTTTTTGAATGGATTAAAAAGTGTAAGAAGTGTGCATTCTTTGTTGGAAAAGAATGTTTAGCTTCGTTTCCTTTACAACCTATTTCAATGGATCAACCATTCATGCAGTGGGGTCTTGACTTCATTGGCATGATAAATCCACCTTCATCACAAGGACACAAGTGGATCTTGACTGCCATGGATTATTTCACACGTTGGACTAAAGCAAAGTAGCCTTGAAAGAAGCTAATGAGACTTCAATCTTATCATTTTATGAAGGTATAGTTTGTAGATTTGGTGTTCCAAGCAACTATCATTTTAGATAATGCCTTAGCATTTCTTGGTGCAAAGGTAACAAATTGGGTTGTCAAAATGGTATTTATTTGAGTACTTCATCTAATTATTACCCACAAGGTAATGGATTAGCTGAAAGTACTAATAAAAAATATGTAAAGATTATAGAAGAACACTCAAGGACAACCAAAGAGCTTGGTATCTGATGTTAAATTCAACACTTTGGGCTGATAGAGTGACTCCTAAAATATCAGTTGGTAATTCACCATACAAGCTTGTTTATGGACGTGAGGTAAGAATGCCTATTTAGTTGAGCTACCCACATTGGATTTACTACATCAAATGGAATTACTTGAGAATGAACCAATGTAGGTTCATTATGTAGAATTAATGGAGTCTGTACAAGAGCTAAGAGATCAAGCTCATCTATGAACATGGAAAAGAATCAAAACAGATCAAGAGAACGTTTGATAAAAAGGCTAAGTTTAAAGTCTTTAATGAAGGAGACATTGTGCTGAAATGGGATGTTGATCATGCAAATCTAGGAAACCACATGAATTTTGATACAATTTGGAGTGGTCCTTACATGATTTCATCTTGTAAAAGAGCACAATGCATTTCAGCTTTCAAGGTTGAATGGAGAGGAACTTCCCATTCTTAGAATGGTATGTTTCTTAAACATTGTTATTGAAAAATATTACAGTGTTGGTTAGAGTAGGATTTCCCTTTCAATAAGTGTAGTTCATGCACATTGCAATTTTTTCAATTCAATAAGTGCATTCATGCACATGTGATCTGGTTTACCAGATCCTTTCCCAACTTTAGTTTGTTTTTTTTAGAAAGGTTAGATTTTTTTAGAAAAGGTAGATTTTGGTTATAATTTTGACTCCATGCCCAATGGAAAAGAGCAAGGCATTGGTCTTAAAGCTAGTAGGAAGCTTTCCATGCAAGATTTCTAGAAATGTTGACAATTTTTACACTTGTGAAAAAATGGGCAACTCAAAACTTTTTTTTTGATGGAAGGAATTGATGAATGAACCTAACTAGGGGGCATTTATAAGTTTTAATTATGTTTTAGTTAAGTAAGTGAATCAACAAAGAAAAATGCAACTATGTGTGTGTTGTTAGAAACAACACCTCACGTATGTTGTTATTCCATGATCACCTTCATCAAAGATACACAAAAAGCTCTCGAAGAACTAAAGTACAACCTTGAGGAAGGGAGAATAGAGCATAGATGCAAGACTTGAGGAGTTAGAAAAAAAAAAAAACATAAGTTTTTGTTTGCATACATTGAGATGTTCATTATTAAGTTACATGTATTTTCAATTTGATCATTTCCTATGATTAAGTGTTATTAAGTATGTTATTGAGTTGTTTAATTCATTTATACATCATTACATATCATAAGAGCTGAAAGTAAAAGGAAGTACACAACTCAATTACAAAAATAATATCATTTATTCATTAAGGAAATTCAATGTTTCCCACACAAGCCATGGGATGTAACTTATGATTATGAAATAAATGATACATGTGCATGAAACTAAAAGAAAAAGAGTATAGAAAAAACCCATCATTTCCTTGGGTTTTTTTTCTTTTCTTCATTTCAGTTCAAGCTTCATCTTTCATCTTCATCTTCTACATCTAACATCTATAATGTGTACCTAAAAAAAAAAGGAAAATATTAGTTAAGAGCTCATGGTTTTAATATGTACTCATGTGCTATCTAGCTTCAGGAAAATGAACCATTTGAGATAAAAAAAAGCATAAGGTACATCAAAAGATGATTCAAAAATGAAAAGTACTATATTCTAGGAGAAGCTCATGGCATTCACAAGAATCATGACAGATGAAAAAAAAAGAAATAAAGTCACTATGGAATATAAGAGAGGCCAAAAACCTATTGTTTTCTAACTATTTGATTAAGTGTGAAAGTACATGTTACAACAAAAAAAAAATCCATGTTTTAAAATTTTGTACTATCAAAATAATTTCATTTTTTAAAACAAAATGATCAAATCTTATAGAACTCAAGGATTACAAGAAAATATTGATGCATGTCATTTCACAAGAATACAAGGTACAAATTACAAGTATCATAATAAAAGATTACTACCATTTAATCAAAGAAAGAAAAGGGTTTGAATTTGTTTTCAAATAAAAGTTTTCAGAGAATACAATCAAAGAAGAATTTAAGGATTGAAGAGTTACAAGTTACCATAAAGACTACTTCAATTACCATCATCAATGTTACAAAATTAGATCAAGTCATAATGTAATGTCAAATAGTTCAAAATACAAAGGTCAATAAAAAATCAAAGACAATTTATGAAAGCACACGTTGAATTTCTAACTCAAGCAGTACTTCAAGATAACTAGATTTTAAGAATATCAAAATTTAAAAATGAATAGTATGTAAGAATGAGCATTATTATAAAGCAATTGCTATTGAAAAAGTACAACATTAATGAAGATCACTTGATTATAGAACAATCAAAATAAAATTTTCATATCAATGCAAGGTCTTTTAAATCAATATTCAAGCAAAAAAAATCAAGAAGCTACCAAGCATATTTTCCTTTCCAAAAGATGATAAAGGACCCATTTGAAAAGTATATAATATCATAAATAGTAAAGAATCAAGATCAAAATGAACTCAAATAGAGTAAGAAATATATAAGTAAGTAAAACTACAAAGAATCTAGAATTAATTTAAAGACTCCAAGGCAATTTATCTTTAATAAAAATATAAACCAATATCAAAAAAATTTCATCACAAATGATTCAACATGGATGAAATGAAGTTAGAAACAAGAGTCTAAAAATGAAACAAACACTTAAAAGTACATCATGTAAGCAAGAAAATTATTACAAAAAAAGAAATTAAGATCTAAAATGGAGTTTCAATTACAAAGAAGAAGTTCATTAAATACAATCTGAGCATGTAAAACTTCATTAATGAAGGAACATGAAATCATAAAGAATTAAAAAATTCAAAAATATAGCCACAAATAAAAAACAAGGGAATGTATATCCAAAAAAAGTAAGATAGAAGAAGTGTTTAAACATTTCAAACAATATCACAAATGAAAAAAATCCAATTTCAAGTTTGAACAAATCTCATAGCCTCAAATTAAAAACTTTAAGATGTAAAAAAAGTAATCCATTTCAAAAAAAAAACATTTTCAAATCAAGTTTTTTTAGTGGAGCATTGACTATTTTCATAAAAAAAAAAGAATGCGACGAAAATTAAATATAATCATAATATGAGTGTATCAAGAATATGATAAAACATGAGTAATGAAAAAAAGAAATAAAAAATAAATGCAAATAAATACAAAGTTGAATATTAATAAAAAAGGTAGGAAATTTGGAATTTCAAAAAATTTTAAATTTATGAATAATATGGAAAAAATAGATCATTTATAGTTTTGAAAAATACCTGCAAAATACCTCAAAGGATTTTTAGATAAAAATGATCTTGAAAGAGCAAAAACGAGAAAGTCAAACAAAAGAAAAACAAAGTCAAATTTTGATTCACTTTTAAATGATACAACAAAAAAGTTTTACAAAAATATAAAGAGAAAATATCACAATAATCCATAGATAGAGGAAAAAAACATGTTGAATAAAAAAAAAAATCACAAATGCAACAAATTTAAACTCTCAAAATGAAAAAAATATTAGTGTATAAAAATTAACTCAAAATCTATTTATTTTCATAAAATGAAGATCTCATTGTTTGAAAATTTCACAAATGGTGAGGATATTAAAGAAAAACAAATAAAGGAACTCAAAAGATTAACCATTTTGAACTTTAAAAAATCAAAAAACCCCAATGTCAAAAATCAAAAAGAACAATTTCAAACTCAAAAAGGTGTTAACATTATTAAAAAAATCACAAAAACAATGGAAATGAAAAGATTACAAAAAGTGTAAAAGAATCAACTCAAAAACATGAAAGGAAAAATTAAAAGATAGAAGTTAAAAAAATGGACTTACCTTCTCAATGCCATGAAACTAAAATTTGAAATGAAATATCAAGAGGATTAGAAATAACAAAATATAAAAAAAATAAAAATCAAAAGAAAGATCAAAATTTTCAAGAGAAAATGAGCAAAGAAAGAAAAATGAATCAAACTAAAAATTACAAAGAAAATGAGCAAAAAAAAGACTCTATCGATGGATGAAAATGAAATTTAGATCAAGTAAAATGTGAACACCTAAAAATCTCGAAATTTCACTACCGATAAATTTGCAAAAAGAAAAAAAATCAAGATATGAGCTCAAATAATAATTTATAATAATGGTTACAAAAAAAAAAATTCAACTTACAAACTCTCAAGATCTCGAAATGAGAAATGAAAATTAAAATGACTAGGTTTGGATTACATTGTTTTAGCTAATTTATTAACCATCCAATAAACCTAACTCGACCAATCAAAAGTAAATATTCAAATAATTTCATGGTTAGGAGATCAAAATCAGATCAAGATGATCAAATGACACTCAATTAAAATGTCAACAATCCAATCTGAGTTTTAATAAATTAATGAATTAAATCGAATGGTAGATCAAAAATCAACATCAATCGAATCGAACAATTAATCAAATCAATGGTGGAGATATCAAAGTATCCAGGATCAAAAAATATAACAAATCAAGTGGCATACATCAAAACCAATGTAATCACCAAGTTTAATAACACACATTACAAAATCCAAGTTAAAAAACATGAGATCAAAAGGATGAAGATCAATCATGGGATGGAAAATCCAAATCCAAATATCTTAACTAAATTTTAATGTGACCACATTAGGTTGTCAACAAATTAACATATGATGTGGAAACACTAATAGGTGAACATTAAAATTACCACGGATGATAAAAATGATTCAAACAATCAAAGAAACATAGGGAGGGGATTAAATTATGCCATTTCCCATCATAATTAGCCCAAATCATAGTCTTAAAAAGAGAAAGGTAGCCAAATATTATTTTAATTGATCATAAGGTTTAAAATAATTAAATGCCACATGTTATTCAAAAATGATTTCAAAGGAAAAAAGTAAAAAACCAAAAGCCTTATGATTTCAAAATAAACATTGCTAAGGTCCCTTATGACCTTAAAAATGATTACATATGTGCCATGTAATGTATTAGACAAAATCCAAAAAAAGAATAATTACCTTATAAGTAAGTCCCCTTAATAATACCAGATAATGCAAACATTGCTAAAATCAAAGCATACAGTGACCAAAATGAGAATGATTATTACCTTATTTTTCACAAAAGGAGATATTATTTTTGCACATGCTCACAAGTGGTCCCCACAAATGGGTGAATATTTGGCTAAGTTTTGAAAAAAAAAGCAATTATTTTTTCACACAAGAATATTTTTACATGCCTTCACAAAAGGAAAATCAGAGATAAAACCAAATTTATCATTACAAGTGGATAATGTACATGTGTCACATCATGCACAAAAGACAAAGAACATGCACTTGCATTGGAGGAGACTTGCACACAAGAAAGAAAGTGGCTAATATTAGCCAAAAATATTCACCCAAGTTTATTAATTGTATTAAAAATAGAACAATCAACTACACTTTGACTAAAGTGTATTTTTGTAACTAAGGCTATTAATGCCTCATTGTAATCAACATGTTTATTTTTATTCCTTTATTTATTCATGATAAAGGTAAAATTAGCATGCATGGGTGAGTAAAATGTAGTATATTTTTAGGAGGGTTGGGTGAAGTATTTTTCTATATATATTGTGTGCATTAGCAAGGCACAAGGAGGAATTTTTGGATGTAGGAGTGTTGAAGCATATTTTGCCAGTTTTTCCCTTGAATGAGAACCAGTTATTGCCTTTCCAATTATTTGCAGTGGTGTGTATCTTTCCATTAATTCTTGTGAATGTTAATTCCTGATTAATTATCTTACCTTCTTGCTGCAAATTTGGTATTTTTATACATAGTCTTAGTGTGCATGTTAGCTTTGTGTTGTTGTGATTTATCCCTCAACACACAAGTGTTTTGCCTTAGGATCAAATTGAAAACCATTGGTTCATGCTTCTACAATTTTTTCTCAATTTTATTGTGCATGTACTCAATCAAAGACCTCAATAAATTTGGTGTATCACCCCATTTCAATTTAGTTACAACAATATTTTTACCCTCAAAACCCCAAAAAATTAGTTTAGGATACATGCATAAGGAAATACACATGAAATTAATCATCTAAACTACAAGAATTCTTACTATGTTAAATGATTTCTACTTAAATTGAACCTATGAAGATTACAAGCAATCAAAATGTGTGTTGCTACTTCATTAATGGTGAAGAGATCTCAATAAAATGGCTACAAGGTCATGTTTATATCTTCTCTTACTAACCAAACTTGAAGAAATGGATGCAAATGGGGATGTAAGTTATTCCATCAATGGAGTAAGGATCTTGACCATATGTTTTATATGAGATACTATTCAAAGTATGGTGTAAGGTAGGATTTGAGTCCTTTTTATAATTTTATATTTGGAGAGAATCTTGAATCCCAATGAATATGGGACAAAGGATAAAGGATTAAGTAACCTTAGACTAGATAACCATGATAAGATGATTTAACTAGTGGGTTATTAACTCATGGGAGTTAAAAGGTACTTTAATTAATCAAATGAGATTGATTTATAGACTATAATAAGATTTTTAAACTATTTGGAGGTGATTTAGGAGGAATTTGATAAGATTGGAAGTATTTGAAAGAAACATTTAGCCAATAAAAGAGTTTACTTATTAATTACACATTAAAAATGATTAATTAACTAATAATAGTTAATTAATTGATTTGAAGTGGATTATAACTAATGAAGTGTCATTAATTGGCATCCAGAATGTGATAGAAGCTAGTTAATTAACGAAGTGCTATTAATTGGTCAAAATAGAGGAAAATTTATTTAATTAGTAGAAATCACTAATTATAATGGGAATAATGAGATAGAGAATAATTGGTACCAATTTAACATTAAAACTATGGAAGTAGAGTTTAGGTGTTTAAAACAAAAATGAATCAGGTTTCTCAATTTTTTAAATATGGGCCTTATCTTTGATTGATTGGTTCATGATATTTCCGACAAGACAAGGTCATCTTCCACCTCAATGAAAATTTCTTGAGAATTGTCCAAATATCTTGGTTGAACTCTTCGTAGAATGAAACTAACTTTGGGAAACAGAGAATTCATGAAGAATCTCTTTTAATTTTCTATAGTAGGACGTGAAAAGATGGGAATATTTTTGATCATCTTGTTGAATTTTTCCATGAAGTCTCTCATGGAATCTTATGGTTCTTTCTTCATCTGAGTAAGTTGACAAAGTAGAGCATGATAATATTTGACAATATTGAATATTTCTTGAATTGTTTTCTTCATATCATCCCAATTATAAATTGAGTGTGATGGAAAATAGTAAAACCATTCCACAATAGTATCTCGCAATGTTTTAACAAATAGTTGTACTAAAGAATTTTCATGTTGCACTCTAAGGATGCCACAAGATGTGATGAAGTCTTTGATATTATCATCAAGACGTTTATTTCCATCTTCATAGAACTTCGAAAAGTTATTTCTTGACTTGTTTGGAAGCTCGTGAAGTAGAGGACTCAAAGATAATAGAATCATATTTGGTCCCCATGGTACAAGGGCTTGTGCTACCATATTAGGTTCTTCTCTTTTTTCTTATTATGGAATGAAAACTAGTGGTTCTATAACTGGTTCTTCAAAGATGAACTTCAAGAGGATTTCCAGAACTTTTCTTCTTACCGCACAACGAGAAGTCTAAAATCATCTATTTGTTTCTCCTCAAATGCGAGATATTGACAACACCACATGCACAATCATCTCGGTGTACTTTATTTCGTTAGTTTTCCTCAAGTACTTAGGAAAGAGGAAAACTTGAAAAGTGCATATTTCTCAAAAGTATTGCAACAAGGATTTTGAACATGTATAGTGTTTTTCAAAATTTTCATGTTTTTATGGATTTTTAAAAATCTCATTTTTTATATTTCAGAGATCTTTATGGGTGCACAAGAGCATATCTATCCCCAACAGAGTCTCCAAAAACTATTAGTGAAATAATTTATTATGTTGTAAATTGTGTGTTTCCATCAAAAATCATGGGGATATGGCCCTCCTTCTTGTTTATGGTGAGGGTCCCATTATTGAATGTAAAACTATCCTAATTCTATGGGGTGGAAAAATATGTCGGGGATCACATAGGAACACTTCAATGAGCATGTGGAAAAGTTCTTATATGGAGTACAAGGGATGAATTTGCAGCAACGAGGGGTAAATGAGAGAAATTAGGAAAGGGAAGGTTATTGTTGTGGGTGGTAACTATAAAAGTTCATACACAATAATTGGAGTAGGTCCACATTCAATTAGGGGAAATCAACAATGTAGGAAATTAGCAAGATTAATAAAATAGAGACATACAACTCTTTAGATTCATCAATCAAGGACACCAAGTTCCTTCTTGGTTACTCAAGATCACTATGCTTTCAAAGTTACAGAAAAGAGAGAATAGAGGAAAACATGAGCAAAGGAAATGGAATAAATCTAGAATCTATTTCTTTTATAGTGATGAATATAAATATCAATCAATATACAACAATCCATAATTTTAACAAGAACTAAAATTTGAATCTACTTTAGAATGGAGTAGCAATTCCAATTTATAACATTACAAATTTCCTTCTCATCTAACCCTAACATGATCCTTCATGTTCTCATTAGACTTGTGACTTTACACCTTCCTAAGAAGTGAATAAAATATCTCCTTTTATAAATCAAAGGGAATTTTACAATTCAACTTTAAAAAGTCACTTAAGTGAATGAGAAAAATTACCATGATTATGTACAATGAAGAATTAGAAAGGGGGAGAGAAGAAAGAGGGAGAAAGAGAGAAGAAGGAAGAAGTTTCCTGATTTGATGAAGGATCTCCTTATGATGAAGAACTTGTTGATTCATGATCCCCGAGGAAGGGTTTTCGGAATAGGTTACTATCCTTTAAATGTATTACTCAACTAAGCTACCACATGTGTCAACTTTTCCAACTTTGGAATCCAAACAATGCTCAATACTTTGATCCATTCCTAAGGAACATCACTGATCTTCCTACATTGACTGAGCCATATTTTGTGATCTTTCACAATTTCAAAAATGGAGTCTTTGATGTTGGTAATAAATGTAAGACATATTCATTGAATGAGAGAGAGTCACTTTCCACTTTCTTCACTAACTCTTAGAAGGAAAAAATGAGTTCTTCTCGATGATGAATTCTTAGTGAGTGGAGAGAACCTCAACTTATGAACATAGTTGAAAACTTCATTTAAAAAATTAAAAGCCTCTTGTTCACTACATTCAAGTTTGGAGATGGCATCTGCTATCATACCATATCTTTCATCTATGATGTGGACCCAAAATGGAGAAAAATTCCTAGAAGTTGATGTAAACACATTATTTCTCACGAGGGTGTGAGAGTTGAAGGAGCTCATCTTGGACATAAGTGGGAACACCTCATCCCAAAGTGGATCTTCTCTTTTACAATCTCCTCCCCCATTTTCACCTCTGAAAAAGTGGAAAGAATATACTTGATTGGTGAGAGGACCTCTCAAAACCCCGTATTTCCTTTATTGATGATCTTATCAATCTACTTCTTGTTAACCTTCCCTGAATCATATATCCTTGGGATTTTTGATCACCTTAGGTCAAAGCTAGTGATTTGAAATTTTTTTCCACATGGAGTGAATGTGCTAAATCAGGATCTAAGAAATTTTGAATGTGAGAAATGAGATTTTTTACCCATTCCTCAAATTTCTCAATTGTTCGTTTGTATTTTTCATTCCAAGAAAGGAGGAAGGAAGAGGTTTCATTGAAAAAATGAGAATCAACCTCATGTGAAGCTTGACCCAATGAGATGTGGATCAACTCATAGTCTGATGGAGTCATCTCTTCGATAGGATTTACATTCTTATGCCTCACAACTTCTACATATTGGTTACCCGAGGAACCACTGAAGAAGCTAGAAGTTTTCTAGGCCTTCTTCCTTCACTCGTATTTGAAGGTTCTTGAGATTGCTTTAAGGTTAGGTATGGAAACTCATTGTGTTATCATTGGTTAATGTTATCTAATTTCCTCCACCTCCCACTAAAATTAGATAACAAGAAGATTCCTTCTAGAATCAAACAATTAAGCTTTGAGTTTCTGTAGATTCAAATTGCACCAAGGGCCAAGCATTTGGAAACATGGAAGAAACACTTAGTTGAATCAAATATGAAAAACCAAGCTGGGACAAGCCAATTCAAAAGAGAACAAGTGATCTCGTGGACGATGCTAATTGTCAACCTAGCATAAGTTCTAAAAAGAAAAAAATGGGAGCAACCTTTAAAATCCCACAAGGCTTACACGTGGAATCAATTATGAGTGTCCCACCCAAGAAAAATTCTTCGAATTAATATGCGATGAGTCCCTTACTTGCTCAAAGGAGAGAAGTAGGCTCACTGAGACGACGATATCAGTGTCATCCCGGTGCGCTTCCAAAATCTACAAAGGGAGAATATATCCTAGAGAAGCACTTTGTCTACATGTAGATCTCGTAATAAATAGGCTCTCGAGTTTGAAACATGTGCGAAGGATTGATGAGAAGCCAAATACCCACGTATGGGTAATTATGAAGCATATCTAAAAGTTTTGAATGCTCAAGATCTTTTCAAAAGATCAAAGACAAAGGGTCATTTGGCTTGTCTTTTTAATGAAAAAATTAATGCATAGTTCCATGTGAAGAGTGTAAACCTATGAATACTTAATTTGTTCACCTGTACTCAAGGGGTCAATTTTAATATAATAGTATAAAATAGGTTCCTCCGAAACCATCATCCCAGAACCTAATGCATAAATTTTAAATATGTAATAAATATTTGTAAGAATAAGTCCGCTCCAAGGGGTTCACTTACAAGATAGTTAAGAGATGTATTAAATGAGTATGGCTCTCACTCCTTAAAAACAAATCATGGGGAAGTGTGAGACAAATCTCATAATCTACTTCTGTCACTTCACACCATTTACCATAATTGACAAGTAGTTGGGAAATAGTTCAAAAATGATCTTCTTATCTTCTTCCCATCCTATATATTGTAAATGAAAGGTTTTAAAAATCATGGATATCGGGAGTTAGTGAATTCTTCTTTTCTGTCTCAGTTCCTCTTCTATAAAAAGTAGGGGTTCTGGAGCTCTAGCCTTCTCTCTGAGATTTGTAATAACACTTTTCTTTCCTCTTATTTGTTGTTATACTATGCATATATTTTGGAGTAATATAATATGCCCTGTGGTGCATTTCGTCCATCCTTTGCATAATCTGTATTGTCTCTGATAGCCTTTATTTCGATATTGGTATATTGTGCATGCTTATAATGTTATTATTGTTTTACGAAGTTGTGCTTCAGTAGTTTGAAGTGGGACTATGTGTGAATCATTTATGGCCTATGGTGAATTTCGTCCACCCTTTTCATTCATAACCTCCTCCCAATTCAGGTAGTCGTATTCGTGACTAACTTCTTCCCTTTTTCATGCATCACCTTAGCTAGTTTATGTTTCTTTTTAACCCTATCTCACACTATAGAGAAGAGCCATCTTCTTTAAAATATGAATTTTACCTTAGGGCACACATCCCCTAAACCTAAGGTATCTAATGACTCTAACGGTTCATCTACAAGGATAATCATAAATAGTTTTCCTAAAGACGTCCGTCCGTGGGACACTCGAAGGATCTTATCATTGAGTTTCATCAAGATGTTATGTTCTTGGTGAAATTTAGAATTTAGAGGCATGTATAAACACATTTGGTGACTTCATTTGGACCGAACGGACCCTTACCTAAAATTACAGACCTTCTTTCATCCACCTCCATTCATCTTTATTTCCACGTCCCTCAATTTCCTCCATTAGAGGAATTTGTGCAATCATGACTCAATTCTCACAAGCGGGATTCACGCTTTCAGTGGTATCATCAACATCTAATGAGATTCACACCTGCTCCAAATCTATAGCATAACCAGTTTCAAAATTGCTATGGTGACCCAGATGAGAAAATCCAAGACCAGTTTGGCTTTGAGAGAAATCAAAGACATGGGCACACATTTGGTGACTATGGTCAATTAGAAGATGTTGGTCTTATATAGAAGATAACACAAATAGATGAAGGCATGGTTCAATATCGGGCCACAAAACAAATGGATAAATTTAGAACAAGATACATGACACCTTGTTTACGAGTTGACCCTGTTCTTGGACACTATAACTCGTAGGAGAAGCGTATCTTTTTGGAAAAAATATTGCCTTCACTTATGCATTGGATCAAAGGTATTGAAATATATGAGTGAAGCATGAGACAAACTTTTTTATGGGAGTGTCAATCACCTTCTCTTTATTCATCTCCCATCCCACCTCAAGTTTTACCATATCATACCGCTCCAAATTTCGAGTTCTCTTCTCCATCTCCAAGCCATCCATTCCACCCTCCCTTTCCTTCGAACAACTATGCCCCGATACGAATGAGTAACAAATCCAAATTGAAAAGAAGAATAACATATGATGATAAGTGATGCAAACTCAGAGGGTTTGAATCACAAGCTAATTGTTCAAGAAGCTACGGATCTTGCCTCCATTTTCCTCCCCACAAACTAGAGCTCCCTGAATATTTTGGGCCAACAGGATTCATATTTCAAAATTGAGCTATACATGATGTAGAATTCACAGAATCAAGAACCATCATACAAGAAGGAGGGACCCTTGAACAACTGGATGACGATAATCTTGATTGCATATTGTATTTAGGGGGATGTCTTGATGAAGAAGATCCCATGGAAATCACAACCTTTTCTACTTCATCAAACCCATAACCAAATTATCTTGCTACTCACGACAGTTCCCTTGAATCAAATTCAGAGGCTCTAGAAAGAAATATCATTGAAGGATTTTGATTTCAATAAAAGAGTCTAGATTTGTTAGAAAAGCTGCTAAAAAGGGGGAAGATAAAAAGATAAGGATGACGCCATTTAGGGAGATCAGTAAAGAGAATCATCCAAAATTTGAATTTCTGTGGTGACAAAAAAACCCAATGGATAAAGTCCCACTTGATAAAGAGTTTGGCTACACTAGATCTCATGGAGAATCTAACACATGTCATAGTCACCTCAAAGCATGAGGATAACCTTCAATGCCCCAAGGGTCAGCTGCAACACCTCCAATCAAATGAGAATAATTTGGAGGTATTCTTTATTTTCATTGATACCATGGGTGGAAGAGTGGAAGGTAATTTTTCACTCTTACTACAGGCCATATCTATTGCTAAATTAATTGTATGGCCACACTTTATAAGAAAGGGAAGCTATTTCTCCCTACCTATTTCAGGTTTTATTTAGCTTCTCTCAAGTCTGGTTAACTGGGAGTAGGAGTAAATTTATTTCAATATAATAAATGCTTGTGGACACTATTCCTATCTCACTTGAGGCATGTATGATTTATCTTTATATAGGCCTATGTCTGTATTACTCCAATAAAATGCACGAGCCTCTCGATGATCACAACAGGGGAATTTGCGGTTGTATATAACATTTGAAAGATTCAATCCAAGAAAATGCAGAGCAACTAATATTAGTCAAGGAAGTGATTTTGTTAATTCTTCAATTTTATACTCTCATAAAATAAAGTTGCAAAGTTTCCTTGTAAGAGTATGAAGGTGCAAGGATCAACCGATGGCTCCGAAACAAGCAACAACACTCCAAAAATCTTAAATCGGGTTTAGATAAAATCATGATAAAGATACTGAGACACCATGCCCAATAGATAGTGGGAGATTTTTGGTTCGTCCCAGTTAGTAGGCTAATGATCCCCTTGAGTCGCTAGATTTGTTATCTAATTTCCTCCACCGCCCACTACAATTAGATAATAAGTAGATTCTCGCTAGAATTAAATAAGTAATCTCGAATTTCTTGTAGATTCAAATTCCACCATGGGCCAATACTTTGGAAACATGGAAGAAAGAATTAGTTGAATCAATGATGAAAAACTATGTCAGGAAAATGCAATTCAAAAACAACAATGATCTTGCAAACGATGTTAGCTGTCAACTTGGTGCAAGTTCGAGAAAGCAAAAAGGGGAGAAAGCTTTAAAATACCGTGGGGCTTACATGTGGAGTCAACTAAGAGTGTCCCACCCAATAAAAATTCTTTGCATTAATATGTGGTAGGTCCCTTACTTGCTCAAAGGAGAGCATAAGGCTCACAAACAATGTCAGTGTCACCTGATGCCCTTCCAAAAGCTACAAAAAGAGAAGAGATCCTAGAGAAGCATTTGTCCTCCACATGTATCTCGCAATAAATGGGCTCCAAGTTCAAAACATGTTGCAAAGGATTGATGAGAATCCAAATACCATGTATGGGAAATTATGAAGCCTATCTAAAAGTTTTAAATGCTCAAGATATTTTCAAAAGATCAAAGATAAAGGGTCATTCGGCTGGTCTTTTGAGTGAAAAATTTAATGCATAGTTTTGTGTGAAGAGTGAAAACCTATGAATTCTTAATTTTTTCACCTGCACTCGAGGGGTTAGTTTTAACATAATAGTATAAAAAAGGTGCCAAAGGAATCATGATCCCAGAACCTGATGCATAAAGTTTAGATATGTAATAAATATTTGAAAGAATAAGTCCGCTCTAAGGGAGCCAATTGCAAGATAGTTAAGATATGTATTAAATGAGTATGACTCTCACTCCTTAAAAAACAAATTATGGGGAAGGGTGAGACAGATATCGCAATATACTTCTATCACTTCAAACTATTTACCATAACTAACAAGTAGTTGGGAAATAGTTCAAACATGATCTTATTATCTTCTTCCCATCCTATATATTGTAAATGAAAGGTTTTAAAAATAATGGATATCGGGAGTTAGCAAATTCTTCTTTTGTGTCTCAATTCCTCTTTTGTGAAAAATAGGGGTCTATAGCTCTAGCCTTCTCTCTAAGCTTTGTAATATCACTTTTCTTGCCTCTTATTTGTTGTTGTACTGTGCATATAGTTTGGAGTAATATAATATGCCCTGTGGTGTATTTCATCCATCCTTTTGATAATATGTATTTTCTCTGATAGACTTTATTTTGATATTTGTATATTGTGCATGCCTATAATTTTATTACTGTTCTTCGAATTTGTGCTTAAGTAGTTTGAAGCGGGACTCTATGTGAATCGTTTATGGCCTATGGTGCATTTCATCCACCCTTTTCATTCCTCACCTCCTCCTAATTTAGGAAGTCGTATTCATGACTAACTTCTTCCCTTTCTCGGCACATCACCTTAGTTAGTTTTATGTTTCTTCCTGACCCTATCTCACACTACAAAGAAGAGCCAAATTCTTTAAAATATGGAGGTTACCTTAGGGCACACATCCCACCAACCTAAGGTATCCAACAAATCTGATGGTTCATCTGTAAGGATAATTGTCAACATTTAAATTTAAAGAAATCCTTGAATCTATGGGAATGGCTCTTCAGGAGTTGACATGAAGTTTTTTTCAAGAGAATTTTTTGAAGATTGATGTAGGATCACTTCTTTTTTATTTAAAAAAATCTACGACATTGGGGAAGACATACCTAGATACCCATGAAGAGATGGAGGCTATAATGGATCACTCTTTCTTAAATTGAGAAGTTTTATTGGATATAAAATGAGTTTTGTCTTCTTATGAAATCTCATGAAATATGGAATCACTTTGTGATCTTCGTTCATTATCTTACCTTTTGAAAAATTGTGCTTAATAGTTATTTCTTGCAATGATTCACCTTTAGAGGATTGATCATGCTATCTAATACTTGATTCCATGTTTAAGAAAACTTTTATGCTAATTCCGTCAAATAAGTGTTAGATGGTTTCTCATTCTCATGTATAAGGTTCCCTAAGTGAAGATCACTTATCTAACTTTCTCAACACAAGAGTATCTCTCGAAATGATATCAAATTCAGGGACGCTTGAATACCTTGTATATGAAAGGGTGAGTTCTCGATCCTTCGCATATATTGGATTAAATTCTCAAATGATTTGAATTGTTCAATCATCTCACTTATCTCACTTATCTCACTTGGCTTAACTAGCTCATCTAACTCAACCAACTCATCTAGCTAAACCAGCTCAACTCAAATAGCTCCTTTGAAGAGATGATGGTAGATCAAAATTTTCGATGAGTTATGATAACCCCCTTAGATTTAATTTAAATGGATATCTTTATTCTTTTTGAATATTTTCCCATTGCACAATGTCTTTGGCTTTCACTTGCTACACCTCGAGATGTTTTGTCTTTATCTGGGACATAATTATGATCAGAATGATGCTTCAGGATCCTCGTGAAGTGTGAAATTTCTCATTTGAGCTGTGGTAAAACCTTCAAATCATGTGAGGATGAAAAATTCATAGATATTAGTGAAATCGGAGCCAACTATAACTTTCTGCATACAAAACTTAGACTTTCTATTTTTAGCGAGTTAGACCATGACCTATTATTTTAGGATATTTTTCCATTTTCCCTAATTTGATATTATAAATTCTATGGAACATTGAATTTATCTCAATTTATTATTCTTTACCCTTTTTAGCAAGTTTCTATTTTTAGCATTTCACTTTTTCTGGACATTCTATTTTGGGAAATTTGCCAATTTTTCCCAAACTTGTTGTTTTTAATGTTTCGGATGAGTGAGAGATCAGGGCTTGTAATTTGAGGGAATTAATATTTTTAGCATGTGAAGGGAATGAAATATTTTATTTTTAGTAATTTTTAAAAATCGTGTTGGTTTTCATAGGAAACATTAATTTTGGATTTAGCTCCTCATTCGATCTCGTGTTCCAATTTTTATCGTGTTCCGCTTTCTGGAACTCTTGGAAATTGAAAAAGAAATGCTCTAGGGAAATTTTTCTAGTTATAAATATGTGAAGGAATCCATTAATCAATTTTATGAGCTTCATAGAACCTGATAGGGTGATATGCTATGAAGATCTCATGAGCCCATTTTCAGGTTCACAAGCTATGAATAGATCACAATTTTTTACAATCATGGATGACATAGACTGATTTTAAAAGAAATATTTATGTTTTTGAAGGTATTTAGGGGCTTTACAGGTTAAAAAATTTAATCTTTTCCAACTTGTTGAGAAAAACACTCGATGAGTTAGTAATTTTGAGTTTTTTCATTCACTTAACAATTAAATTTTATCATCAAGAACTAGAAACAACTAGGGAAAATTTAGGGTTTTTAATGGCTTGGAATGGGGTGTAATTTTGTCCCCCTTATCCCCTTGTGAATGAGGACAAAAGGTTAAATAAAATTTTCCTCAAGGGGATGCTATCATGTATCATTTTTATATGTAATGAGGACAAGGTCGTGAGAATTTGTTCTAGAACCATTTGAGGATAGAGAGGGGTGAATTTTTTGTCCCATATATCCCCTTAGGAATGGGAAAAATTAGGAAAGATAAATTAACCTCATAGAGATGAGGACAAGTGGCAGGTAAGATGCAATCCGAGAAAGGTGAGTTTTAGACCTATTTAACACTCCGGTTTGAAAAGGTTGGTCACATGAGGGTCCAGGATCTGGGGATAAGGTATTTTGGAATTTTATGTCACCTATGTCCCCTTAGAAAAGTTAAAAGAGGGAAAAATCCCTTCCAGACATCTAGAAAGTGATACTTATCACCTAGACATTTGACCAAGTACAAAACACTTACCTTGCATAATAGAGAAAACTTGTTCAAGTGATTCTAGGAGCTCTAGATAGAAATTTACCATGAAACCATATATTATTTTTACTACCAAGAGAATTATAAGAAAAAAATATGATTCTCAACCTTCAATTCTTCCTAAAACTCCCTAAAATGGATCCTTTTTCTTCGGGATAACAGGGTGTGTCTACAAAGAATGAACTTTCCTAAGAGATACTTGAGTCTTGTAAATAATGTGAAAACCAAATCATGTATAGGATATAATAATTATTCCAATGAATATTTTATTGACTAATAAATCCTTACAAATCTCTCAAAATCATTTGGTGAATTCCAGGTTCCAAATTTAGCTATACACTCCTTACACCTTAGAAACCCGTTGTTATAAAGATTGTCCCTAAACCTCCAAAAATTCCCTAAATATTCCTAAATAATTTCCAAAACCTTCATATCTATTCAATACCTCATCCAACTGAGTGTGGAATTTTAGATCCTTCTGGAAGATGCACAATGTTCATGAAAAGGCCAAAACTATCCTTTCCAAGCTTATCGAGAGAACTAGATGTTGGAAGCACCTCTTTGTATGAGATAAATGACATTATTACCTCATTTAAAACAGTAAGAAAAGTATTTTCAACACATTGGGAGGAAATAAAATTCCATGACGACTATGGTAAATAAAGCAAACCGATCGAGAGAGGGGTTCGGGAAGGATCAAGGGAAAAATTCAAATTTGGCTTGATTGTAATGCTTGAAAGTTTGAATTTTCATGATACACATTTAGATGACAACACAAAAAAACACTTTTTAATTTTTTTGTTTGCACCATATTTTTGAGGATAAATTTATCATTGATATGGTTGTTTTAATCGCTATTGTCAAAAAAATGATTTTTGGAAAATTACATATGTTATCGGGTCGACAACATATACTCTTAGTCAATAGTATATACTATCAATGAATATTTCTATTGGCTGACACCATTATCAAATGATTTTCCAAACCATTCGAAACCCATTTCCTTCATATTTTCCATCATTTCAAAAGTCATTTTCATAGATTTGCCTAGTAATATCTATGAATATTGTTTAGGGGGTCTTAAAATGTACCCGCCTATTACCTAATATCACTTTTACTAATGCTCATTTTCATGCTTCATTCTCCTCCCATAAACTTCATATTGATTCTTCTATTGGGCCCCATGTCGTCAATAATTTTATGTTCCTCCTTATATTCGGGCGTAATGCATGTTCACTATCTTTCTTGGAATCAATTGGATTCCCTTTATCTTAGATGACACACACATCTCCTACTTTTCATGTTCATGTTATTTTACCCATTCTTTGTTAGTCCTCTTACTATTTTTATGCCATTTACTATTGGTTCTACTATTATACATTATGACATGGTCTTAGGACTCCCTTGGCCCCGTGATACCAAATTCATGTCTTCTATTGTTCACTTGTGCCTTAAGTTTATCCATGAGTGACATCTTATCACTATTCAAGGCATTCCACCATGAACACCTTTGTCTTTGGCCCTTTAGCTATCCCATATTTAGTCACTCTAATCTTTTTGGATTTTCTTCTATTTAAGTTGGCTCCTTAACCTTGACACCTCCCATGGTATCTAGATCCCTTTCTCATCTTACGGTAATTTTTACACATCCATCTCAATTTCCTTCACACATGACTACTACTCATAGGCTTCATCACATATATAGAGCCCATAATCGACCTCATAGGTAATATCTTCACATAGGTCACATGCTTCACATGCTCAATCTAGACATATTTTTCACTCTATTTCTCTAAATGCTTGATCTAGACCTATCTCATATACTTGGCCTCATGCACTCTCTCATGACCATCGTACCCTAGATCATGTTCACATGCATAGTTCTTTTACATCGAATGATCATGGCCCTTACCTAACACTCTCACCGTATAGATAATTTTAGAATTCAAATTTGGGGAATCCTAATTCACTCACAAGTACTAATGACACACTCTTGTTCCTGGTTCATACTTGACTATTGAGTGTTTCGTTATATAAACCTCACTTTTCATACACCACATCATCGGGGAATCCTTATTCCTCCCTTCTAGATGGTTTTATTTCATATATTTGTAATAAAAAATACAAAAACATGTGTGATTAGATATTGATTAGATGTACTCTTTCTTCCTTATACTAATGTGTTGATTATCATGTTACTATAACTAATGGTATGATTTATAATATTTCATACACACACGCACATTCACATGGTATCTTGAGGTTAATGTAGGTAATTTATAGGATGTTACATGATGTATGATGCTTGGTCCTACCCAATCTACCTTTTCTTACTTACTATCAGGTTCTATCATTATAATATTACACATTTTCCTTCATATATTTAGATATTAAATTATCACATACTATTTATATTTCCTAACATGTTAATGGGTGCCTCATGTGTAGCCTTTTCTTTATAGGACTCCTTCCAATAATGGTTTTATGATTTCTTTGTTACTTATTTGTCATTGTGCGGAGGCTATGAGATTTTTTTATTGTTACCTTGTTTACACAAGCCTTGATGGCTCTAATTGTCTTGTGATATCCTGAGTGGTATATATACAACTAGATACTTGTTATGTACTTGTTTTGCGTTTTTACTATATGCTTTTACTAGTTTCTATTTTAGTGTGCATTTCTTATTTATCACTAACACTTGTATGCTAACATTTTCCCATTAATTTTCTTGTGCCATGGTAACTACCATGCGTAATCCCGATTCTCCTATAGGATTTATATATCATATGTGTACATTATCTTCATTCTTCCTTGTTTGGGATTAATTTTCATTTGTTCACATCACGCACCTAAAATGAGTGGGGGAACCATTGGGTGAACCTTTTAACCTTCCCAACAGATTACACAAAGTAGTTATAAAGTCACATAAAACATGAAAAGAGAAGTTATTAGTTATAAAACAGGGCCAAAAATGGACTTGGTCAATATTCACAACCTATACATAAGCACCTAGGACAAATAGGAACACCTATGTGCTAATGTACCACCTCTGCTCTCCCTAACGGGGCTGAAAAATAGTTTAAAAGTAGTTTCCATAGTTATAAAGTCACAATTTTCTCTATTTTATGTAGTTACACAACCATTTTTAGATTACAATCAATTACTAATAAGAACTAACTCCTAATGTAGATAACTACGTTATGTATCTATACCCTTATCACCTACATGCACATATTTTGTTATGGGCTTACATAGGCCCCCTTAATTTAACTAAACCCCCCTTATCTAATTTAAAATGCCTACTTAATTATCCTATCACCTTTAATTCTGTCTAATTCTCATTAATTAATTAATCCCTATTAATTAATTAATTAAATATTTAATATCCTACATTCCCTAACAAACCTTCTATTTAGGATGCTTTTATCCTAACACATACATCCCCTTACTTTTCTATATTTCTTATCTTTCTTATCTTTATCCCTTAACATCCCTAAAAATCCCTTGCCCACCTACATGATTTAAAGCACTCTCCCAAATCTTAAGAAATCCCAAATCCCGATAAAATAAAAAAGCATCCCCATAGGGAAAATTTCCCCACACTCGGGGTGACCCAACCTAGTTGTTGTCGACCCTATAAAGCTAAGTCCTTTCTTTCCATAATCATTAGATGCATGCACATTTTGGAGCTTTCGTATGACCTGTGAAATCTTCCTAATTCCTAAGCATTCCTGAAAAAGTTATAGATCTCCAGGACATTGTTTCAACATGCTTACATCGCTCACGATTATCCTTCATGAGATTGTTATCATCCTTATGTTGCTTTTCTTTATATTTATTGTATTATCTTTGTTTTTCTCACATCTAATTTTTTTAGGTTTAGATCTTCTTAGGTAACACTCGTGAGATTCTTCAGCAACCTTCTTTCCGTCTTATTTCCTCACAAGTTTCCCTTTCCATCCACTTATCCTCGGGCTTATCCAAACTCTATTACGATCACCGCCAACCCCGTCGGATCACCTTTGACTCATCTTGCTATCACCTTGAGTTTTCTATCTCAAATCCTTCGCAAAGGCTTATTATCACTTTTCCATACTTTTCATTCTAAGAGATCCATTGTTCTTCCCTCCTATGCATTAAATTTCCCTACCTATACCCTAGTCTCCATCGACCTAGACTTAGCTTGCCAACCAAATTTCTTCTTGTTGTTTCCAACCATTTTCTAGAGTTTCTGTCCCTTGTTCCCCCTTTGGTGAGTTATAACATCCATAGGCTCATGTTCTATATCCAGCACCCTTACCGGTCTACATATTCATCTCATATACTAGATCCATCCTCCCGGAGTTACCATCGACCTACCTCTCGCATAACTGGGTCACCGTCGACGGAACTAGGTAACATTTAATTTACTGATTATTTCAATCAAATCAGATTTTAGATCAATCTTATTCATTTTTTAGATTCAGTAATACTTTTATTTATTAATGATATCTATTGTTTCATCCTTTACTTAATTTTATTTTATCAAACGAGGTTGAGATCCACCAATGAATTTAACGCTTCTTGGATCCACTTTGTCGTGTAACCCCTGCATATCCTATCTAATCCATTTTTTATTTAGTGATTCTTATTTATAGGTTATCATCTTGTAGTAACAAGGATCCATCATCTACTTTGTGCCCATTCATCCATCACATCACATCTGAGGTAACATAAACCCTCCATCATTTTTGAGTTGTTAGTTGTTTTCATTTATAGTTCATTCATTTGATTACGAATGAAGAAACTTTTCCAACATTTCTTACATGCCTGGTGGGACTGAAATTTAGGTGATCCCTTTCATTTATTTCATATTTTCTACTTCTTCTATCTTCTACTAACATTGTAGCACAAGACTTCACTTTTTCTTGCTTAGGTTGGTTCGGATGTTTGGATTTATCTTCCCACCTGAAGTTTAGATAAAAGAAAAACCTTTATCGAGGTATTCTTATTTAGTTTATCTATTTTCTCATTTATGTATCATAATTCCCTTTCCTGTGTGTGTCCTCATTGAAAGATAACACTTAGATTTTGGTTTAAAAAGAACCTATCTTTTATGCAGCCTACTTGCTCACATAATTTAATTAGGGGTTAACCTTCTTCATCTCACATTTTCACACACAACCAAAACCTCACAAATCAAATCACACATCAAAACATCATCCTACCTAGTTGACTGATTGGGATTTCATCACCCAATAGGAAGATTCTGAGACTTCCCAAGCCATAAAACATTTGAAACCAGACATAGATTGCTTGCTCATAGGTACCTCATTATCCATACCCTTTTCTTTTTCACACTTTCATAATAAAAACATAAAAATAATTGTTTGCTTGACTTGTCTGATTTAAAACGGAACAAAACTATTCCTCGAGTAGTTCTACAAAAAATCCACCATGACCAATATCCCATCCAAACCCTTGGTTGCTTCCAGGCCTTCCTCTAGCCCTATCTATGACTTCTTGTGCCTTAAGCATACCGCCTCTCAATCACGTCGACCAATGGACCCTATTTCACCTCCATCACATGGTATCATCCCTACTTCATCTAACATAACCATGGTTATCCAATCTATTGACATTCTCATCCCTCATATATCAGATCCTCCCATCCTACCATGTTCCTATTTCTCCACATCATATGTCTCCCCAACCAATATGATCTTCATCACTTGACATCTTCAATCAACCATTCCCTAATCCACCGCTAAAAATTTGTCTTCACCTTCTACACCATATCAATTCAACCCATTTTCAATCAACACCATACACTAGACACCTCCCTCCACATCTATTTTATCTACCTCATCATCTACTCCCATCCTAGATATTGTGCCTATGCCTCCTTCAAGGGCTATCCCCACATCAACCATACCCACATTCCATTACCTACCACCTTAACCTCCACCACTTCTCTTTCATCTACATCTAGTCCTACTCTTACCACATCCACATTAGCATTATCTGATCCCACCTCCTTATCCACACCCATCACTACACTTATATCTAGTTCCTCCAAAATCCACCCATGTATTCCTTAACATCATTATCACATATTTATTTACCAATGCCCACATCATCCATTTCATCCCCCTCTTCCTCCTCAGCATGTACCATTCCCACATCTACATCCCCCATCACATCTTCTCAATCCACATCCATAATTCCTCTTAAAAACCTAAGACAAACACAAAAGGCATTCATACCTCTTCTACAAAACCCCTCATTTCTACATCATCTCCCTCTCACATATACCTCATCAACCGCATCATCCAAAAATCCTTTCTATTTTTATCATTGATTCCACACTCGTATCTACCTCATCCAATTCATTAGATTCTCCCACCTTATCCACATCTATTCCACCTTTTCCCATCATACCATCCTTAGAATCCATATCAGTTCCTCTTTCCATGCTCTTTCCTACACCGACCCTATCAACCATCATGACCACATCTCCATTATCCCCCTCTTCTTCCACACTACCTTCATCATTTGAAGAATATTGGAGAGCACTTCAACTTGCAAAAACTATAGGTGACCCTCCATCTCATCCACACCATCAAACCACGAAGTACGAAGCATATCCTCATCTTCCTTATAACAAATCATGTAAAAATTAATTCCCCCATCAGCCACAACACCACCTTCAAATCCACCGATTGAAATCATTGTCATCCCTACCAAGGGTACTCCTCAACAATCCAAATCCAAAAACCTTGGCACCCTTCCACAATGATCTCTTATGCATCCCCATAGAAATATCGACATTCCTCCAACCAAGACCAAATCTACATCCTCCATCTTGGGGCCACATCCATCCATCCTAGGACCACCTCCTTCATCATGATCAATCAATCAATCCAAATCAAAACCATCAGGCTCCCTCATAAGACCAATTTATTTATCAAGAACACCTCCACCTCCACCTACTAATCAATCTAATCCTAAATCATCCAACTCTTCTTCTTCTAAAGTATAGATCAAAAGCAAAGCACAAAAATATCGAAACAATATACCCTTATCCTCCACATCCACATCATCTCACAAAATATCTCCTGACACATATATCGAATCATTTATGAAATTCTTCCAAAATTTACTCCAAACTTATGCCATCGCACTTCCACCCATCAGACCTTTGATGAAAATTGTCTCAAGTCCTCATGGTTTAATTCCCATTGGGTCATGACACTAAACATTGTAAGGCCCTTCAGACCATCATCCATAACCTTATTGAGAGGGATGACTTCTTGAGGCTTCTTCCTCTTCTTCTACCATTTCATCCATGACCAATCCAATCCCTGTTTCTACATCCCCATCCATCCAAATTACCCAGCCTCCTCATTTATCTACATCATCCTCTATCATCTCTCCTCCACACATCACTCCTCTTGATGAGGGTCCTCCCTTATTCATTGATTTTTTTGCCTTGCTACACCACCCCTCTAACATCCATTTCATATCTTCTAACATCCATTATCTTATCCCTCTCGTTGGGGAGGATACCCTTCTCTCATTAATTCTTTCATGTTTTTTCCTAATCCATGCATATTATCCCCATGGATCTTTTGATGTTAGGGGGAATTATTTCTAATCACCGCTTACAGGTTAGTTCCTTTTCATACTTGACATCATCTTATCTCATCCATCATATCTTCATCCGATCTTATCCAACTCTCCTCTTGTGACCATCTACACACCATATATATGCTTCCTTTAGGAAGCACCATGAATCTACCTAAAGACCGCCACTACATCCATATTCGTTTACCATATCCTTACTCTAAGTCCAATTTTGTGGCCATTATTCTTACCTTCTCACTTCCGAGGTTTTGGACATTTTTTTAATCTTCATCCAATTCAACCCATACTTTTATGTCTCTTGAGGGTACCACTTTCTCTCATCCTAAGTCCACTTTTGTGGCCATATTTTTGCTCCCTATGGGGAATCATACCTTCATTTAAAGTAACCATATATTCATCTTGAATGCATATTTTCTTCTCTTCCTTAGTGGAGCACATAGTTTTCATATTCACTCGGCTATAGCTCTAATCATATCCTATACTAACATGGCTTTAACTTCGGATACCTTGTCATTTTAATATCACCACTCTAGAAAGGGGCCAACACAGAAAGTTTTCCCCTAATTAGATTGGTCCATACATGATCACACATAAGAATGGTTTGGGAACCTATCGTTTGGCCTCCTCGATGGTGAACATGAATTTGAACCACTTAACACATTGCACTTACGACTATTCTATGGTGAGCACATCTACCAAAGTGCTCTTAGTCATATCTTTAGATCATTCCTCCATCTTATCCTTTTTCGTATTTTATTGTAATGATTTGGAATTATGTGGTCTTCCATCACTTCCTAGATGTGACCTTAAATATTGGCACCATGGCTCTTCCCATAACATTTTCCTTATGGATAGGTTCTCCCTTCTTGGTGATAAATCTGTGATCATTACATCCATAGCCCTCTTATTCACCTATTATAACCATACAAATGGTCCAGGGGTGTCTTTTGTACATTCCTTATTCCCCTCCTACGTGGTATACGTAGATAGTACCAACTCTCCCCATGTAAAATCAAAATCATTGATGATCTTTTCAAAAATCAAAGTCATTAAAAACATAATGATCCCTTGAAGGATAGTTATTCATGGAAAAAAAAATCAATCAAAAGAATGAAATAAAAAACAAAGGAAAAATAAATACACTAATCTCTCAAAGGAAGACTATCATGTTTATTAGTTTTTCCATATATATTATGTCTAAAGTAGACCATAACCTCAAAATATGTCTACTCATCATGGCATTTGAAGGATTTCTGCATTGATCGGACCTCCATTTTATTAGCATCCAAATAAAGCTTCCCACATTTGTCAACTTTCTTCTAGTAGACTTCTGCATTCATTAATTTGCTTTTCCCCTTCCTAGAGTGGGGCATAATCTTAAGGAACACCACTTTTGGAAAAACCTCCTTCCATGTAAAAGTTACATCTCAAACCCCTTTATCTTGATGACATTAGGTTTATAAGTTCATTTAATCCATGCTCCTTATGATCTTAAATGCGACGACCAACTATCATTGGTTGCATACTAACATCTTTTCAGTGCATGTTCCTTACGTTACCTAGATACCCTTCTTGTTTACCTCCAATGTAGTTTGAGGAATATTTTTCTCACACATACTTTGATATGACATAGTGTTGTTCACACCTATAGGTTGCCACCATTGTGTTACGTTCTATCCTTAATCCTATCACATTTGTCTTCCATTCTTATTTCATTCTTACTTATGTTCATCACTAATCACATAAATTTTCAAATTAATTTTCCATTTCATGTCATGTCGTATTTTACCATATACATTCTAATCATGGTCCAACCTAAACCATGCAAATCCAAACATATTTATAGGGATGGGGACTTTCCCTTCACCACCTATGCATCCTCAAAAATAGCTTACATGCTAGAAATATCCATGCGTGTGTCACAAGCCAATTACAAGAGAATGCAAACATGTTTATATTCTAATATAAACTCCATATCTAATCCTAATAATATCGTAAGCTTTACATGATGTTCCTACTTCCTTCACATGAGATCTATCCAAAAATAGACTTTACTAGAATTATAAGTCATCAAGTTCTATTCTTATCCTCAAAACCTTTCTTGACTGCTAATCCAATGCTTTATCTTTCCAATTCTGCTCGTATCCCAAAATGTGACTAAGTATGGAATGTATTTGGCACGAGCATGATCCTTCACACGTTGTCTGTTCTAATCCTATGTGTGACTTTGCACCTAACTTCCACACGTCAAAAAGTTTCCCACCACTTATGCTTAGTATCTTTTAGAGGTCCAACATGAGAGTTTGTGAATCTCTTAGAAAATCATATACAAATTGGTTAATGGTTCCACTAGAAAATATGTTATAGTTGATTGTACTCTTTGAAAACCATTGGATTGTAGAACATGAGAAGGTACTAGACAAAACTCACCCATGTTCACACTAAGGGGGTGAATGTTAGGAAATAAGTGTTCATACTATGAACATATGGTCTGAATAATTGTATTATTTAATATTTAAATAAATCATGAGTGTGCACAATTAGTTATCACGTACAACTCATAGATAGGGTGTGGGAATAAAACTAGGGAATAGAGGAGAGATTTGGGAATAAAAAGACAAGACTTGTCTCCATGATTATATGAGCAAGAAATTGTATAAAATGCCCTCCTATTCAATAGAAATTGCTAAAAAAATTTCTATATTTTATTTTTCTTTGTATTTTCCCTATTTTTACGTGTTACTCTCAAATTGTTATTAAATTTTATTATCAAATATGTAGTGTTGTTATCACTTACATGTTTACTTTTTTATCTATTTGATCATAAATGTCCTTACTTTATATTTAATTTTATTAAATTAGTGGCCCACACCTAAATTATGAATGTTTCTATATAAAAAAATGTAGTATCCCTTGCCCAAGTACCTACACTCTGTAATGTCTTCATAGCCCAAAGAGCACTAGAAATAAGAGAGTCGGGAATAAAATCTTTATCATTTGAGATATGGCCAGATGCAGATGGAGATGCCAAATCCATCAATACTCCCACTATTAGTGATAAAATAAGAAGAATCCAGGGTGGAAATCTACTTAGGAACTCGCTCAATCTCATCAAAATTTCTATAATAATTATCGAAAATACAAGTGTAGCTGATGGAAATGGAGAATTTTCATGTGCAACATTTGGTGGACCTTCCTAAAATTTGATACTTCTCCCAATGAAAATATCATGGGTGGTTGGATTAAGAATTTTGTAACCCTTAACATAATCTAGGTATACCATAAATATGCAAGATTGACTCGAGGTTTCATAGTGTTACATTTCTTCTTATGGATGTAATCTATAGCTAGAGATATAAAGACCCTAAATTTACTAATTGATGGTTTCCGACTATGAAAATATCTGAAGGAGTGAATCCTTTCAAGGATTTATGAGGGACATGATTCTAGAAATAATTCTCATAGTTAATGGCTTCATCCAAGTATTTTGGTGACAATGATTTAGAGTGAAGCATATAGTTGGCCATCTCTTTCAAGAACATGTTCTCTCATTATGCAACTCCATTCCGTGAAGGACTATATGAAAGTATTAATTATAACTCAATCCATTCTTTAGTGTAGAACTTCTCAAACCTATTACTAACATATTCTGATAATTATCTATCCATAGAAAAACTATGAATTTCACTAATTGTTTCTATACAAGAGCCTCGAAGTGCTGAAAATATTTGTAAACATTAGACCCAATTGTGTTGGAGTGTGGAGCCTATTTTTGGTCTTCTCAAATCAGTATTGAAGTGTGGAGTTAAAATTGGGAAGATGTAAGGTCATGAACATTTCTTTTCCAGCCATGGGAAGATGAAAGGTCATGACAATTTCTTTTCAATCGTGGGAAGATGAAAGGTCATGACTTTCAAACTTCTAGGGTCAGCTTTTGGACTTCTTAAAGGATTGTAATCCTATAAATAAAGGTGTTAGGGTATCTTGAATATATATTTTGTATTAAAGAGGTCTTGAGTCTTTGTGATCAAGAGGTGATCAAGAGCGATCAAGGTTAAGCAATTGGGTGTAAATTATGGTTTAGATGTAGTTTAACATCTTTGGAATTTTGTTGTGAGTTCATAATCGAGAGAAGAA
This sequence comes from Taxus wallichiana var. yunnanensis, assembly GCA_018340775.1. Taxonomy (NCBI): domain Eukaryota; kingdom Viridiplantae; phylum Streptophyta; class Pinopsida; order Cupressales; family Taxaceae; genus Taxus; species Taxus wallichiana. The sequence goes on along the minus strand of CM031241.1, from coordinate 326,513,275 downwards.
TGTGAGAGTTATTTTACTCTTGTTGATAATAAAATATGGGAAAGTTATTCATGGACATAGCCCACATTGGGTGAACCACGTTATATCTTATCTATCTTCTTTTGTGCATTATTTATTTATGTTGTTATATTTCTGCATGTATAATTCTGCTATATAGTTTCCTACTACTGTGATTTGAGGAATTATTTCCGCATATTTGTTCTCTAATTCCTAACAAATGGTATCAGAGATTTCGTGGTTTTTTGATGAAGTGGTAAATCATAGGGAAATTTTATCTTGAGTGGGAGCTATGATAGATGAGGGAAGATCAAGGGTTGAGAAGTTCAATGGGTAGAACTTTGGTTTGTGGAAGATGAAAATGGAGGATTACTTATATCAAAAGGACCTCCATGTTCCTTTGGATGGAAAATCAAAGAAACCTACAACCATGTCGGATGAGGATTGGGAGTTGCATGATAAAAAGGCACGAATAAATTTGGTTATGCCTTACATCTTTGGTTACTTTCAACGTATTGTAGGAGAAGACCACAGAAGGTCTCATGAGTGCATTGGGGAAGTTATATGAAAAAACCTCTGCCTCTAATAAAATATTTTTGATGAAAAATTTATTTAATATGAAGATGTCTAAGAATGGTTCTATTTTTGTTCATTTGAATGAATTTAATATGGTTGTGAGTATGTTAAACTTGGTAAAAATTGAATTTGATGATGAGGTCAGGGCTTTGTTGATTTTTTACTCCTTACCAAATAGCTGGGACAACTTGGTTATGGTTGTAAGTAATTCAATCTCTAATAATTCAAAGCTAAAGTTTGAGGATGTAATAGGTGTGATCCTAAGAGAGGAAATGCGAAGGAAGAGGACAGAGATTCTTCTACTTTTGGAAATGCTTTGACAACTGGAGAGTAGAGGGAGACAAAATAATAGAGGGAAAGGTAACCATGGGAAGTTGAATGATCACGGAAGGTCAAAGTCCAAGAGTAAGTTAGAATGTTGGCACTGTGGGAAGGTTGGTCATGCTAAGAAATATTTTTGGGCTCTTCGGGATAAGAAGAACAATAAGGAGGAAACTAAAGAGGTAAATGTGGTAGCAGGTGATGTTTGTCAAGATGCCTTAATTCTTTCTTTAGATAATATTGTTGAGTCTTGGGTGTTAGATTCAGGGGCTTATTTCCATGCCACCCCACATAGACATTACTTTACTTGATTTTTTCAAGCAGATTTTGGACATGTATATCTTGGTGATGATGATCTATACTGAGAATAGTAGGGAAAGGTTGTGTTCATGTGAAAATGCGGAATGGGAACATATGGCTACTTAAGGATGTCATTCATGTGCCTAAGTTGAGTTAGAACTTGATATCAATCAGTCAATCTGGGTAGTGATGGTGTAAAGTTAGTTTTACAATGGATTCTTGGAAGGTTACCAAGGGAGCTCTTGTGGTTGCAAGAGGTAATAAACTGGTACTTTTTATTTAACCAGTGGTGTTGATTATTGTAATTTAGTTATTGCAGATGAAGATGCAACTTTGTGGCACCAGAGACTTGGTCATATGATTCAAAAGGGCATGTAGATTATAAATGACATGTTTCCTAGATTAAAGGAGTTAGATTTAGACTTCTTTGAGGACCATGTTTTATGCAAAAAGAAGTAGGTGAGATTCCTCAAGGTCGGACCTACGGGAAGGAGGGTAAGTTGGATCATGTTATTATGCCACTTTCATTGATGATGTAACTAGAAAAGTTTGGGTATATTGCATTAGAAAGAAATATGATGTGTTTGAAACCTTCAAAAGATGGAAAGCCTTGGTTGAGAATGAAACAGGTCTCAAGTTGAAATGTCTCAGATTGGATAATAAAGGGAGTATTACAGCAAAGAATTTCTTGATTCTTGTTTGGTAAATGGAATCCATAGGAAAAAATAGTTCCAAATACTCCACAGGAAAATGGAGTGTCAGAGAGAATGAATAGGAAAATCATCGAGCGTGCTAGGTGCATGAGGTTACATGTGGGGCTATCACTCATGTTTTGGGTGGAAGCGGTGAGCATAACTGTTAATCGATTAATAAAGGACCCTATATGGATTTGGATGGAGGTACACCTTAGGAGGCTTGGTATGGTAAGAAAATTGATTACTCATTTCTTCAAGTATTTGGATGTGAGGTATTTCTTCACATTGATAAAGATGATAGGACCAAGTTAGAGGCTAAGTCTCGATAAATGCACCATTATTGGATATAATGAGGATGACTTTGGTTTTCATGTTTAGATTATTAAGGACAAAAAAATTCATTCTAGACATATTTTCTTTAATGAAAAAGTCATGTATAAAGATTAGTTTTTGCTGGAATAGAAAGAGGAATCAAAGAAATAATACACAATGTTAGAGGACATTGTGGAAAGTAAGGTGTCCAAGGGGCTAGTTCGGGTGCAACATGTTCCAAAGTATAGCCGGTTCAGAACCTACTCATCAAGAACCCCAAAATCCTAAGGTGAGAAGGTCTTCTAGGGTAATAAGGGAACTGAATGATTTACTCCATCTTTGAATTATTTATTGCTCACTAACAGTGGAGAGACAAAGTTCTTTGAGAAAGCAGTGCAGGTGGATGCCAGGAAGAAGTGAGAGTAGGCCATGGATGAAGAGCATAGATCTCTTATGGAAAACCAAACTTGGAATCTAGTGGAGCTATCCAGGGAAAGAGAGAATTGTAGAACAAGTGTGTACATAGAATCAAAGAGGAATATGGAGGCAAGAAGAGATACAAGGCCCAGTTGGTGGTCAAGGGATTTGCACAAAAAATGGTAAAGACTTTGATGAAATTTTCTCCTATTGTTAAAATGACTTCTATTAGAACTATTCTTGGTTTACTAGCAAAGTAGAAGACCTTCACTTAGAGAAGTTGGATGTGAAGACTGTATTCCTTCATGGTGAGTTAGAGGAGGAATTGTATATGGAGAAGCCATAGGGTTATGAGGTTAAAGGGAAGGAGAGGTTAGTGTGCAAATTTAAGAAGAGCTTTTATCACTTGAAACAAGCTCCACGGAAGTGGTACAAGAATTTTGACAGTTTTATGCAGGATTAGGGTTACTCCAGGTGTCACTCAGACCATTTCGTGTACATCAAGAAGTTTTTTATGGTAGTTATATTATTTTTTCCTATATGTGGATGATATGCTTTTTGTAGGGAAGAACATGTAGGAAATAAAGGTACTCAAGAAGCAGCTAGGTGAATCCTTTGCTATGAAGGATTTGGGGGCAGAAAAACAAATCCTTGGTATGAGAATAACTTGGAACAGGAAAGAGAGGAAGTTGGTGTTATCTCAAGAAGAGTACATAAAGAAGGTCTTGGAGAGGTTTAGTATGCAGGATGCTAAACCAGTTAGTACCCCTTTGGTAGGTCACTTTAAATTATCAAAGGAGCAGAGTCCCAAGACTAAGGAGGATAAAATCCAGATGTCTAGGGTACCATACTCATCAGTGGTTGGTAGCTTGATGTATGATATGGTATGCACTAGGCTTGGCATTGCCCATGTAGTGGGAGTAATGAGTAGGTTTATGAGTGATCCAAGTAGAGAGCACTGACATGAAGTGAAGTGGATCCTTTGGTATTTTAGAGGGACCATGGGAGAAACATTGTGTTTTGATGGATCGGACACTACATTGCGTGGTTATGTAGATTTAGACATGGAAGGAGATTTGGATAGTAGGAGGAGCATGACATGTTATGTATTTACAATTGGTGATACAATGGTGAGTTAGATTTCATAGTTACAAAAGGTTGTGGCTTTGTTAACCATAGAGTCTGAGAATATTACTACTACGAGAGGCAAGCAAGGAGATGATTTGGCTATAATAGTTGCTTGATGAGTGGGTTATAAGGAAAAAGTTAGGAAACTACACGGTGATATTCGTAGCTATTCATTTAGTGAAGAACTCCACTTTTCACTCTAGGACAAAGCACATTTAGCTGAGATATCATTTCATTAGGGTAGCTTTGGAAGAAGATAAGTTGAAGTTGGAAAAGATTCATACCAGTCAGAATCCTACGGATATGATGACCAAGGTGGTCACAAGGGAGAATTTGAAGTTGTGTTCAACTTTGATTGGCCTTCATGGTTGATAATGAAGGGTTGAGAACTTTTCTCAGTAGGAACAGTCTCCAAGTGGGATATTGTTGGGGTGTGGAGCCTATTTTTGGTCTTCTCAAATTAGTATTGAAGTGTGGAGTTTGAATTGGGAAGATGAAAGGTCATGACCATTTCTTTTCCAGCCATGGGAAGATGAAAGGTCATGATAGTTTCTTTTCCAGCCGTGGGAAGATGAAAGGTCATGACTTTCAAACTTCTAGGGTTGGCTTTTGGACTTCTTAAAGGATTGTAATCCTATAAATAGAGGTGTTAGGGTATCTTGAAGATATCTTGTGTGTTCAAGAGGTCTTGAGTCTTAGTGATCAAGAGGTGATCAAGAGTGATCAAGGTTAAGCAATTGGGTGTCAATTGTGGTTTAGATGTGGTTTAACATCTTTGGAATTTTGTTATGATTTTAGAACTAAGAGAATACTATGAGAGTTGATTTACTGTTGTTGATAATAAAATTTGAGAAAATTCTTGGTGGTCGTAGCCCACATTGGGTGAACCACATTGAATCTTGTCTTGTCTTCTTTATGCATTATTTATTTAATATGTTATATTTCTACATGTATAATTCTGCTATATAGTTTTCTATCTGCTTTGTGATTTGAGGAATTGTTTCCACATATTTTTTCTCTAATTCCTAACAAATTGTACCACTGAGAAATCATTTATAAAGGTGAGAATGTATCATACCTTGGTGAATGAAGATTTGGGGAATAGTACTCAAATATCATTGTGTACTAAATTGAATGCATGTGCATCTCTCTAAGATTTCCTTTGCTAAATTTATTTTCTAGAATCTTTCTAAGAGAGCAGCCCTCACAAAGAAGTTTAGAAAAACTAACTTTAGGAAAGCCTTTGGCCATATTATGTTTTGTCAATTATTCTAAGTAGCAATTGTTAAGGCATCCAAATCACTCATGACATATCTTTCTAACCCTATAAGAGTTAGATAACAATGTAATTGGAGAATTTTCAGGAGAAAATGAGAGAAGGTATATAACCATGACTGGTGATAACCCCTTTCCTCTACAATTATATTGCTACTATGTAACTCTCTAATGCTAAATAAATTCGAGTTAAATTCAAATGTCATGCCCTTCCCTATGTGTGTGATCTAGTACAATAATATCATATTAGTGGAAAGTTTTGGAACACTTATAAAATTATTGAATGTTTAACCATTTACTTTAAATTATTCACTCCTTGTAAATTCTACATAGGTGTTGTCACCCAATTTGATAGAGGAAATACTACATGGCTCAAAAAATAGAATTGAATACGTTAGGAACCCATGTGGTGTGATGTACTAGATTCAATAACCAATGATGAATTTTGAGCCATAATAGAAACTAAATCCTTTCTCTTCTTCTTATCTTTACTATTTCCTTTTTCCTTAGAATTTTCTTTTCTTGATGAATTATGTTTGATAGATTTAGGGACACATATTCTTTTCTTATCTAGAATGTGAGTAAGGTGGTCAATATGCTTCTTCATACACTTGTGTTCATCATTCCCAAGTTTCTTTCAATAGGAACACTTCACCCTTTCCTTATTAGGTTTAGCTTCAAAGGAAGTGAATTTAGTGTTGGTTTTTAGTTAACATGGTTTCTAATCCTTTTTTTTGTCCTTGATTATTCTTATCTTGTTTCTTCTTTTTGTTAGAAGACTTAAGTTTACCATTCTTTGTAATCAAGGCATGTGATTTAGAAGACTTAAATGTGCCCAACTATTTTAACTTGTCTCATTCCCTAGTCAACTAAACAATTTAAACACATCAAAGGAGGGCATCTGCCATGTTGCTCCAAGTGCATATTTAGTGGCATGAAAGGTGGAGATGAACACTTAGTATTTTGGGCCTATTTTTGAAAACATATAAAGGATAAGTTGTGAGTCCTTTTTTCAATTCCACATTCCTTCAATTACAATCTTACTAATTTAAACTTTATGAATAATTCTTGAAGTGTGTCAAAACTACAAGGGATCATACTAATAAGCTCATTTTCCAGTTCATGCCCTCTCATTTCATATTTTTTTCCCAAATAGGCTTTCCAATATGGTACAAACTTCATTAGGAGATTTAGAAGATTGAATGTGAAAGAAAATAAATGGATTTACACAAATAGACAAAATAATTCAAATGCTTCATCAAAATGGTTATACCATTTCAATTTCTCTACATTAAGATTCGATTTGTTTTCAATCCATATTGTTATTTTATGTAGTCCCTCACCCCTTAGAATGATTTTAATTTCAGACTTCCATTATTGTTAGTTAAAGGTCATGAGTGGATTTAGAACTCATTTCTAGTTTAAGCGAAAAAGAAGTGTAGAAGGTAGAATGAAAAGTAAAATGTAGAAATCCACAACATAATACACCCCCAAAAATTATTGAGGTTTGATTTTACAAGGAAAGATAATACCTCATATGCATAAATCTTGGTAAAAATTTCACTTTGAAAAATATCAATACCTCAAAAGTAGATGTCTATTGAAATTTACAAGAAGTCATATTTTTGACCCTATTAAACACCTTGGAAAACCAAAAATGTAGTAAGTCAAATTTTTATTCTTTCTTAACACTTCAAAACCCAAAATGGTCTAGTCAAGGTTTTGGAATTGCTCAACACATGAAAAATCCTTAAGTGCACTTGGTCGGGGTTTTGGACTTGCTCAACACCTGTAAAATCTGGAAATAGTTTTTTTCAATATTTTAAAGTGTGCATGCAATATTTGGGAACCCAAAGCTTACTAAGAATGTGTAAGAGCCCGAAGCTTGTTGAGCATGATTTAGAACTAGAAAATTTCTTAACATGTTTTGAGAACACAAAATTGGTTGAGTATGTGTTAGAACCCAAAGATTGTTGAGTTTGTGTCATAACCTGAAGCTTGTTGAGCATGTGTTAGAACTTGAAATCGGTTGAGCATGCGTGCGTCAAAACCATAAGCTTGTTGCGCATGTGTTGGAACTTTAAGCTTGTTGAGAATGTGTTAGAATCTTAAGATTTTTGAGCACACACAAATGTATGATACATGTAGACACAAAATCACACACATACTACTATTTTACTATATTACCAAGTGTGTTGTTTTATATATGGATATTACAAAAGGAAATTATTAATTGATGTCCCAATTTCTAGTCTATTTTTGTCTTGCTTATTTCTATTATTTTATCTCTCACATTTGTCACTTCTACACCCATTTATGGTTAGGTCATAGGGATCCTTCTCTATCATTCTTCACAATTTTTTTCGTCAATTGTCTCTAGAAAACAATGCTCGAGACTATACACTAGCACCTGTGCGTTCATGTCCATCTTGAGAGCTCGTGTCCTATTTTTCTTGATTATAATTTCCACATTTTTAGTCAGCCTTTTAAGTTTTTTTACTCTTATCCCAGGTCATAGTCATTAGTGTAAAAATTAGAGAAAGATATCCCTATATAAACATAACATACATACCATTATAATGGTGGGTAATTCTTATCAAGGTAAATCTATCTACATATCAAAAGGGAATATATCTTGAACTTGTTATTCTGCATACACATTGGATGTAAAGGGAAGTTCATTTTTCCATCCATGCATTTACATCTAGCTATATGTCACCCACTACCTTTTCGTTACCGGCATGAGAGAAACCTAGGAGTATTATTGCAAACAAAAACAAATAGAACTATATTGGGTCTAAGATGTAGTGTAGTGCTTGGTTGTAAGTTCATTGGTTTGATAGCCAAGGATAGTCAAATCCATCATTTTTCATCTTTATTTTAAATATTTGATGTGGTTTAAGGGGTTTGCGGGTGTTTCATTTTGATTACGGGTTTTAGGCGAATAATAGTGAGCTCTAGCAAGTACAAATGATCATTGGTGAATAAGAGTGAAACCCTAGCAATAACAAAGAGACCATATTTTGAGATTTTTACAAGCTCTAGTGCCCATGAGAGGTCTCGGGAGCCCCGGATGCCGTCCCCTTGCCCAAGCATCATAATCCAGAACTTCCAATATTTATGCATTTTCATGAGTGTGATTATGACATTCTAAGTTTCTGTTTCATCAATTCCTCCTACTCATATACACTTCGAGATTAGAGAAATAAAGATAAGCACTTCATCCCGCTCATTTCCTTTCATAATTATATCAATTAATTTTTTTTAACATCTTTGATTCATTGTAGCAATATTTGTATTCAGATTTTTAATAAAATATTCAAATTTTATTGAATCATTTTAGTGAATTCATATATTAAGAACTCATTTCCCTAGGATCCACAAAACCATAATGGCTCAAAGTAGTTATTCTTCTATAAAGCAAGCCATGCATCATGAGATTTTTAATTATATTCATGACAAGGTTATTTATGGTAAACTTAGCACTCCTTATCACAGTCCTTGTGTTGATGATCAGCCAAAAACATATTTGGTCCATTGAATGCTATATTGCTACTAATTTTACCCATTCTTCTTTTGGACTTGTTTCTCTAGAAGATAATTTTTCAAGTTTTACTCCTTTTTATTCCGTAGGCTCTAGAAATAATCCTCCTTCTACTAAAAATCTTGATGATTCTATTATTGATTATATTTTTAGTCTTGATTGCGATACTATAGATAAAAATAATGATTAAAATGTACATGTGCATGATGTCACTTCTCATACTAGTTAGTATGATTTTATAGTTGCATCTCACGCTTCTTGCATTTCTAAAAATTGTAACAATGCATCTTGTGATAGTTCTTCTCCGCTTCTATATATGTTGGTGATTCATTTAACAAAATAATTCCATGTGAAACCCTATCTGCTTTGCAATGATGATTATATTAGTGAGTATATTGTATCTCTTTTTTTGTACCAAATAAGAGTTTTCTTCTCTTATTTCATCCCTTTCTAAGGTTATCTCTACTAGCATGCATGGTGATTCTCCTCCTTCTAGTGTGTAATATTCTATCACTTACTATAAAGTTACTACTAATGTTCCTCTTAATATTCCATGTTCATATCCACATATCTCTTCTTCTTATTCTCTACGAGATGTTCTTATTACTTCTTCTATTTCTCTTTATTCTTCTACACCTACATCTAGCATGCCTATCACATCTTCATCTTCCACTTCCTCTTCTCATATTCCCATGATCACTCATAATGGTAAATTACAACCTCTCAATGTGCCTCTCACATCTCCCATAATTCCTTCACATGACATTTTATCACTCATGCATGATGTTGGAAAATTACAATCTCAGGTCCAGTCTCTCACTCTTGAAAGAAAGGCCTACTATGTGTCTATTGATAATAATTCTCTTCATGGCAATCCCATTCCAAAGAAAATTTACAATTCAACATTTCCTAAGGATTTCATCATGCCTACATTCTCATGCTTTGACGGTACTAGAAATCCATATCTACATCTCAAGAATTATCTTTTAGCTATGGCATCCTACTCGAATGATTGATTATTTCTCAAAGATTTTTATCATAGTATAGTAGGTGAAGCTCTTCAATGGTACAATCATATACCTTTTAGATCCATCATCACATATTATGACATGGAAGATGCTTTTATCAGACATTTTATACTTAAAAATGGTCCTAGAGTCACACATGATAACCTAGCTAGCTTACATCAAGGAAAGAGATAACGCATTCTTGATTACATCTTACGATTTAATTCTTGTATGCATAAGTTAGTGTTTCATTCTATTGATCTAGAAATTTAATTCATTTATTATCAAGGTTTGATTCCTATTTTAAAACAATGATTACAATATGATACATGTGAATCGTTTACACTCTTATTCTATAATGTTATCGATCTAGAACAAGATATAATTGTAGACACCAAAATTAGGTCACACTCCCCTTGGTCCCTTTTCGAATAGCCAACTTAAACATATTCACCTAACCATGACCCTTTTACCCCACATTAATATTAGTTTAATTATTTATAATTAAATTAATACTCATCCTCACTTCATTCATTATTTAATTACCTTTATTCAAACTAATTTCCACCTCACCTAGACACCTCATCATGGACCTATTCTTAGCATGTTTCCTAACTAACTAGGAATCAACCTTTTCTTAATTTAATTAACCAAGACTTAGTCTAACCCTAAAATCACATGCCTATTCTTCCTCTAATAGCATGCCCACTTATCTAAGCACAAAACACCATTTTAGACCCGACACCAATGGGCAGAGATGGAAAAAGATAGCCAGGATCTGCTATTTTGGGAAACCTAGGATTTCCTTCTTAACCGACATCGGTCAACCCTAAACCGATGCTAGTCATCCTAAACCATCATTGGTTACCATATATTCATTTTTTTAGACTTGTTTGAGAGGTTTTCCACATTCTCGAGTTTTAGAATGAAGGAGATCTACATGCAAGTAAGAACCAAATCCCTTTCACACATCTAGACAAACATAACCAACACCAAGTTAGATATGAAGATATTTGCATCCATAGTAGCATTCGGGAAGCACTTCCATGGTACTCGAGAACCATTCCATAGGTCAACCATCACCATCATCTAGCCATCAAATCTACAAACACCAATAAGTGTATCTCTAACCTACATCATTTCATGCATGTTTAGATTACAAATTTTCTTCATCTTTGTTTATCAACATCTATTTGTATTTTTCATCCCACCCTTGTTACCTTCCTGTGAATCCAACCATTCCATCACCCACAATAATTTAATCACATATACCTAATTCCTAAATACCTCTGAGTACCCCCAAGCACCATTGCAAATTGCAAACCTATCCATTTTCCCTCACACCCACTATCTTACCTCAAAAAGTTCTCAAAACCCAGTTTATTGAATTTCTACCATCCTACCTTAACCATCGTCGGTTCCCTCTTAACCGTCATCGGTCATACCTCACCGACGTCGGTCTCTATATTTGGTAATCCTGCCAATAACAAAAAATTAAAAACCTACATCCAAGAAACTCAAGTTACCCAGAATCTGACCTTTACTTGTCCCAACACCTTGACTACCTACCCTACTTCCAGATCTGATCATAACCTAGCTTGTTATATTATATTTTTTTATTTTATTTAGATGAGATACCTAAATCATATCAACTATAGTAGGATTTTATTTATTTACGTTATTTCTTACATTAAATTGTATTAAACAGTGGGTTGACTATCATTAAGGAAGTACCACACTTCCTAGATCTAGCACACGCTAGGAAGCCCACTGACATATATTGTTTAAATCTCTTTTTGGTCTTGTTGTGTATTTCAAGTAGTTCCTCCTATCCAAAAGGAATCTCTCACAATCAGCATTAGATCAAGAAGTCATAATGCACACATGACCTTTAAACCAACCATCACAATAGGTATTCCTCCTTGACCCATCACCTTATCTGTTTCATCAAATTGATAAAGAAAGTGGTGAAGCATTTTTGGCATGATCTTGGTGGGACCCATCAAGGGTGCTTTTGCATTTTATTTCTTTCTAGGTGAAAGTTGTGTTTTTTTCCCTTTTGAAAATATTTCACACTAATCTTATTCTATGGAATCTTCCCCTCTTTCTATTGTCTAAAAGCAATCATTTTTTTGGTGCTTTAAAAAGAATATTTATTTCGTTCATTAGTATTGCATTAGTTAGAGAGCATCCCTCTTAATGTTCATCACTTGCTACATCGAATATCACATTTCAATTTGGGTTTAAAACACTTGCTTGACATTCTAATTTTTTGTATTATATCTCATATTAAAATTGAGGGCAACCTATATGCTGGAAGTCATGACCAACTAATGGTTGACACAACTGAATCATAGAAAGCAAATTCTTTCTTCTCTCTCTTTACCAAATTTCACGAATTAGAATATATACATCTTCTTAAACAACATCCCACCCAAAATAAGTTGTCAACGATCACACGATTAGAGGATTTATAGTGGGCACCTAGTTGGTTATCTTTTCTAGTCATCACCTCAGAGAAAGGCCCACCCTCGCCAAAACATAAGCTGAAACCTCACCTTCATAATTTCCTTATTTTTATGAATCCTTCCCAACCAAAAACTCTGTTCTGAATTCACGAGTTGGTCCATAAATAGCATAATCTAAACACACTAAATTGACTTGTACGATTACGTGTTTTTCTTATCTTTTTTCTTGACTTGTGTTTTGAGTTGTGAGGTCATATTCTCAATTTTTATTTCCTTTCACACTCCATAATCATAGTTGGTATATTGATTGTTTCTAAGTGTGTTAGGACTCATTTTTTTACCATATCCAAAATTCTAGGTTGGTGTCTCATTCAACTTTAATTCACAAAAAGAAAATTTTCTTCATTCTACAGATTTCACTATAACCGGCATCCATTTATATATGATCGTCATCGTTTATCGACCGGTGTTGGTTCCCTATGCTTTTGGTTAGTTTACTTAAAGAGAAATCATATCATCTTCTTCTCTATTTAAAATCTCTGGATGTCACCATATCCTCTGCATTATGATATTATTGACTAAATATAGCTTCCCCAATTGACTTTCCCCAATTTCTATCTCACTTGCTCAAACTGTTACTTTCCCACACAAAGAACCAACATCGATTCATCGTGACCGTCATCGGTTGGCATAACTGATGTCAGTCCATTTGTTTTGATTTTTAATCAAAGCACCTGCCAATTCACCTCTCATAATCAATTATTTTCCATCCTTGTTGTTTTCTGTGTCATTTACAGAATACAGTCTTACTAGGTCAACACTTATTCACATGGTGTTGACTCGCAACCAAACTAACACCCTCATATTTCACACCATCCATTAGCCACTCCCACCTATTCCATCACCTTCATCCATCCTATCACCTATGGATCCAACTCAGCTTATCCCCATTACTACTAGTGACGAGGAATTCACAAGACTCCTTGATCAGAACCCCGCGGCCCTATAATACTATCTCACCCACTCATCCACCTGGGACTCCTCAAGACAATTAATAGACAACATGCCCATATCTATCCCTCCTGCTCTCGCCCCCACCTCTACATCAGCTAGCACCAACTCGGTGCTACCATCATCCACTTTACCACCTGTGGTGTCTCAGCTAGGTCCCATAGCCACTATAACTACAACATCTATATCATCTATCACAAATGTGACATCGGTGGTTCCTCCGACATCTACCTTATGTATAGCCCCATATGCACCCAATATCTCACATATACCTATTGCATCACAACCACCTCTGGTCTTAGAAACCTACACCCCTTTTCATAACCTCATCCTTTCTATCCTGTAGTCCTTACCCTCAATTACCACTAGAGTTTTTACGACTACCCCACCTACTTACACATACTACCAACATCCCCCAACCTCGTCTGTCACTTATTCTAGATATGTGCCACCTAAATCTATTCCTCCTATGCAGTTCTCATACTCAACACCACCATACACTAACATACCACCCACCTCATACATTCAACATTAACCCCTTTTTTCTATAGGGGGAACCCATTCATCACAACCTACCAACGAACTCATTAAAATGATGATGGAAAATATGTAGACCTTAGAAGCATTTATTTCTGGCTCCCGTAATTCTTTAACTTATGATGAAATATGTAACAAGCCTATCCATCCATCTATTCCCATTCGCCCCTACCCTGTGCATTGGGAAATGCCTAAATTCAATCGATTAAACAGTAAAGAATACCCGCAACAACACTTTTGGTCATTCAAACATGGGTGTTATGTAATCATCCATGATGACACTTTACTCCTATGAACCTTCCCAATTTCCTTGATAGGACCAACATTATATTGGTATAGTGGACTACCTAGACATTCCATTTATTCCTTTGATCAAGTAGCCCAAGCTTTCTTAGACCACTTCTCAATCAATGTAGTCTAGAAGGTCACCATGACCGACCTGTATTTGACATGATATTATGAAGACAAATCTATCACAGATTTCATTTCCGTTAGCGGAGTCTTTTCAACTAATTGACGTTATAGCTACCTCCGACCGATCTTATTTAGTTATTCACTAGAGTTTGTGCAGACACCTCTCCCCAATTATGTAGGTAAAAACCTTTCAAACCTTTGATGATGTGTTCACCATGGCACAAAAGATGGAAATTGTGCCATTGAAGAAAATAAAATCCAATTACAAAACAAGAATTCCCCGTTCAAATCAAACGATTCCTCTTCATATTCAAAGCCTCAAAATAACTATTCAAATCCCAAACAATCTTCCAATGTGGTAGTACTCAAGAAAGGACCATCTCATCCTTCTAATAAAGCCCAACCTTCTTCCAATATTTCCCCTATCTAGGATTTTTAGCATTGGCGGGAGCAACGGAAGTACACATCAATTGGAGAGCCTTATTTTTCAGTTTTGGAAAAGCTTCTTAAAGCTGGAGCCATTACACTTCCTCCTATAAAACCTCATAAAAATCTCATTCTTGTCTTTCATATGCCTCGCATGGTATAAAGAACATGACTACTGTAATTATCATCGTGTCAAAGGCCATAGTGATGGTAACTGCATAACTTTCAAGAACATTTTCCAAGAGATGATAGATAATGGAGACCTTTTCATGGACAACCTAAACGCACCAACAAATCAAAATTTGTACATCTTAAAAAATTTGTTCCCTAATCATAAACCGTAGTCTAGTAAAAACAGTGAACCTTCATCCAAAGTGACAGCAATTTCCATGAAGTCCATGTAGTTTTTGATATCATACCAACCATTCCTCAAATCCCACCTATTTTTTCTATTGAGGAAATTATGGAATGAGCTCCTTTACCCACAGAGGAGCATAGCTCTTCCACTCCTTTTCCCCTAGAGGATTCCCATTCATTTCTCCCTTTACTTACAAAGGAGCATATCTTTCCACTCCTTCACCCCTAGAGGAGTCCCCTTCATCTCTCCCTTCTCCCATGGAGAAACCCACACTTTCTACCGATGTCATTTCACCATCTACCTCACAGCCTACCGAACAATCAACACTTTTAATTCTCCCATCCACAAGAGAATCATCATCACCTTCTCCTCCACCAAGGGATAAGTCTACATCACCCCACCTATTATCTCTCCTACCCATGGGAGACTCGTCAGACATGCCACTACTTGTTAGGGGAAGTCCCCATCAGCATCCCAGAACCCTATTGACATGATCTCAGCTCTTTGACCTATAGAGTCCGAGGCTAGCCAATTCCCTATCTCGTAGAAATATTTTACAGGGATCGCCACCAAACCCATTCCATCTTCTTCTTCAGTAGTCTTGTTTTCACGGTTGGCCGATCGCTTGGATTACGTTGATAATTCCATGCTTTAGGGAAGTCTTTGGCTCCCCTTTTTGACCCAAATGTGAATGTTTCCCGAAGATACTTCCCCAATCTACCCAAGGGTATTTTTGGAAACCAAATTGACATTGACAATGCCTATTGAAACTAATTCTTATTCATAATCCATACCTACATCTAAACCTCTACCCATAACTAAATCCGTTCCCAAACCTAAAAACCTAACCACACCTCTCTCCTCACCTGTATTTAGACCTATCGCACCTTGGGTGTCATGCCAACATCAATCCTTACTTACACACACATGTCAAATCAAACTTAGCATCATCATCTCAAACCTGTACCAACATTATTCCTCTACCTAAAAACAAAATCCAATCTTCTAAGTTGCATACATTGGTCTCTCCTACCACACCTTTATCACCTTCCCCATTTCCATCCATCATAGGGCCCCATCCATCAAACCTAATCAAACAGTCTCCTACCCAAGGCTAGTTAAAACATAAATAACCTACTACTACATCACAAGCCTTTGTTACACCTCATTCACTTGAAAACCAAACACCCTTACCCCTACCCATCCACTTTTACCACCTATACCTCTACCGTTACTATCCCCTCAAATTTACCTATACGACTTCACTCCATAGCATCCATCCAACCTCGACCAACTATTTCCACCATGACTTAGTTGTCCTTATGGGTAACCCATCCTCTTCCACCATCTACTTTCCCTTCTGTATCCCTTACTCCCATGTCACCTTTACCCAAGAAGGTGCAACCCAAAGATAAGAACCCACTACCCTCAAATAAGGTAGTCAAACCAAAAAAACCTTTCATCGCTAGCTCTTCTACCCCACCTTTACCCAAGCAGATGCTAGCAAAACCTAAGACCACTCCACTTACCAAACCAATGGACCAACCCATTCCCCCTCCTATAAAGCCTCTTCCCTCATGATCATTCGCATCTTGTACCCAAACCCACACTCACTTCCCATTGTGATCTATTAGCGGGTTCCTATGCCAAAATTTTAACTAATCTCTTGGAAAATTCTTTCATCACATTACCGCCACTTCAAACTTATGATCCTCTCAAACCCAAACCAAAAGGGTTTGATGAAACCAATATTTGTGCCTATCATCATGTGCCAGACATGATGTCAAAAATTGTAAGGCTCTAAAGACCGTTCTTCTCCAACTTTGTCCTCTTGAACAAAATTTTGATGATGACGACCTTCTTGATGAGGACCATGCTCCACCTTCACTTGTCACCACACATCATCATCCTTTACTGATTCAAAGTGACCAATATCTCCATCCCCAAAACCATTTTATCCACCTCTAAAATTTGAGATCAACATGGTCCGTATTAGAGAGTTGGCCAAATCACCACCCAAATGTTAGTGTGCCCTACTCATTTCACAAGGATCTTATCCACCATTAGGGTTTTTTCCCTCATGTCATTACACCTTTCATGGCACACCCTCTCCATCCACCTCCCCTCAGATTAACATGGTTCATGTTGCCACCCATGCTAAAAAAGACAAAGGAAAAGAAAAAGAAACTAGCCCATCAACCAACCCCGTGCCCAATATACCATCTACACCTACACCCAAAATCACCATCTGTGGACCTATATACCCTATCTTTGATAGGGTCACCCATCACGCAATGATAAAAAAATTACATCAGTCTCTTCTAAAGATGTATTTGTATGATCTCGTCCAAACTTCTGAATCTCATAGAGAAGCCCTTATCAAGGTTTTACAATCCATTGAAGTTTTACCCAACGACCCCACACCCGGTGGCCTCCATTATTATGCCTCACCATGTGGCCTTACTTATCAAACTATCTCCTTCTTCTACCCCCATGCCCAATCCTCAAGTGGTCACCCTCGGCTTCTCTAATGAGGATATTTTACATCTCCAATCAGATGACCCTGATCCTGCCCTATTCATTTTCATCTATATCAATAACATATGCATATGATGTGTCATGATTAATGGTGGTGCTAGCATTAAAATCATCTACTCCCACACATACAATCAAATATGTATCCCTTCTAACTGTATGCATAATAACCTAGTTATGTTGCGCTCCTTCAATGATGCCATTACCTCCACCCTTGGCACCATTATCCTTCACGTTTGTGTAGGCCCTCACACTGTCCCGAAACTATTCTACGTCTTAGAGGGAGAGTTCCAGTATAACATATTGCTTGACATACCTTGGATTTGCATCATGGGTTGTGTCCCTTAAACTTTACACCACTGTGTAAAATTTAAACATGAAGGACATAACTATACCATCCCCGCCGACCTATCACCATTAAAAACTTGTAACATGTTGTCTTGACCAACAATATACTTGTAGCAGTCAAGGTATCTACCATAACCCCACTTCTCCTTCACCCACGAGCCCATCCACCAATGTTGCTGCCACCTCTCCCACATCTAACTCTTCTATTCCTACTATCACCTCAGCCTCTGTAGTTGAGCCCTCTACTTCCTAACCAACCACTACCCCTCCTACCCAATCATCTAGTGAGTCACCTATCCTCGCCACTCACATATCAACTACTGATCCCTTAGAAGGTGTTTTTCAATGCCTCACTCTAGGGAGTACTGCCTATATAATATCAACACATTTCTCATTCCACAAGAGTATGGGAACTTGTGTCAAAACCTTAGTTATGAATACCACGTAGGCGAGGTTTTTACTTATGGTCCTCCCCACCTTCGCACTAATCTAACATATGGGGGACTTGATAATGCCACTTATTCACCTAAACCTCCATCCTAAACATGACCATTTTTATCTGACCTCCAATCCCTTACTAACTACCAATTCACCACACTTTCCTTCACCGTTGCACATGGAAAGGCTTTGGCTTCAGTTTTTATGAACAAGGCCACCATATTGTCATTTCATGTACCACCCATAAACACAATGATCATAGTGGTATTGGATTTTCTACATCACCTTCCAAGAAGGCCCGCATCGAACTCATTGAGGAAGAGAAAATTCTCCACCCCATTCACCAACGTCGTATCTTCACCCCTGATTCCATAGATCCCGAGTCTATTCCTCCTATTTTTTTCATAAACACAATTTCCTTGGAGCTCTAAGCTATCAACGCGATGGTGAGGTTACTTCTTCTCTTCCCTTCCTGTATCCCGACATGATCGATAATGGTACACCTTATTAACATCATTAAATGTTAGGACGATGAGTCTATTCTCACCTATCTCGGGTGTGGAAGATTATTATATTCACTAGTCATTACCCTCTAAGATGCAAACCATGTTGAATAAATCAACTATCGAAATCAACATTAACACTCACGACCGCCACACATTCTAAAGATAGGCCGGTATTTAGATGCTACCTTGAACAAGAATATTTTACCTCTTTCCTCCGGGATCATAGTAACTCTTTTTCTTGGTCCTATGCCAATATGCCTGGTATTGACCCAAAAATTGTGGTCCATAATATCGTAACCATTCTTGATGCCAAACCCATAAAAAAAAGCTACGGAAAATACATCCTTGCATTGCTCTTCTTGTCAAAGAAGAACTCCAGTGCCTTCTCTCGGTTTCCTTTATCCTACCCATTGACTATCCCCAATGGATTTATAACATCGTCTTTGTCATGAAAGTGATAGGGGACTCTGCATTTGCATGGATTTCCATGACCTCAACCTCACTTTCCCTAAAGATGACTTTCCTCTACCTGGTATTAACCAACTAGTTGATCTCACCGCCGGCCATGAAATGCTATCACTCATGAATGGTTTCTAGGGTTATAATCAAATACTACTTGATCTAGAAGATCAACACAAAACATCCTTCATCACTCCTTGGGGGACCTTCTGCTATCGATTCACTCCTTTTGGCCTTAAAAATGTTAGTTGTACATATTAGCGAGCCATGACTTATATCTTCCATAACATCATGCATCGCATATTGGAAGATTACGTAGATGACCTTCTTCCCAAATATAAATGTTGGGCTAAACAACCGATGTTGCTTAAGGTCATCTTTGACCACCTCATCAAGTATTATGTTCACCTTCCACCTAAGGAGTGTGTCTTTGTGGTACTTTCAGGAAAACTCCTTGGTTTCATTGTTTCTTTTTAATAGAATTCAATCTGCTAAAGTGAAAGCTATTCTCGAAATGCCTCCACCTACTAATCTCCATCAACTTTGAAGCTTGTAGCGTAAGTTACAATCTATTCATTGTTTTATCTTGTAGACTACGACCATTGTCAACCATTTCATCATCTCCTTAAGAAGGATGTGTCATTCAAATGGGATGATGAATGCAAAGCCTTTGATGCCTTAAAAATACCTTCTTCAATGCAAAGTGCTCATTCCTCCTAAATATGACCAAACATTTTACCTATACATTTCTGCCACTAACCATTCTTTAGGTGCCATGCTTGCTCATCGCGATGAGCAACACAAAGAGCAAGTGGTTTATTACATAAGTCATACCCTTTTGGAATATGAAACTAGGTACACCCATGTAATTTTTTTTTCTTAGCCTTAGTTTTTATCGCCATTAAACTACATCATTACCTACTCAACCACAAAACCTTTTTCATCACTAACGCTGACCCTCTACATTATATGTGTGCTAAACCATACCAAAATTAAAGTGTTGTACTCTCACTCATGCTTCTTGCCGACCTTGACCTCGAATTCACACATTAAAATTCTATCAAAGGAAAGGTCATCAGATCAACCGGTAGATGCACCTCTTTCTAGAAATCAACCCTCTAACTTCGATTTCCTGATGAATCCATTGTTACCCTCTCCTTGGATGATACCACTTACCAAATGACTCTCTTATTTAATGGTTCCAAATGTCAGTATGGGAGTGGTGTAGGTGTTATCCTCATTCCTCTTGGTGGTAAACCCATGCCTTTATCTTTCAAGATGGATTTTGATTGCATAAATAATTTCACCGAATACAAAGCACTCATATTGGGCATTCAAACCACTATCTCCCTAGATGTTAAATCAATTAATATCTTTGGTGGTTCCCAACTAGTTGTAAACCAAGTCAATGGTATATACTAGTGTCGTAATGAAATATTGTGAAATTACAAATGTCATGTAGACATACTTTTAACTACCTTTGATCGTTACAAACTTCAAACCACCCCACGTTATAAAAATAAATTTGCAAATACCATGTCCTTCTTGGCTCTAAGATACCGCTTCACCTTATGACTCTAAAATATTTGTCACAATATAAAGGTTACAATCACCCTTTCATTTATCTTGTGTGGGAAACACCATCGAACCATTGCACTTGACCCACATGACCTTTGGTATACATAGTTTGAAGAATACCTTTCCCTTTCTATTCTACCTCCCGATCTCACTCGTAATGGACAACATGCCTTTCTTAAAGGTGTCTCTTGCTATGTCATCATGGTTGGTATCCTTTATAAGCGCAGCTTTGACGGTATTCTCTTACAATGCCTTATAAGTTCTGAGATTCCCTACACCATCATGGAAGTTCATAATGGAATTTGTGGAGGTCACTTTAGTGGTTTAGATGTCGCTAAATGAATTCTTCACCTTGGCTATTATTGGTATTGGTGCTCAAAATAGTCTCGCCCCATTTGTGCCTTTGAAAACTTATTGATTTACGACCTCTGTCATTCTCTCCTTCCCCGTGTTGTGCCTGGTTGACCCTTGTGGCCATTTTTAATTGGTTCCTGGGTTGTAAATCTCTTAAGGATCTATATTTTGAGTCCCCCATGCTTTGTTCCTTCAAAAATCATGTTTTCCCGTTCTCTCTGTTCTCCACAGTCGGGATTTGTCTTCCTTATCTTGTTTCTTCCTAAGTACTTGAAGAAAATGAATGGATGTATCCTTGAAGAATGTATTTGAGCCCTATAACATTTCTAAGCTTTCTATCCTTAAAGAAATTTTCATTTTCTGGCTCGAATGATCGTTTTTCTATATTTTATAGTTTTACAAGTGTTTTCTTTTTGTCAAATTTACATCCTTGCATCGATAGGGTACGTGGCTTCTTTTGGTTGGTTAGGGGATGGTGGGAAAATGCTTTAAATTATCACTTTTTGCTTTTTTCACAAAAGGAAAATTTGGTCCCATGGCCCTACTCATTTCTCATTGGTTCTTTTGGTGCTTACGTGGCTTCCTCTGATTGGATGGGGCGTGTTGGGTCTGTTTTTGAAATTTTTATTTTTGGATACTTTGGCAAAATGTTTGAACCCACCCTGTGGCCCCATTAGGCTTTGATTGGAGAAAATTTAAGGGTAGGGAAAAGGTATAACTTTGACCCTGCAGGAGGACACGTGGAGGCTTCCATTGCTTGGCCTAGAATTAGACAAATTTTTATGCAGTTAGAAGCAGTTTGGCGGAATAGGACACATGGCGAGCCCATGCTTGTTCAAGGTATAATATTTTTGGGACCATGTCAAGGAGCATCATGGTGGCATGTGGTGGTTTGAAAATTTAGAAGGATGGGGAAGTAGACCATCGAAGGAAACTTGGATTTTTTGTCTCTTGTCCTCAAAAGGATCAAAATCTTAGAATGGCCCACAAGCCCGATGAGGGAAATAGTCAAAATTTTTCCTTTCTCAATATCAGAAGGGTGGAGCTGTGGGGGAAACTTGGAAAAATTTCCTTTTTCTAAAAAGAGGATCAAATGGCAGAATTGGGCCACGGTCCCACTAGGGCCCTCTTTAGAATGGAGGTGCGGAGTAAAATGGATTTTTTTCCCTTTTTCCAAAAATATTGTAAAAATTCAAGGGAAGCCCTCAGGTCTATTCTAAAGTTTGAATCTACCACGTGGATGGCCCAAATTCAAAGTGAAGATCAATGGTAGCTGAGAGTCGAAATCTGATTCTCCCTCCATTTCTCTGCAACACATCTAGAAGTGTGAGTTTTCATGATTTCTTGGTTTTTTCTACATGCCAAGTAGAGAAGGAAGTTAATGTTGATATCTGAAGTTTGGTGGGAATATCTGAAAGGTGTCTTTTGCCATTAAAATGGTTTGACTTTCATGCCCGATCGGATTTTCTATTTTTCTTCTCCCAAGCATGCAAGGGCAAGATTTGACAGATTAGGGGTAGAAGTGGTTAGCAAATTGAAGGAAGAGTGATCTACAAGAGCAAGGAGTTGAATGCGGGAGGAATTCAATGAAATCCCCCTTGAGCACCTGGAGATTTCTTATAGATTTGATTATGAGAATCACAAAAGAATCATGGTGAACACTGGTGCATTAAACATTTTTGTCTTTTGGGGAGAAGGGGCTCTATTAAAAATGTTATAAATGGAACAAACTCTTCATGTAAATGTTTGAGATTTTTGGAAAGATCAGGGCTAATTCTCTCCTTAAAAAAATCTTGACAGAGCCCATCCATTTTGAGAAGTCATCCAGAGAAGCTGTATATCCCTCTTTGTATCAAATTTGATCATGTCAAGGTGGTTGCAAGTGTACAACCATTGAAAAGATTTGAGATTGTTCTGGAAACTTTACCTTGTTGATAAATTTGATCAAACTTTGAGTTATTCTATGTTAATCTTGAGTAGAGTGTATTTATTTCATCTCTGAATACATACGAGTAGTTTTTCTTGTTTCTATTGTAATCTTGTACCAAAATAGGGTCCAATCACATAGGTCTTAGTCCTTGTGATTGTTTAGTGGCATCTATAATTTCATTTCTTAGAAGATCCTTCATCTGGGGGTGGGATATACGGTTTAAAATCACTTTTCTTTCATTTCGTTGATAGATATTCTCTGTTACCCTTTGGATGTACCTCGGGTGTGACTTGGTTTAAATATTGGTGCTTTATTGGGTTCTCTAACTCGATCCTTCATGATATAATCCCACAGGTTGTGTGAAAGAGTGCTAATCTAGGCCTCCATTGAAGCACATATTCTAGTTGAGGAAACAATTTAACTTTTTGTGGCATTTTGTTGATTAAATCTTTCCATTTTTCATAAGCTCTCAAGGATCTAGTGAGTCAAGTCTGTCCTGTCTCCCCTCCCACCAAAATTCATTTAACAACAACCAATCCTACCCATAGTACCCCTGTTTGTCATGTGTGTACACAAATGCATAATCTCTGTTACCAAAACATGTAGAAACAATCAGGGTCTCAAATGTCTTTAGTAACCTTTGCCTTGCTGTGAGAATATCTCCATAATTTGGACGTGACAACTCGTGAGAGTCAGATTTGGTGTGTTGATCATATTTTCCCCAAGGCCTTCTCTATAAAATTTATGCAAAAGAAAGGTACCTATAATCTCCTTTCAAATAACAGAGGTTACAAAATAGGTTCTCTTACCTTGGTTAAAAGGCACAACCTAAAATAGTTAGGATAAGATCATATCCTTTTAAGGTGCTACCCATCTCTCCACAAATCCAAGTAACAAAGGGACAGTCAGACCTCCTCCCCAGCTACAAAATGACATATATTTATGATCTGGTTGCCTCTAAGCTCCATGTTGAATCAATGTTGTTTCTTGGCTTGAAAAGGAGAACAAATTTGGGTACCAACATCAAGTGGCACCATTTCCGGGAACTTAGTTCAATTTAATCCACGTGCATACATATTTGAAGCCATATCTATTTGATCCATCAACAACACCAACATAAATGGCACTATTGTTGGGGATTTGATTTACATTACCAATAACTTAGTTCAATTTAATCCATGTGCATACATATTTGAAGCCATATCTATTTGACTCACAACAACACGAACATAAATGGCTCCGTTTCGGGGACTATTTTGAATTTCTGAGACTAATTTTTTGATTCACTACCAGTTCATATCTATTTGGCCAGTACATCTCACATTCAAGCCCTGGTAAAGCACTTCTTGTATGCTCCAAGTGTTGTATGCAACTTCTCTAGTTTCTACAAGTTTTCCATTGGTATTCTTTGATAAATTTTGGTGAAGAAAGGTCAAAATCTTTCTATTTCTAGTTTCTAGCATTGGCAGATACTTGACAGATCATATTTAGTGCATTTTCACAACTAAGGTGGAAATCCTTAGTGGTGACTCCCTGTTGATTTGATTTTGATAAGGACCAATGTCTTAAAACTCTGTCAAGGTCAGATTTGTTACTAACATTTGCAAAGATGGAAGGAAGAAGATCTTTCTTTGCTAGGGATCTTGCTAGGACATTGTTTCCAGAGCTAGGAAAAGCAAATTCAAAAGGAAGAAAAGCTTGGAGAGCTATTGGAGATCAGCAAACAAGAAGATAGATCTATATTGATGAAAGTGAATGGCCTATCATTGAAGATTGCAGCTCAAGTGCATCTGAATCAGGTAGCCTCTTTATGGAGTTGAACTCTCTAGTTGGAGAGGGACCTTCATTTGATTTTTAAAGGTTTTCTTCATAATCTACACCTGTTTTTTCTAAGGTTGATAGAGATTTCCAAGAAGCAAGGCCTTTGGGGGTATCCATTTTGAAAATTATACTCCTGTGTTCCAAGAACCTTTACCCCCATCAGTTTGTCACCCCTCTAGGATCACCTCCTCAAATCAATATGGCTCAACCCAGGCCTCCATTTTTTGTAAACACCTTTGGACCTATAAATTTTGTGGGAATGGCTAGTTACCCAAATGCAGTGCCTCAAGATGTAAGGAATAGAATGCCAAAGTTCTAAGGAAACAATGCTATTACTAGAGATCAACATCTAAAGATTTTTATCAATATGATGGAATATTTTGAGATTGAACATGAGGATGTATATATAAAATTGTTCATCCATACCTTAGAAGAGGATGCTAGGGACTGGTATAAAGCATTACTAGATAATTCTATTGACTCTAGACTGAGATGAGCAATGCATTCAGACTGCAGTATGGTGACAGGACTGACCCTAGGTTTCTTTTGGCAGAATTTGAAAATATCAAATTTAGTGCATTGGTAGATCTGGACATATCATATTTAGTGCATTTACACAACTAAGGTGGAAATCCTTAGTGGTGAATCCCTGTTGATTTGATTTTGATATGACTAGTGACTTAAAACTCTGTCAAGGTCAGATTTGTTACTAACATTTGCAAATATGGAAAGAAGAGGATCTTTATTTGCTAGGGATCCTGCTAGGACATTGTTTCCAGAGCTAGGAAAAGCAAATTCAAAAGGAAGAAAAGCTTGGAGAGCTGTTGGAGATCAGCAAACAAGAAGAGGGATCTCTATTGATGAAATTGAATGGCCTATCATTGAATATTGCAGCTCAAGTGCATCTGAATTAGGTAGCCTCTTTGTGGAGTTGAACTCTCCAGTTGGAGAGGGACCTTCATTTGATTTTGAAAGGTTTTCTTCACACTCTACACCTATGTTTTCTAAGGTTGATAGAGATTTCCAAGAAGCAAGGCCTTTGGGGGGTATCCATTTTGAAAATTATACTCCTATGTTCCAAGAACCTTTTGCCCCCATTAGTTTGTCACCCCTCCAGGATCACCTCCTCAAATCAATATGGCTCAACCTAGGCCTCCATTTTTGTAAACACCTTTGGACCTATAAATTTTGTGGGAATGGCTGGTTACCCAAATACAGTGCCTTAAGATGTAAGGAATAGAATGCCAAAGTTCCAAGGAAACAATGCTATTACTGGAGATCAACATCTAAAGATTTTTATCAATATGATGGAATATTTTGAGATTGAACATGAGGAAGTATATATAAAATTGTTCATCCATACCTTAGAAGAGGATGCTAGGGACTGGTATAAAGCATTGCAAGATAATTCTATTGACTCTGGACTGAGATGAGCAATGCATTCAGACTGCAGTATGGTGACAAGACTTACCCTAGGTTTCTTTTGATAGAATTTGAAAATATCAAAAAGAACCCTAATGAGTTGGTACATGATTTCAACACAAGGTTTAATAAGACCTTGAGAATATTTCTTGTTAGAATAAGGCCTTGTGATGAGTCATGTTTAATCAAATATACTAATGCATTTGATAAAAAGGCTGCATATTATTTAAGAGACAAAAACCCCAAAAATTTGAGGTAGGCCTTCACCATGGCTTTACAAATAGAAAATAATATCAAGGTAATTGGAAAGCCTCCAAAGAGAGAAGGTGTAAAGCTGGTTAACCTAGAAAAGCCCCAAACAAGCAAGGTTGCTGATTTGGAAGAAGTGGTGAAAAATTTGGCAGGGGCTATCAAGGAGATCTCCTATAAGCTAGCCCAAGCTAAGAAAGGAGTTGGGTAGAGTTCACAAGGAAAACATAATCAACATGGCCAAGATAGATTTAAAAATCATCAAAGAGATGTTGATAGAGTAAAAGGACTGTTGAATTTGGGAATAGGCAGCCCCAAGGTAGAGAAAATAGAATGGTACCTGATCCTTTGACTACCATAGTTGCTATTGTGGAAGAGACAAAATTCATTGATTGGTGTGACAGATATTTCATGCCCCATGCTCCTTGTGAAGAAGATCAACAACAACAAGAAGATAATGATAATGATGATGATTCCTACATGATGGAGATCCCTGTGAGTTTGCCAAGGGAAGCAACTTCAACTGAGGTAATAAGTGCTAGAACTGCTGCCACTTTTTGGGATTACATCCACTGGGTACCTCTTCTTCCCCCCTCTCATACTTTAGAAGTAGACACTGTACAAGATTTTGAATTTCCCACTAATGATTTTGAATACTTGAGGGAATTAATGATTGAAAAGTATGATGGAGGAGTTCCTTAGAAGAAGATAGGAAGCTATTAATGAATGTTGTAGTTGCCCAAGAAAAGGAGCACAATACTAGAAGTAAAGCTGCCAAGGGGCCACAAGCCAAGTCAAAATTTCTAGTGCTTACCAAAGAAACCCAAAGAAAAATGCATCTGGCAGAGAGCTTGTTTCCCCAAGAAAAACTTGTGTTCCTCCCCATGCCCAAAATGAAAAGAATCCCATTCCATATGATGAATTTTCCAATCTTTCCCCTAGTGTTGCTGTACCCAAATTTGCTCCATATGACATAGCCCAAATTTTGAGTCAAATAAAAATTCATGTCCCAATTGTTGAGCTACTTAGGATCCCTGAGCACAAGAAGAGGGATTTTGAATATTTGGGATTCAAAGGGGAGAGATCATACAAGGAAGAGATGTAAACAAGGTTGAGGTTCCCCTTACCGTTGCAGAGTTGGAAAATCCACAAGTATTGGAAGAGTTGGGGAACCACCAGAGGTTTATTTAGGAACTTCTTTGGTTAAATCCTAGCTGAATGTGGATCCATTTTTCACTACCTTGGTTATCAAAGACAAGTTGTTACATAACTATATGTTTGATTCTGGAGCTTCATGTAATGTCATGCCTCTTGAGGTCATGAATGAATTAGGTATCAAAGTAACAACAACATATGGGAAGTGCACTGCCATGGACTCTAGAGAGGTGCCAGTGGTGGGGTGTGTCAAAGATCTAGCAGTGTAACTTGCATCTTATCCTGGAAGGAACTTAAAGCTTGATGTAGTCATTGTTGACTGCCCTGCCAAGTGGGGGATGTTGTTGTCAAGAAAGTGGGCAGCAAGTGTTGGTGGTAGTGTGCAAATGGACATGTCTTATGCCACTATCCCCATTGAAGGAAACTTGGTGAAATTGTATGGAGAGAAGAAGATGATGTACCTGATTGAAGACCCAAGCAATGCATCTTATGAAGTTTTGCAAGCAGATGCTGATCTTAACAATTTTGTGATCTTTGTGGATTTCAGGGAGTATGAGAGTGTTGAAAATAGAGCTCCTAAGTATGCTAATTTTTCTGGGAATTTGGTCTGTGTTTCAGCCTTGAAGAATGTCAAAGAATTTGACTTAAACACAATGGAGGAGCTTCAAAGAAGATGGGTGGTTTACAAACAGAACAAAGAAGAAAAATAGGTCTACTTCTAGTTAATGAAGACATATTAGAACCTCTTGGCATGGTCATATCAAGGATGGTAGGTGCTTGAATTGTTTCCTTGATTATTTTATTTAAATCAGGAAAAATACTTTTGTATAGTGTATAGTTTGTTGTTTGTTCTCTTTCTTTTGTGTGTTTCTTGGCTCATTCTGGTCTTCTATGACCTATTTTTGCCAAGTTTCTCCATTTGTTTTTGAAGATGGATCTGTTCCTCTACTCTACAAACTGAATCCTTTTCTTAATGGATATTTTTGGCACTTGGTCTACTTTTTTTCTTATGGCACTCGTAGGGAGTGCCCATCCTCGAGTCGGAGCCGATGTTGGTGCTCAAAATAGTCTTGCCCCATTTGTACCTTTGAAAACTTATTGATTTATGACCTTTGTCATTCTATCCTTCCCCGTGTTCTTCCTGGTTGACCCTTGTGGCCATTTTTAATTAGTACCTGGGTTGTAAATTTCTTAAGGATCTATATTTTGAGTCCCAAGTGCTCTATTCCTTCAAAAACTCACGTTTTCCCGTTCTCTCTATTCTCCATGGTTAGGATTTGTCTTCCTTAATGTTTTTTCCCTAAGTACTTGAAGAAAATGAATGGATGTATCCTTGAAGAATGTATTTGAGCCCTGTAACATTTCTAAGCTTTCTGTCCTTAAAGAAATTTTCATTTTCTTGCTCGAATGATCGTTTTTCTATATTTTATGGTTTGATGGGTGTTTTCTCCCAGTCAAATTTACATCCTTGCATTGATAGGGTACATGGATTATTTTGGTTGGTTAGGGGATGGCAAATGAATGCTTTAACTTATCACTTTTTTCTTTTTGGCAAAAGGCAAATTTGGTCCCGTGGCCTTGCTTATTTCTCATTGGTTCTTTTGGTGCTTACGTGGCTTCCTCTGATTGGATGGGGTGTGGTGGGTCTATTTTTGATCTTGTTATTTTTTGGCTACTTTGGAATAAAGTTTGAATCCGCCCCACCAAGCTCGATTGGAGCAAATTTGAGGAAGGAAAAAGGTCTCACTTTGACCCCGTAGAGGACATGAGGAGGCTTCCACCGCCGGCCCAGACTTAAACAAATTTTAATGTAGTTGGAAGTAGTTTGGCGGAATAGGACACGTGGTGAGCTGCGCTCGTTCAAGGTATAACATTTTTGGGACTATCTCAAGGTGCGCCATGGTGACATGTGGCATTTTGAAAATTCAGAAGGGTGGGGAAGCGGACCATCGAGAGGCAACTTGGATTTTTGCCTCTTGTCCTCAAAAGGATCAAAATATTAGAATGGCCTGCAAGCCCGATGAGGGAAATAGTCAACATTTTTCCTTGGTCAATATCATAAGGGTGGGAGTGGGGAAACTTGGAAAAAATTCCTTTTTCCAAAAAGAGGATCAAATGGTAGAATTGGGCCATGGTCCTACTGGGGCCCACCTTAGGACATGTGTCAGGATCATTTCCTGAGGATAGAGGTGTAGAGAAAAATGGAATTTTTTTCCATTTTTCCAAAAAATTGTAAAAAGTCAAGGGAAGCCCCGGGTTTGTTCTAAAGTTTGAATCTGCCACATGGATGGCCCAAATTCAAAGTGAAGATCAACGGTAGTTGAGAGTCAAAATCTGATTCTCCCTCCATTTTTTTGCAACATGTCTAGAAGTGTGAGTTTTCATGATTTCTTAGTTTTTTCTACACGCCAAGTAGAGAAGAAAGTTAATGTTGATATCTGAATTTTGGTGGGAAGATGTGGAAGGTGTCTTTCACCATTAAAATGGTTTGACTTTTGTGCCCAATTGGATTTTCCATTTTCTTCTCCCAAGCACACAAGGGGCCAGATTTGATAGATTAGGGGTAGAAGTGGTTGGAAAATTGAAGGAAGATTGATCTACCAGAGAAAGGAGTTGAATGCGGGAGGCATTCGATGAAATCTGCCCCCTCGAGCACCTGGATATTTCTTGCAGATTTTATTCCTAGAATCATGAAAGAATCATGGTGAACACGGGCGCATTAAATTTTTTTGTCTTTTGGGGAGAAGGGGCTCTATTGTAAATTTTATAAATGGAAAAAAAAATTCATGCAAATGGTTGGGATTTTTGGGAAAGATCAAGACTGATTCTCTCCAGTAGAAAAATCTTGACAGAGCCCATCCATTTTGAGAAGCCATCTAGAGAATCTTGTATATCTATTTTGTATAACATTTGATCATGTTAAGGTGGTTGCAAGTTTACAACCATTGAAAAGCTTTGAGATTGTTCTGGAAAATTTCCCTTGCTGATAAATTTGATCAAAATTTGAGTTATTCTATGTTAATCTTGAGTAAAGTGTATTTATTTCATCTCTGAATGCATACGAGTAGTTTTTCTTATTTCTATTTAAATCTTGTACCAAAATAGGGTCCAATCACATAGGTCTTAGTCCTTGTGATAGTTTAGTGGCATATGCAATTTCATTTCTCAGAAGAGCCTTCATCTGGGAGTGGGATAAACGGTTTAAAATCACTTTTCTTTCATTTTGTTGATAGAGATTCTCTATAAGCCTCTAGGTGTACCTCAGGCGTGACTTGGTTTAAATCTTTGTGCTTTATTGGGTTCTCTAACTCGAGCCTTTGTGATATAATCCCACAAGTTGTGTGAAAGAGTGTTAATCTGGGCCTCCATTGAAGCACATATTCTAGTTGAGGAAATAATTTAACTTTTGTGGCATTTTGTTGATTGAATCTTTCCATTTTACATAAGCTCTCAAGGATCTGGTGAGTCAAGTCCATCCTATCTCCCCTCCCACCAAAATTTATTTAACAACAACCAATCCTACCCATAATACCCTGTTTTTCATGTGTGTACATAAATGCATAATCTTTGTTACCAAAACATGTAGAAACAATCAGGGTCTCAAATGTCTTTAGTAACCTTTGCCTTCTTTGTGAGAATATATCCATAATATGGACGTGAAAACTCATGAGAGTTAGATTTGGTGTGTCGAGCATATTTTACCCAAATCCTTCTCTATAAATTTTATGTAAAAGAAAGGCACTGTAATCTCCTTTCAAATAACGAGAGGTTAGAAAACAGGTTCTCTTACCTTGGTTGAAAGGCACAACTGAAAATAGTTAGGATAAGATCATATCCTTTTAAGGTGCTACCCATCTCTCCACAAATCCAAGTAACAAAGGGACAATCAGACCTCCTCCCGGCTACAAAACGACATATATTTATGATCTGGCTACCTCTAAGCTCCATGTTGAATCAATGTTGCTTTTTGGCTTGAAAAGGAGAACAAATTTGGGCACCAAAATTGCGAAAACCTAATCCATGACTATTTTGACTATGTCAAATGTTGTGTGAAATGCCAAAGAACATACTAATCTTCATGACACACCTAGTCATGCCGCACAAGTCACACGAAACCTTTGGCCTTTCTCTCAATGGGGCTTGGATCTTGTTGGAGAGATCAATCCTCATTCTTCACAATGCCATCAATGGATTATAACCGCTATTGAATACTACACTAAATGGGTAGAATTCATTCCCCTCATTTCTACAAAAGATGAGAAAATTTATGAATTCATCAACCATCACATCATTTTTTGCTTTGGTGTCCCTCTCCATCTCATCATTGATAATGGAAAATAATTCAAAAACAAAACCCTATGAAAGTTGTGTGACACTTTTGGCATTCAACTCAATTTCTCATCACCTTATTACCCAAAACCAATGGCCAAGCATAATCAACCAATAAAACCTTGAACAAAATTCTTATGAAAGTAGTTGATGATATTGGGAAGGATTGGCATATGCACATTCCTTTCACCTTGTGGGCTTATAACACTATTATTCACACTTCGATTGCTACCACAAATTTTTATTTGTTCTACGGCACCGAGGTTGTCTTGCCTCTCGAAGTCTAGATTCCATCTCTCCGCATCTCACTATAAGACATGCTCAATGACGATGAATTTCGATAGGACTGTTTAACACAACTTGAGTTGTTAGATGAACTTCATCTCAATGCTCTTGACCATCTCCAAATTTACTAAAAACGTATCAAACGTGGCTATGACAAATGGGTCCATGAATGAACCTTCAACGTAGGCAACCTCATCCTGAAGGAAAATAAACATGTAACCAAAGAAGAGAAAAGTAAATAGGGAAATTTTTATCCTAATTGGCTTGGACCCTATATCGTTACTCATTCCTATGGATCAGGTGCTTATCATTTGTCTTCACTTGAAGGTAAACCTAAACTTGAGCCCCTCAATGCCTTACATCTTAGACCATTTTATTATTGAAATCTATTCCTATATCACCTTTTGTCTATTGAATTCTCATCCCTTGAGTGTCGTTCACCTTCCATGTTACCTATTTTGAGGATCAACAACTAAACAAGAATCATGTGATTACCCGTCACCTATCAGCCTTATCTTTAATATGAGTATTGTGGCTCTACTCATAGCATGATTCTCATAGATACTTTTTGTATTTTTCAAAGATGGAATCCCATGGTTGTTCGTCACTTGAAACCATCTCTTTCATAGTTATCCTCTGTGTATTATGGTTTTTATACTAAAAAGAACCTAATCTTTCTCTATAGTCTTTTCCATGACTTAAGCATCCAAAAATAAAATGGGATTTCACTCAAGTAAAACTTCCAAGAAAGAGATGACTCCCTCAAAAAGAAAATCTATTTTCTCTATCTCGCCGCTATAAATAGAATTCTCCCTTGAAGGAAAACTATATAAAGTCATTGCAAAAATACAATAAAATATTCAGAAGCTTCTTGCATTGATCACTTCACGAAGACCTGAAGGAGATAATATACTCATCCCATATAGACCTTTCACATCGATCAGTCTATTAAAAGAAACAAACGAATAAAATGATATATGTTTCATCATGGACTTGCCTATTTTTTATCATGGGTTTCTTGCTAGGTAAACATGCCCTTTGTACACTAAGTTACGCTAAACCACCCACTTTCACCTCATTGCCTTTTCACCCTAATTTTATCTCTGCTCAAGGGACTTTCCAAAATTTGAAATTTCATGATCATGTGACTTTCTTCACCCTTAGAATAGTCCATTATGCAATGACTTTAGGGTCTTATGTTCATAAACCCATCTTGGGTATGGTAGAATCATTAGGGTTCTTATCAATTAAGCATCTATTTTACCACATATTACCATTCACCTTCCTCATTACTTAATGATTATCCTATATAGGACAAGACCATTGACACCTACATTTAAATGAACCATCCATGCCTATCACTTAAGAATCAACCATACCTATCACCTATGACTCAACCATGCCTATCACCTAAGACTCAACCATGCCTACCACCTAAGAATCAACCATGCCTATCACCTAAGACTCAACCATGCCTATGATCTACACTAAATCATTCCAAAAAACTACCAACCCATTCCTCTACCTCATCACATTCTTCCCTAGCTTATGGGATAACTACATCATCCTGAGGTCCCTTTTCACCGGGGCTATATAGGCAACACTCTAAGGGCATGGGGACCTTGGAGGTTAGATGGGTAGAATGCCCTATCCTTATCTCTTGAAAAAATTACAAAGGGATCAAACGGCTTTGTCATTTTCTCCAAAGTCAAAACACAGCAATAATTCCATAAAATACGAAATTATTATTTTATAAACCCAACCCAACCTGACCGACCTCGGCCAAATTTGTGCCCTAGACAACCAACGTCGGTCACCCTATTACCAGCATTTGTCAACCCTTATAACTATTTGGACTTGCTAAGATTCTTTTTACCTGCAACCATTAGGGCCCACACACCTTTTATCATTTAGGAAACCCATTGAACCATACCTACAAGCTCAACCTACCCCTACATTTCCTTTGTTGCATCTTGGGATTTGTTATTCTACATATACCTTGGCCTTACCTATGCCATGACCTATTTACTTGACCCTGGCCTACTTGGTGTGACCATTGACCTTATGTACTCATTATACCTTATAATAATGTTACCTATGTTATTTTAGCCTAACAACCATACCATTCCTATTGTCGTGTTGTTTATCCTGACCAAATATTTGGTGTAATGGAACATACCTAAACATTCTTGCACCTGACCTATGTTGTGTTCTGGACCATATCCTATACCTTGGATACCTGAACACTTCACCCTTGTTTGGATAAACCTATCAACCATAGACAATGTAGAGTTTGCAAGCTCTTCAACCTGGTACCATATTGTAATCTATATGTGTGCGTGCATTTGATTGTCATTACCCATGACCCAATTTTTACCCCGACCTATTACCTATTACCCAACTTGACCATCACCCTTTCCCATAGTACTCATACCCTTTCCCACCAATCTTCACCCACTACACATTTATCAAACCACTCACCAATTTCGTATTAAACCTCATCAATGCCTTGTTTGAGGGGGATCACCTTCACCCACACATGGGGCAATCAATTCCTATTTTTTTTAGCGTTGCTTACCAATACAAGCTACGCAAAAAGAGGCAAAATATAGACACCAAAATTGGGTCACACTCCCCTTGGTCCCTTTTGGAATAGCCAACTTAAACATATTCACCTAACCATGACCCTTTTACCCTCACTTAATTCATTATTTAATTACCTTTATTCAAACTAATTTCCAAATCACCTAGACACGTCATCCCACTACCTCACCTAGACACATCATTATGGACCTATTCTTAGCATGTTTCATAAATAACTAGGACTCAACCTTTTCTTACTTTAATTAACCAAGACTTAGCATAACCCTAAAATAACATGCCTATTCTTCCTCTAATAGCATGCCCTTTAATATAAATTCCAAACACCATTTTAGACCCGACACCAATGGGCACAATGGAAAAAGATAGCAAGGATCTACTATTTTGGGAAACCTAGGATTTCCTGCCTTAACCGACGCCGGTCAACCCTAAACCAATGCCAGTCACCCTAAACCATCATCAGTTACCATATATTAATTTTGGTAACCTTGTTTGAGAGGTTGGCCACATTCTCAAGTTTTGGAACGAAGGATATCTATATGCAAGAAAGAACCAGAGCCCTTTCACACATCCAGACAACCATAGTTAGCACCAAGATAGATCTAAAGGTATTTGCATCCATGGTAGCATTCCGAGAAGCACTGCCGCAACACTAAGCACCATTCCAAAATTCAACCATCAACATCATCCAGCCATCAAATATGTAAACACCAGTAAGTGTATCTCTAACTTGCATCTATTTGCATTTTTCATCCCACCCTTGTTACCTTCCTGTGAATCCAACCATTCCATCACCTACAATCATTTAATCACATATATCTAATTCCTAAATACCTCTGAGTACCCCTAGCACCATTGCAAACCTATCCATTTTCCCTCACACCCACTATCTTACCTCAAAAAGTTCTCAAAACCCAGTTTATTAAATTTATACCATCCTTCCATAACCGTCATCGATACCCTCTTAAACGTCGTCATTCATACCTTACTGAAATTGGTCTCTGTATCTAATAATCTTACCAATAACAAAAATTTAAAAACCTACATCCAAAAAACCCAAGTTACCCATAATTTGACCCTGACCTATCCCAACACCTTAACTACCTACCCTACTTCCAGATATGATCATAACCTAGCCTATTATATTAGATTTTCTTATTGTATTTGGATGAGATACCCAAATCATATCAAATGCAGTATAATTTTATCTATTTACGTTATTTCTCACTTTAAATTATATTAAACATTGGGTTGACTTCCATTAAGGAAGTACCACACTTCCTTGATCTAGGACACGCTAGGCAACCCACTGAAATATATTGTTTAACTCTCTTTTGTGGTCTTGTTGTGTATTTCAGGTAGTTCCTCCTATCCAAAAGGAATCTCTCATAGTTAGCATTGGATCAAGAAGTTAGAATGCACACACAACCTTTAAACCGACCATCACAATAGGTATTCCTCCTTGACCCATCACCTTATCTATTTCATCAAATCCATAAAGAAAGTACTAAACAATAATTTCTACACATAGTATAGATCCTCCTACCGCTTCTACTATGGATGCATCATCTCCTCATTATTTTCCACTTGCATTTGTCAAACGTCCTCCAAGGTCTCCATATCCTCAACTATGAAAGCATATTCCATCTCCTCCATCACATAAGTGTCCTTACTCTCCGCCACCACACTCTCTCGCACCTAAGTCTTTTCCATCTTCTACTTGGGAGCCATTACATTTTTCACATTTTGATAGGCCTCACGATGTGTTGCATGCTTTAATTGATAATTACCCAATCCTTTTACCTTCTAATTAACATTATCCTTAGCATCATTTGCATCTCCAAAGTATGATCATCCTTATTACAATTATCATCGCATCAATGGTCATCATGACAATGATTGTTACACCCTTCATGATAAATTACAATAATTAGAAGACAAGGGTGTCATTGTCTTTGACTCTCACTCTCATGAGGGTTATGTTTCTCTAATTTCATGTAAGTGTGCTAGTGCTATGGTTTATTTATCTCCTTCTCATACTATTAAGGTAGTTATTCAACCACCATCTAATGTCATTATCCATGTACAACCTCGATCTCATTTTCCACACTATGCTCCTACTTCACATTGGCTTCTTAATCTGTTAGCATCCGTGCTTTCCTCCACTACATCTCCCATTATTAGCACCATCTCATCAGGAACGTATTTTGGTGCATATGCTCATGCTTCTTCCAATTCACATGCTTCCACCCTCTACACCCATTTAATATCTACTAGGTTAATTTTATCATCTCACCACCCAATGATACACTCATGTTCTTATGGTTATTACATGAATGTTGATGGATCTAAAATATTAAGAACTCCACTTCATTCTTATTCTACATGATTCATTGCTATATCTATCTCACGTACACTATCACACTATTTCCGATGATACACTCTTGCTTTACGGTTCATTCTTGATTTCTGAGGGATCTTATATAAATGAACCTCATCCTCATACATACACGCTGGGGGAATCACTATTCTTCCCCCTCTTCATCATACTAACACATGATACATAGATTTTCATCGACCTTTCTCATCATTCATTTTATACATACATTTACTACCATTCATCATCATTTATACATACAATACAATGATTCATCACTTATCTATCATCATCATCCATTAGTCAATATCATTATTTACACAATCCAAATCAAACAAACACATAACAAAAACACTCATCACATATCAATAACACATCAACACGACATAATAATACCACCAATCATCCATATATATATATATATAGATATGTGTGTGTGTGTATATATATATATATATATATATATATATATATATATATATATAATCATTGTCATAAAAATACAATCATTGTGGGTAAGCCTTACATACATATACATCATATCTCATCATCAATATCACTATATACAACTGTGGAGCTCTAGAACTAGAAAATTCTCCTCTCAATCTGTGTCATTGGTCGATCCCTATGTCTCTCAACCTTCCTTCCCAAAGTAATGCCAAATTGATTGACTACTCTACAAAATAACCCTATATATCTACATACTTCGTAAATACATCCTATGTTAAGGTTCCTCCTCATACATCCTCCCTCACTCACTACGTTGTTTCTCACACCTCATCACTCTTACCCCAAAAATATTACATGTAGCCACCACTATCGCCAAATAGCTTGAATAAATGGGAATTCTCACCCACAATGGAAACTACTCACTTCAACATACCACCTCTCATGAGAAAAATTGTAGGTACATTCCATGTTAATGCGTGGATAGAGGAATCAATGATAAGTTAATAATAAGCATCTCCTCCAACCATGCATGGACATATTAGTTACTATACGTGGAATATTTAATTCAAACAACTAAGTAACAAACAAAAACTATCAAATACTTACGCTATGTTATTACCACCACTACACTCTCACCATTGCGGGTAGGTGGCTTCCCCTTTCCTCCTCCAATTAGTGGTTATCCCACTACATCCACAAAAATAGAAGAAAAACACCCATTGGTGTGCTTCCAACGATGCACTATATACCTCAGTACATCTGGTGTCATCCACCTGTACGAGATATATGGCCACATCCATCTCATCTGCACACGAGGGCACTATATGTGCATATGTAGGTCCTAGTCTTGATGTGGATCTCCTCAATGCCCTAGTAGATCTCACCTATACATATTGCTCCGGGGCACATCCCAACCATCATACCGAACTATCGTAACACATGCTCTACCTAGGATAACTTGAAAACCCCTAGAAATATGTCCTCTAGCCAAATATTTTGGCAAATACATCATATCTCTACTCCATCCTCGATCCATCCCCATAGGTTTGATACGGCCTCCATATAATGGCCCTAGGACTGATGCAATCTAACATTGATATATAAGTATCGGTGTCCAACTTCATTCTCTAAATACCTATTTATCTCACAATGAATATATCTTGCCTCGCCTACTCTACATGTTGTCCACCAAGTGGCCTCAATATGGTAATATTATCATATGCTCACACATGTAATAATGTGGTGCCCCTAATCCCATGTCCATGGTCTTCTTATGTGAACTTATATAAATCTCTGTATTAGTGTACTGCGTACACATAACTCCCATGTATATCTCATCCCATCCTCCTATACATGGTGACATATATCATGTATCTTATACAATAATCCTACACATCTTCCCTCCATAACCATTGATGAAGCAATAAAACTCGCAATGAAATTCCATAATTACAAACACACGATCTCAATATGACATCCAAGCTAATATGGGTCTCTGTTTGTACCTATGTTCCTATAAAATACTATCTCGTGTCCCTCATCTATATTTTTGCATCTTCCATGGACATCACTGAACCCTCTCACCCACAATAGGCAACCGAAATATGCAATATACATCCTCCAAAGTCACAGTCATCTCTCTCGGGTGCAAGTATCAACACACCACCTCTCACAAAATGCATTAATCATCGACATATTATGGAGTACATCCCCCATCCTTGGTATGTGCCACAGGATGACATGTTCTAATACATTCCACTCTACATTCAATAGGCCTAACCCCAACAACGTACTCAAGTGTCATTCCCCACAAAACTCTCTTGAATGGATATCCCTTTGCAAAACACTAATCACTAACCAAAATGTGGTGTTAGCACGTCATATACACACAAAAATAACTACTATTAGCATAAAAAATCACCAATTTTCACATTAATCACTTTTTGATCCAAAAATAATCTCCTGGGTTGCCAACACCTAGGAGTAGGATGCAAGAGCTAAGGGGTAGGAAGCCAACACCGGATCTATGCATTAGGATCCCAAAGGACATTATCACCTCGCCCCTCTTGCCCATGACAAAAGCACCTAGAAACTTAAAAACATAAAATTTTGTAAAAATTGACAAAAACAAGCAAATTTCAACAATTTTTTGAAAATCATCATACTCACTAGCTTAGTTTTCATATGTGACACCGCGGCCATTGCCACCCTATCGAATCGGCTCAACCAAGCTAATCTAACTTATGACATTGTCACATGCTCAAATCTCAAATTCACATTTTCTCAAAGTTCAAATGAAGTTACTATTCAAATTTTACTCTTACTTTTTATAGTGACATGCACATTTCCCACTTGACTATAGTTACTATTTATGCATATTCTCCCAATTAATACATTACATGGTTTTTTTTTCCTATCTTGAGCTTTTTTATTCCATTTTATCCCTTTTCTATGCCATTTGATTCAGAATTTATCATATTATTGTATTTTCCAGATTCCATTGTGTTATTTTATCATCTTACACATTTACCAATCGATATACACACAATTTCACAAGATCTACTACGCCTCATTTCACTCACTCTTATATCATTGCACATTTACTTTTAGCTCATTGTTCTTGCTTACTATAACTCCCTCTTTCTCCAAAAGGGGTTAATATAATAGGTGTCACTCCATGGTCCCCCTCACACTGGTACATGATCATTACACATCTCCAATTTGTCATTATCGAAAATTTCCTCATACATCACAAGATATTTCATACAACTTTCAAGTGATTCCCCCTAATGACCTAATCTAGGGTAACAAGCGAAAAACATCTCCATGAGAAATCCACCATACACATTTCAATATCAACATGAATTTTTTATTAGTCAAATCAAATCAATCAATTGACACAAACACAATGTATTTTACTACTCCTCCCAGATGACCTATCTTGGGAGTTGCATCACTACTTTCCCATTACCTAATAGGGAAGTTACTTTATGTTTTCAATTGCTTCTAAATTACCTAATATGGAATCCATACACATTGTGATGACACCCTTAGAGTGGGGGAAATGAGATGTCATTGTATTTACTAGATCAAAATGAACCAAAATATGGTATTCATCCATCTACAGTGGCTAGAAAGTGTTGAGGATGTAGTTGAAGTTGGAGAGTAGAACATGACTTTTCTCCCCAATACTCTTCCTCTAGTAGTAGGATGCCAAAAGTCCTTAGTGTTTTATACATACAAAATTGGTTTGGGAACTGATCACTCCCTAGCCATTCACATCACCATTAACAACAATAAAAATTTTCAAATTCTCTAAATTAAATCATCAATCTCACCAAGTTATTCTCACAACATTTTTTTCTCTTTATTTATGCCACATAAATTGACACGCTGATCCTCGGATCTCCATACTATATACTCTTATTCTGTGTGATCTTACGTAATAGGGATTCTCTAGACTTCTCTTAGGTAAGTTCATTACTTCCTTTACACTACTTGAATTTCATTCAAATAGAATAAAGGGGAAAAATACAAACACAAAGTCATGCACATACTACTATTTTACTATATTTCCAAGTGTGTTGTTTTATATATGGATCTTGCATAAGGAAAGTATTCATTGATGTCCCTTTGTATAGTCCATCTGTTTATCTTTCTTGTTTCTATTTTTTTTTATCTCTCACCTATTTCACTTTTGCACCCATTTATGGTAAGGCCATAGGGATCCTTGTCTATTAGTATTCACACATTTTTCATCAGTTGTCTTTGGACACCAATGCTCGGTACTAGACACTAGCACTCATGTGCTCCTGTCCATCCTATGCACCCGTGTCCTCTTTTTTTCTTGATTACATTTTCCACATTTGTAGTCAACATTTTTAATTTTTTTACTCCTATCTTGAGTTCATAGTCTTCATCTCGGGTCATTAGTGTCGAAGTTCAAGTAAGAGATACCTATATAAACAGTACATACATACCATTATAATTGTGGGAAATTCTTATCAAGGTAAATCTATCTACATATCAAAAGGGAATGCATCTTGGGCTTATTACTCTGCATACACAATGCATAGGAATGGGATCTTCATTTTCCATCCACAAATTTTCATCTATCTAGCTATCACCCTGCTATCTTGGCATCATCAACGCAATGAAACTTAGCAAAGCATTATTACACATAAAATCACATAGAAATACATTGGGTCGAGATCTAGTGCAACGCTCCACCTTAATTTTACTAGTTTGACAACCAAGGATAGTTTGACCCCTCGGTTTTCATCTTTTTGTTTAACATTTGACATGTTTTGAGGGTTTTATAGGTGCTTCACCTTGATTTCGGAGGTTTTAGGTGAATAATAGTGAGCTCTAGTGAAGTACATATGATCATTATAGAACAAGAGTGAAACCCTAGTGACATTGGAGAGACTAGATTTTGAGGTTTTTTGTAGGCTCCAACACCTAAAAAGGTCTCAGGTGCCCCAGGCGTCCTCTCCCCTACCCAGTGCCCTAGTCGGGATCTCCTAGGTAAGTGCACAAATCTAGGGGGCAAAAGTGCAAACAGAAGTGAAAATGGGCAAAACACATGCGTTTCACAATAACGTGAGCGCGTTATGTTTTCTCGAAATGGTAATTCACAAACCTAAAACTCATACACATTATAACATGTACGCATTTCTATTGCTTTGAAAAACATACAAATTTTGAGATATATGAAGTTTAGAAGGGCTGGAGGATCCATATTTACTAAAACAAATGTCGGTATAAGAAATAATAAAATTATAAAGAAATAATACAAGAAAAAGTAGATTTCTTTTTTATTATTATTTCTTTATACTTTTATTGTTTCTTATAATTTAATTTTTTAAGTAAATATAAGAAGTTAGGGTCACTCTGCACTTGATGGAAGTGGTCTCGTAGTTTTGATAGTTGTATTCTAGAAGATAGTTTTTCAAAATCTAATCTAGTCGAGTACTTACTCATTTTTAGAATTTCAACAATGACCTAAAACTTTCAGGCCATATATATTGTACTCAGTCTTTGTTTTGGGAAAACATATAGTCGTTTTATAGATTTTGGACCTTCCGGATTGGATTTTGTCCCTACCACTTCTTGAATTAGTACCAATTTTCAAATTTTGTCCATAATTCACTCGAGTGACCACGAATCAACTCTACGATGTTTGTCTACTTCTTACTAAAATGAAATCCTCACTTTGTAGATAGAGGATTTCTCCCTGCATGGGATTCTTGTCCTATGGAAAAAATGAGGTGATTGTAATGTGTCTCCTCCTTAAGTTTTGATCACACTACTATGTGTTGAATGTAGTTTTATGAATAGTAGCAAGTGAATTTCATCAAGTGAACTCGGATGATTGCTCATTCTTAGAAAATAGGGCGCTCCATATAAAGATCATCCCTTAACCATTCTTGGCTATAAAATCATCGTTTCATAGAATCAAATTCAAGATTCTCATACATGTATTTTCTTATATGAATCTCATGGAGATAGATGATTCCTTAATACTTCACACATGATGGTCCAGGATACCTTGGTTGGGCATGACTAGCTCATTTTAGCTTGTTCTTTAGAGAGATTTGGGTACAATGACACAGTCAGGATATGATGATCATCAAATCACTCCTTGAGCTCCACATTTCACCTTTAAATATGATGAATCCTTCACAATTCAATTTATTTACCAAGATGAAACTTGGGTGTAAGCATGTTTATGGTACATGGACACCTTTTTTCTCAAGTTCTTCCTCATGGAAATGGGTTTCCTCCTTCGGATAGAGGATGAATCCTTGAGTGAAATTTGAGTATGAGTTTCATTTTATTGACCTCCATAATTTACTTAAACACTAAAATTTACATTTTACGATGAATGATACTATTCAAAAATATAATTTTGTGCGCAACTCAAAATTTAGGTCTTATTTCATTTTGAACTTAGAGGGGAAGTCAAGAATTTTGCAAGATACGTAAAGAAATATTTAAGCCTTGAATAAATTTTGATTAATCCACCTTATAGAGTATTATAATATCCTTCTAATTATTATTTTGTTTCATCATAAGTCTTTCCGAACTCCTAGAATCATCCAGAGAAGTCATCTTTTACCATTTCAAGCTTTCATTCATTGCATCTAAAAACCTAATCTTAAACAGATTTCTCTTGAATGAGATTTTTATTTCTTAAAATTTCCTAAATTTACTTAGAAATTTTCAATTTTCTCTAAAATCATCCTCATATGCTTTGTATTTTCTCTAAAAAAATTCTAAGGGTGTCAATTAGCTACAAATGGTCAAAAATGGCCTTTTTAGGCCTTCGAGGAAGTCGTCTCTCATCAAAAATAAACAAGTTGATCGATCACCTTAGATGCTATTCCCTACACACTAAACAATCTTATTAGGAAATTGCTTTGGATCAGGTTTTATGATTTAGGGTTTTGCGTTTAGGCTTTAGGGCTCAAGGTTTAGGGTTTAGGACTCAAGGTTTAGGGTTTAGGGTTTCTTGTTTAGGGCTTATGCTTTAGGTTTAAGGGTTTAAGGTTTAGGGCTCAAGGTTTAGGGTTAAAAATTTATATTTTATGGCTTAGGGTTAAGGATTGGGGGTTTAGGCTTTATGGTTTAGGTTTTAGGGCTCAATATTTAGGGTTTATTTTTGAGGATTTAGGGCTCATGGGTCAAAGTTTATGGTTTAGG
Organism: Taxus wallichiana var. yunnanensis; assembly: GCA_018340775.1. Lineage (NCBI taxonomy): Eukaryota > Viridiplantae > Streptophyta > Pinopsida > Cupressales > Taxaceae > Taxus > Taxus wallichiana. Next base: position 326,468,947 of record CM031241.1, on the reverse strand, counting down.
GCTCATGGATGAAGGTTTAGGGTTTAGGATTTTGGGTTTAAGGTTTAGGGTTTAGGTTTTAGGCTCGGGGTTTGGTGTTTATGGTTTAGTGTTTAGGGCTCATTTTTAAGTGTTTAAGGTTTAGGCTTTAGGGTTTAGGGTTCAAGGTTGGGGTTCAAGGATCAAGGTTAATTGTTTAGGGTTTAGGGTTTAGGATTTAGGGTTCAAGGTTGAGGATTTAATGTTTAGGGTTTAAGATTTAGAATTTTGGGCTTAAGGTTTAGGGTTTATGCTTTAAGTTTTAAGGTTTATGGTTTAGTGATTAGGGTTTATGGTTCTCGGTTTATGGCTTAGGTACATGGTTAGTCATGGCTTTAGGCTTTAGGGTTTAAGGATCAAGGATTAGGGTGTAGGGTTCAAGGCTAAGGGTTTAGGGTTTATGGTTTAGGGCCTCGGGGTTTAGGGTTCATAGTTCAAGGTTTATGGATAAGGGTTTAGGGTTTGGAGTTACGAGTTTAAGGTTTATGGTCTAGAGGTCGGGGCTATTGTTAGGCTCAAGGCTCGAGGTTGAAGGTTTAGGGTTTAGGGTTTAAGGTTTAAAGTTTAGGGTTAAGGGTTTAATGTTTATGGTTTAGGATTTAGTGTTCAATGTTTATGGTTTATTATTTTTGTTTCAAGGTTTAGGGTTTAGGGCTCACGGTTAAGGGTTGAGAGTTTAGGGTTTAGGTCGGAGAGTTCGGGGTTTTGGGTTTAGGGTATAGTGTTTAGGGCTCATGGTTTAGGGTTTAAGATTTAGGTTTTAAGGTATAGGGTTTAGGGCTTAGGGTTTAGGTTTTTTTTTTTTTTTTTAGGGTTTAGGGTTTTTGGTTTATCATTTAAGGCTCATGGCTCATGGTTTAGGATTTAGGATTTAGGGATTATGGCAAAGGGATTAGGGCTTAAGGCTTAGGGTTTAGGGTTTAAGGCTCACAGGTAAGGGCTGAATGTTTAAGGTTTATGGTTTAGGGCTTAGGATTTAGGGTTTAGGGTCTAGGGTTTATGGTTTAGGTCTAAAGGTTTTGGGATTAATATTTAGGATTAGGGATTAGGGTTTAGGGTTTAGGGTTTTGATTGTAGAATTTAAAGTGTAGAGTGACCATAATTTTTATTTTTACTAAAATAAATTTAAATGTATAAGAAATAATAAAATATAAATATTAATAAATAAAAACTTAAGCATTTATTTTTGTCAATACAAGCATGCCAAAAGAAAATATAATGTTTATACTATGTGGATAACATACACGTTCCCTTTTTATTCCCCCAAACCAAGAATTTGTAGGCTTGGATTTTCTTTGGTTTCCCAAACTTGCGCCTTGGACTGTAATAACACAAAAACTACATATTTTTGAAAAAATATGCAAAAAATTACCTTCCACCATGTTAAATCCTACAAAAATGGTTTCTATCTTTTTAAAAAAAATTCCTACAACGTCAAGAAAACTACCCTCTTTCCAAATATATAGTTTTTTAATATTTTTTGACTATTTTAAGGTTTCCATTTATATTTATTTCAAACTATGTATTTTACACCTCTATTTTCAAAGTGATTGTAAAACCTTATCTTTCATCGCATGTCTTTTTGGCTCATTGAAATTGAAAAAAATATACTAGCCCAAACTAGGCATAATTCTATACATATTAAAAAAAACTTAATTTTCAATATTTTTTGAAAGCAATTAGGGGGCACGATCGGAGATCCATTATTTTTAAAAATTTAAAATTTCAGTACTAGAATAATCATAAAAAAACACTCGCTAAAAATAAAAATAAAAATGGATCCCAAACTAGATGCTCATAGCTATCTTTCTACCAGAGGGTTTTCAAAAATACTAAATAATGATAAAAAAATGGTGGGGGCACAAAAGACACTTTGTTATGTTTTTAACAAAAACATGAGAACTTGTTGGTATTCTAGTTATTTGACCCACTTAAACTTAACCATTTTCAATTAAATTTAGTAGCTCGAAACTAGGCTCAAAATTATAGGATTCATGTTCTTAAAACCTCTTCCAATTTTGAGTTTATCTATTTTAAAAAAATCTTACAAGTTGAAGATTTATATTTTCAAGAAAAATGCGTCCACTTATGACCCCCTTTTGGCCCCAGATTGGTGCACGTACCCTCTTGACATTTCTTAATTTTCCTAAGCGTGATTATGACATTCTAAGTTTTTATTTCATATGTTCCTCCCGATTAGATACACTTCGGGATTAGTGAAATACAAATAAGTGATCTATCCTTCTCATTTTCTTTCATAATTATACCGAGTAAAATTGCTTAGCATTTTTATTTCATTTTATATCATTGTAAGAATATTTGCATTCATATTTTAAATAAAATATTCATATTTTATTGAATCAAAATACATTGCATCGATTGGGGTTTGATCACAATTTTTAAGTTTTATGTCAAAGTGTTGAGATGTTCGAAGTCTGAAACACTAGGCGTTTATGGAGGTTCGAAGGTTTGAACACAAATTGTAAAATGTATTGAAATTACGAGATGTTCCAAAGTCCCAAAAGCATGAAAAACTAAGTTTTGAATGGGGTTCAAAGATTGATCCTAGATTACAAAAAGTGTTGAAATTATAAGGTGTCTTGAAGTCCTAAAACTTGAAACACTAGGCTAGAATTTTTGACTTGTCAAGCACCTCCAAAATCCTAACACACTATGTCGAGTTTAGCATTTTTAAACACCATGAGAATCCTAAAATACACACAAATAGAAAGATAACTATAGAGAACACCCTTAATAGTGAAAAAACCTCAAAAAACCCTAAAACATTTTAGTCACTTTGGGTGGTGAGGGATTTTAACAAATCTTGAGATTTTTCGATTTATTTTAAAACACCCAGAAATTTCGTAACCCCTCACTAAAAAACTTAGCATAATATTATTAAATGGAGTAAATATCTTTACACATACCGTGTTAAATTAAAAATGTGAATAATGCCATAACTAATGAAAATAGACAAGCGTTTTACCAACATTGCTCTAATACCATATCTAAATTTCCACTAGAATCAATGATAAAGAATGCTTGCACACATGTAGTTACACAAATTATAAGAATGATCTAACAAGTAATGCAATATGAAATTAACTCACAAACATAAGAATGGTGCAAAATATGGAACCTCACATTAGCTCAAGTGGTGTGTACAAATAGGATAATGATAAGTAACTCCTCATGAGAATAGTAATCATGAATCAAATAATGAGTTACATTCCCATAATATCGATCAAATGCAACTCCTATGACACACTATGACAAGTCACGTAATTCCTATGACACAAAGAACACCTAAGTAGGATGAGTCACCATGTATAGGAAATATTCCAAGTAATTAAATAAATATAAGAAAATTAATATCCTATACCAATAGTCTCTAGATGATTGTTTTTAATAATTATGTATGCAATTCCTTTTCTTCCTTTAAAATTTCCCCCATTTTTATACTATAAGAATTGTGTAAGTTCTATATTGCTTTGTATCTCTTTCTAAAATTAATTTCTCTATTATCTTTTCATATATTTTGGATGAATCAAATAATATCAAGTCTTAGTGTTTATTAGGGTTAGTAATATTGTTTTCCCATTATAAGCTTCATGCATATTGAAGTTAGTGATTTTTTTCCCATTAGAAAATTCAATGTGATGAACTTATATAGATGAAGAAAAATTAAAGAACAAAATTTAGATGCAAGATAAAAAAAGAAAAAAATTCAAACATATGTTTATAGATACAATTAATTCCATTAATCAACATTATTTTCATACACTAAAAATAATAATATACAAAACTAAAAAACTAAAATGAGTAAAAATAATTTACCCATAATACATAAATAAATTAAAGCGAGAAACAAAACATTCCAAAAGCTATAGAAAAGGAAAAATATCATTACAATAATGTTCATGAAATATTGAGTGTCATCAAACTTACTATTAATGAATGTTTATAAAAAAGTAAATATTTACGTTTTTTTGAACAAGGTATCCCCGATAGAATAAATACAACCACATCTATCCAACAAGTTAAAATGATTCTTAGGAATCACTGAGTATGTGACACCATTGAGCCTATGGCATGTTTAACTTGTCTTTTTCTCTTCAAATATTCAATTTTTCAACTTTATTTAATAAAAATAAAAGTTAAAAGAATGAATATGATATTTCATCGAGAAAATGATAAGATATAATAATAAAACACATGTATATAATAAAAAAACATATATATTTTTAATAATAAAAATAATTTTTAGCCATAATATTATTTTAAATAAAAAATATTAAAACACATATTTGTAAAAATTAATAATATTTTTTTCAACCACAATATTAATATTTTTGTTACAAGCATTTAATTAATAGGTGTGTTCAAAGAAAGGTTATAAAAGCTATGGAATGGGGTAAGAACACTTAAGAACCCCAAATCTTTGTGCAAAACCAATCAATGGACCATCAGATAAGAAGTAAACAAGGATTCCTATTTTGCATACATTAACCTTGAAGAAAACAAGCAAACTTAACAAATATAATTACCCTCTATTCTTGAAAGCTTAAATAAGTGAGCCTAATAAGGATCTAAGCAATCAGTTTGTGCTTAAGAGAATGGGAGCTCACCATTAATGGCTTCAAGGCCAATGGTTCTTCCCATTTACTCAATGGTGTGTGGTGTGTTGCAATGGATAAATCAAATAACTCAATAAAATGAAATAAAACTCCTAATCCTTGCAATAATACTAGAGTTTATGTTAGAGCGAATAAATTTTCTTGTAAATGAGAGGGGGGTTAGTGAGCTATTTCTAGTTTTCCATTTGGGAAAGTGGAGGAATTTTGGTGCATGTGGGACTAAAGGATAAGCCAAAAGGTTAATTAAAGAGTCTATTATCCAAGGATTGCATTTTGGAGTTAGGAGAATGAAATTACGAATTCTCCAATTTCAAACTTTTTACCTGTTAGGAAGAACTTCAAAATCAATTTTCAAGAGTTTAACTTTTCTGTAAACAAGTCCAAATTTCACCATTTGATAGATTGGAGGCTAATCTTCAAAAGGGTATTTTAGTTTTTGAAATTTTGATTTTCAAAATTTTGAGTTTTTTTAGGATTTGAGGTTTTGGGATTTTGGGATTTTGGGTTTGAGATTTTGGGATTTTAGGTTTCAGGATTTTGGGATTTTGGGATTTAGAATTTCAAGATATGGGATTTTTAGGATTTTGGGATTTTGGAGTTTTGGGATTTATAGATTTCAGGATTTCAAGATTTTGGGATTTTGGGTTTCGGGATTTTAGGTTTCATGATTTTGGGATTATGATATTTCAGTTTCAGTATTTTAAGATTTTAAGATTTTAGGTTTTGGGATTTTTTTCTAAAGCCCCAAAACTAAAATAAAAAACAAAACTAAGACTCGAAATTCCAAATTTTGAAAGTCTAAAATTTCAGACTTTCAGACTTTCGGGTTTCAGACTTTCAGAACTCTCAGGCCATTTTGAGCGGTGAACAATAGCTCAACTTAAAACCAAAATTTTTGAAAGTCAAATTTTGAGATTTTGGAGGTTGCATGCATTTTGGACTCTGAAAATGAAGAAATACAGTCCACCATTTTTTAGGGTGTCAGGCTTCTCACCTACCAAAATTATGAGGTATAGGCTTCCTTTCTTACACAGTAAGGCATGACACATGGAGGTATGGGCTTTGTCATGGCTCCCATCACTATTGTAGGAGAATTCAATGCATTTTGGAGGTGGTTGAGGGAGGATTTTGTTTTTCTCATCTCCTTCTCTCTTTCTTCCTATATATTATAAGAGGGGATTTTTTCAAAAGGTTGGACAATTTTTCCTTGCACCCTCCCTTCTTCTCTGATCTATTTGCAAGTGAATTTGTGGAGTTCAAACCTCCCATTTAAAATTGTAATGCAAGTTTGTGCCTCTTGGCCATTGTAATGGACTATATCAAATTCTTGGAGCAATAAAAATAAGTCTATGGATGATTTCAACCCTCTCTTATGTTCATTGTATCTTCCTAATCTCTCATTACAATCCTTGGTTATCTGTGCATGGTGGTTGTATTACACATTTTTAATGGTTTGTGTTTAATTACAAAGAAGGTGTTCAACATTCCTTTGGTGCATCACCTTTGTTAATTTAGGTTTATTTTCTTGCATCTTCTTAACCCTGTCTCCTTGGAAAGTTAGAGTAGGTTTTAGAGTAGATCCTCTATAAATTGTATGTGTGCACCTGAACAGAGGAATAGGAACTGGCCTTCATCTGGAGAGCTTTCTGATTTGCAAAGTCCCACACTTTGGGAAAAGCTCCATGTTATGCAATCACACTGAGAGTCTCAACCCATCGAGTTGTAGACATTCAGGGGTGTTGTGATTATGCATCAATAATTTTGGCATGCCGGTGGGACCAAGAGGTCATTCTACAAGCTTTGAAGGAATTTTCATCAAATTTAGACTTAGAAATTGCAAGTTCTCAATTTTAGACTTTTCACCTCTCAGGATGAACTGAAATCAATTTTCAGGGGCTTAACTTGCTCAAAACAAGTCCAAATTTCACCAGTTGATAGATGGGGCTAATATTCAAAAGGGTATTTTTAGTTTTTGAAATTTTGATTTCAAAATTTTAGTTTTTTTTTTTGGGTTTTGGTTTTAGAATTTTGGGTTTTGGGATTTCAAAATTTTAGGTTTGAGGATTTCATAGTTTTTGGTTTCAAAGGGGTTTGAAATTTCAATTTTGAGATTTTTGAGAATTTTAGAATTTCAGTTTGATTTTGAATTTTCGGGTTTCAGGTTTTGGTTCGTGTTTCAGAATTTCGAATTTGGGAGTCTTGTATTTTTAGGTTTTGGGACTATCATTCCAAATCAATTTTCAACCTCTAGAATATCAAATACATAAGGTCCTTCAAGGTTTTCATTTTTATTTTATCAAGTTTGGTGTGTAACTTGTCAAAATCTAGCCTTTAGAGGCTCATTTCCCAACACATTTGGTGACTCGAAGGGATAGAATTTAGTGGTGTAGCTAGCACAAGTTTCCCAAGTACATGAGAAGAATTTGAACTAGGTTTGATACTCGAGAAGAGGGATTGTTTGTTTACCTACAATTATCACCAGGAAGAGGAAGGAGAGGAAGAAGACCACAAAGATCACCATCTCCACCTAACAGGACTTTTCTACGCCTCCACTTGGTAGACCTTTTCTTTAATCAATGAGTTCTTCGACCAATTAGGATGGTGCAACCCAATCCCTATGTCAACTTCATGGGAAGTAGCCCACTTGCCCTAAATGCTCAAAATCTAGTTCCAATTGCGGCATTAAAAACATCCCATATTTCACTGGAGAGAACAGACAACTCGATTGACCACATCCAGGACATTGCAAATGTTTGTGTAATTCATGAAATCAATGAAATGGATATTGCGGTCAAGTTGTTAGCTTCATATTTTAAAGGAAAATTTGCAATGGTTTAGGAGCCTCACAAAGGTCTATCCAGAATTGGGATCATTTATGCACCACCCTCCATAATCAATTTGGGGAAAAGGGAGATAATTTGTCTTTATTGGAACAATTGAAAACTATTAAGAGGGCTCCTAATGAATAGTTGACGATTTCAACTTTAGATTCCAGTGAACATGGGATAGGATTCTAGTAGTTATTAGACCAACTGCCGAAGGAGCATTCCTCTATTTCTTGAAGGCTATAAATTCATATATAGCCATGATGATCCAATCAATGGGAGGTATAACCTTACCCACAGCCTATAACATTGCCATTAGAGCTGAAAAACTACTTGATTCAAGATGGTAAGCTAGCACCAAGGCCACCAATGCCTCTCTATCTAGATATGGGAGCTCCTACAACTAGTCAAATGCCAAAATTGAATCCCATTCCAGCCCCTAGAAATCAAAGTAATAGTGAGGCTTCTACTTCTTCAAGCACTTCAAAAGAATTGTAGGAGGTTATGAAACAACTACAGAACCTAGGAAATGAGCTAGTGACTATCAAGAGACAACAAAGCTCAAAGTTCTAGACCATATCAACCTCAAACTCAATATCAAGCTAGCCCCCATATCAGCAAAATAGACCACCAACTCAGGCTACAAATCAAAACCAGAACCAAGGACAACCTCAAGTTTTTAGGCCATTTCGACCATATGATCCAAATGTAGCTTCAACATCGAGGCCTTGGTTCCAACACAAAACAACATGGCACATGAGTATACGACTGGTGTTACCCTTATAATCTACCTCACAATCAATCAACGTGTTTCAATGGTGCACTAAACTAGGCCTTGATGGTATAGACCATTGGTGTGTCCCAAGAACCAAGTCAAGAAGGAAATCAACAACATGAAACTCAAGCAAGAGGTACCTCCAATGGAAACACATGTTGGTTAATTGGCACATAGAAGACTTTTGTGGAGTTAATCAACCTCCTTTTCAGGGTGTAGCTACTAATACATGATCAAAGAAGAGGAACATTGAGGAGGGACAACCATCTAATCTAGTTGTTTCTCAGCCCACTCCTACACAACAAGGAGTTAGTAGACCAAATGCAGCCCCCAATGTGCAAAATCAGCCTAAGGCACCCATTGCAGTAGCACATGTGCTGTTCAAAGCCAAAAAAGGTCACACCAAGTAAGGGGAAAAAAAAGGATAATTCATCCCCTTTCAACATTATCGATCAGATGAAGAAAACACATGTGAACATTTCCATGTGGGAGTCACTAGTGATCCCAGGACAAATGAGATTTGTTGCAAGCTGCAATGGCTAATTGGTCTACCTCGAATAGATCAGACCAGAGTTAGGAGAAAGTTCTCACTAATGCATTGCAATAGGGTGGAAGTCAACCAAGCAAAAATTGAAGCCTCCACCATTCTATGTGTCATTGATTGTTGGGAACAACTTGGTACATAACTGCATGATTGATTCGGTGCAAGTAGCTTAGTGATGCCAAAGCAAATAGTAGATCAATTGGGTCTAAAGTATGAGCCAATACTGAGAGGAGTAGTGCAGCTAGATGGGACAGTAGTAGGAATGGTTGGGGTCATCAAAGGGTTAATCCTAACACTACATGCCTACCCAAATGTAATAGTTCTATAGGATGTATCTATTATTGACTTACCACCACTCTTTGCACTATGTTTGTCAAGAGATTTCACTACCAAAATTGGTGGATATCTATCTATGGATTGGTCACACATGATCTTTAGGACAAGGTATGGAGCTAAGGCTATAATCAAGTCAGAACCGATTGCAAAATTTCACATTGAGCCTCATGTGCCAAGTCCTATCAATGCAAATTTCTCATCCTTTGATCAGGAAGAATGTTCAAATGATTTAGAAACTGGTACTAAGGTTGAGGGTATTCCATATTTGACTCTGGATGAATGGGAAAACAAAAGGCATTCATTTGACCCATACAAGGAGATGGAAGAATCTGAATTGGGTGTATATTGTGTACACATGAAGAAGATTCCCCATTCCTAACATCACCAAGCTAGAAAATAAGGATGAAATGAAGTTTGGAAACTATTTTTGATGGTTCAAGAAGCAAACAAGGTGTTGGAGGAGGTGTAATGTTAGTTTCACCACATAGAACATAAAGTATTATTCAACTTTCAGATTTTAGTTTGCATGTTTGAATAACACAGCTGAATATGAGGCTTTGGTTCATGGAGTTCATTGGGCTAGGAAAAGAGGCATAAATAATTTGCAAGTATTTGGTGATAGCAGTGAGCTAATCATCAATCAAGTCAGGGGGCAACATGCTGCAAAGAATGACCTACTCAAGAGCTACAAAAATAGGGTATGGGACCTAATTGAAGACTTTGAAGCTTTCAACATTGTGTCCATACCCAGGAAGAAGAATGAAGTTGCAGATAGGCTTGCAGTAGTTGGAGAAACATTTGATGTGGTTGACAGTATCAAAAGAGACAAAACACAACCACATATCCATGTGATTGTAAGGCCAATAGTGCCAGATAACAACACAAGTTGGCAGGTGTTTGAGAATGATCAACAAATCATCAATTTCTTGCAAGAAGAGGCTGAATTCTCATCTAGGAATCAAGACAAATTAGAGCAGCAGTATGGGGACCAAGTAGTGCAAGCTATGGACAAACAAGCTTCCAAAGGGTTTGGTAACATTGGAGTCTATCTTCAATCCTAATGACCAGTTTTGTAAAGAGAAAGCCAACATAAGTCAAAGGAGAGGATTCAGAACCTATTTTTGTTGGGGAAGGAAAGACACTCCAAATTGGAAAGGTGGCCACTGAGAAAGAGAGATATGAGTTCACACAACTTTTCCAAGAGTTTCTAGATGTCTTCACTTGGAGTTATGAGGACCTGAGGATTCAATCCAGAAGCTAGCACAACATACCATAGAACTGGATCTAGATGCTAAGCCCATCAGGAAGAAGAAAAGACCAGTCAACCCACACATTGAGCCTCTTATGAAGAAAGAGCTAAACAAGCTAATAGAGGAAAGCATTATATTTCAATCAAGCACTCAGAGATGGGGTTACCAACTTGGTTTCAAGTCGGGGAAGAAGAATGGGGAAATCAGGTTGTGCGTGGACTTTGAGAGCCTGAATAGGGCATCTCTCAAAGACCACTATCCACTCCCTTAATGGAACAAATCTTATAAGTGGTATCCGGCTCAGAAATATTTTCCCTCCTCGATGGCTACTTGGGTATAATCAGATAATGGTAAAAGAAGATGACCAGTTCAAAATGACTTTCACCACTAAGTGGGGCACCTATGCCTAGGAAGATGCCATTTGGATTGTCTAATGCCGAGCCACTTTCCAAAGAGTGATGGACATGGCATTCAAGGGGTTGATCAACAAAATAGTATTGATATATCTTGATGATATCATTGTGTTCTCCAAAAAAAGCAATGGATCACCTTTTTCATCTGAGATAGGTATTTCAAAGATGTAGGAGATTTGGGGTATCATTAAATCCCAAAAATGCATATTCTGGCTCATGAAGGAAAGCTCCTAGGCCATATTGTGTCAAAGGAAGGATTGATGATTGACCCAGAAAGAGTTGAAGCAATTCGAGCATTTCCCTTGCCAAGTCATAAGAAGGCTCTTCAGAGCTTTCTAGGAAGAATCAATTTTGTCGTATGTTTGTGCCAAATTTTTCCACTCTTGTGAAGCCAATAACATTGATGTTGAAGAAGAGCATGGCATTTAGGTGGAAAACTAAGGGAAAATAAAGTTTTGAAGCCATCAAAGAAGCCATATCCCAAGCTCCAACTCTCGTCAATCAGACTTCTCCAAGGACTTCATGCTTTATGCCTTTGGTGGTGGGGACACAATTTCTGCAATCCTAGTGCAACAAAACAAAGAGGGATCTGAACAACAGTTTCCTTCTTCAGTCAAAGTTTGGAGGACTATGAAGTGAGATACTCCTTCATGAAAAGCATGTCCTGCGTAGTGATCAGGAGTTTGAAGAAGTTCAAGCACCTAGTTTCAAATAACAAGATCCAATTGCTAGTCTCTCATGCGGGAGTCAAGGACTTCCTTTTGAACAAAGATCTGAATGAGAAATGTGCAGGATGGATCACTCATGTCATGGAATATGACATTGAAATTAAGGTCACTAAGTTGGTTTGTGGAAAGGGCTATGTGAACAACTAGCCTCGAGTCAACAAGTTGATGCAAGCAATGGAAAAGAGATTGTCCTTGTACTACAGGATAGTCAAGAACAAGCAAATGATAAGGTGCCTATCCCTTGTTGGACTCAAAATATGATACACTTCCTAAAAATAGGCCTATGCCTCTCAGAAATGAGAAAAAAAGAGGAGATACTTCAGATTACAAGCCATTCCATATGTGCTTGTTGATGGTGTTTTCAAGAAAGACATCAATGGTGTTCTATTGAGATGCATTGGAACATGTCAAATTGAAAAGGTGTTACAGGAATTCCATGATGGAGAGGTCGGAGGTCATTTTTCCCCATGGGTAACAACTCTCAAGATAATGAAGGTGGGTTATTATTGGCCCATGGTGTTCAGTGACTACTACATGGATAAAAAAGTGTAAAAATGTGCATTCTTCACAGGCAAGGAAAGACTAGCAACACTCCCATTGCACCCAATTTAGTTGACCAACCATTCATGTAATGGGGATTGGACTTCATTGGGGTCATCAATCCAAACTCAAGCCAAGGTCACAAGTGGATTCTCATAGCAACAATGGACTATTTCACCAAATGGACCGAGGCGGTAGCACTCAAAGAAGCAAACGAGTCTAGCATACTAGACTTTTATGAAGGGATAGTGACTAGGTTGGAGTACGACCACTATCATATCAGAAAATGCATTGGCATTCCTAGGTTCCAAGATCATAGAATGGGCTGTTAAGAATGGAATCTACTTGAGCACCTCTTCAAACTATTACCCACAGGGTAATGGGTAGGCAGAGTCCATGAACAAGAATTTTCTAAGAATCATCAGAAGGACTCTAGATGAAAATCAAAGGACATGGCATACAAAGCTAAAATCAGCATTATGGGCTAACAGGATCACACCAAAGAGGTCAACAGGTAATTCTCCCTACAAGTTAGTCTATGGGAAAGAGGTAGTGTTGCTATATCATTAGAGCTACCCACATTGGAGCTCATGAAGCAATTGGAGTTATTTGAGTTTGAACCAATGGAGGCTAGGGTAAATTGATGGAATTAGAAGAAACCAGAGAACATGTAGTTCAAATGATGGAGAAAGATCAAGCCTTAGTCAAAAGATGGTTTGATAAGAAAGCAAGAGAAAGGACCTTTCAGGAGGGGGATCTAGTTCTAAAGTGGGATGCAGATCGGGAAAAACCAGGAAGGCATTCCAAGTTTGATGCATTTGGAGTGGCCCCTACATGGTCATAGGATGTAAAAGTAGCAATGCCTTCCAATTGTCTACATTGGATGGAGAGGAGCTTCGATTTTGGTTAATGGGATCTACCTTAAACATTACTACTGAAAAGGAAAGGTTTCACCCTTGTAAATATTAGCCTAGGATTTTAATTCCTCTAAGTGTGTATGCACATTTGTCTTGTTGTAGTTTAGGTTTCAGTTTTCCTAAGTGCTTTGGCATAGGTTTTATTGCTCCTAGGTTGAATCATTATGCGTAGTTCAATGTGCCTCCAAAGGTGAATGTTGTAGCAGTCCATTTCAGGGACAGGTGAAAGCTCCAAGTCAAGACAATTTTCTACTCTCAGAAATCTCACCTTCAAGATTTTCTTATGAGAATTAAGAGTGCAAGTAGTGGAACAGGTTCAAGGATCAAGCAAGTGTAAGTAGTTGGGGAGAAGTTTCAAGAAAAAGATCAGTATCAGGCTATCATTCATGACTCCATGCCTAATGGATACTTCAAGGAAACTGATCTTTCACCTAGCAGGAAGGTGATCCCATGAGTCACCAAATTGTTATCCAATTTTGCCTCTTAGGAAAAATAGACAAACATGACCTTGCACGTAGAGGATCCTGACATGGGGTTGTTTCAGTCATGGAGGATTGCATTTTGGAGTTAGGTGAATGAAATTACAAATTCTCTAATTTTAGACTTTTCACCTCTCTCAGGAAGAACTCAAAATCAATTTTCAAGGGTTTAACTTGCTCAAAACAAGTCCAAATTTCACCATTTGATAGATCGGGGGATAATCTTCAAAAGGGTATTTTTAGTTTTTGAAATTTTTATTTTCAAAATTTTAGAGTTTTTGAATTTTAATTTTGAGATTTTGGGATTTTGGGATTTTGGGTTTCAAAATTTGAGATTTTGGGATTTGAGATTTTGGGTTTTGGAAATTTAAATTTTTGGGATTTTTTGGGATTTTGGGATTTTTGGAGTTTTGGAAAGATTTTTTGGGATTTTGGATTTTTTTTGGATTTCGGGTTTGAGAGGTTTTAGATTTGATTTTGGGATTTTGGGTTTTAGGATTTCAGGATTTTGAGATTTTGGATTTTAGGATTTGAGAATTTTGGGTTTTTGAGATTTTGAAAAGGATTTTGTTTTAAATTTCAAAATTTTCTTTGGATTTGGGGATTTTGGGATTTGGGATTTTGAAACTCTCAAATAAAAAACATGAAAACAAGACTAAATGTCAAAATTTTGAAAGTCGAAAATTTGAAATTTTGAATTTGGGTTTAGGACTTTTGGAACTCTCGAGGCCATTTTTTGAATGTTACTTGACTTCAAAAGCAAAAATTCTCGAAAGGCCATTTTAAAACTTTTGAACGAGTCAATTTAACACCTCTTAAATCTTCCAAATTTTTAGGAAAGTCTCAAATTTTCAAGAGATTTTGGAAATCTCTCGAATTTTGATTTGGATATCATTTGGACTCGAAAATGAAGAAATACAGTCCACCATTTTTAGGGTGTCAGGCTCCTCACCTACCAAAATTATGAGGTATAGGCTTCCTTCTTGCATAGTAAGGCATGGTACATGGAGGTATGGGCTTTGTCATGGCTCCCATCACTGTTGTAGGAGAATTCAATGCATTTTGGAGGTGGTTGAGGGAGGATTTTAGGTTTTTCTCATCTCCTTCTCTCTTTCTTCCTATATATTGTAAGGAGGGGATTTTTTCAAAAGGTTGGACATTTTTCCTTGCACCCTCCCTTCTTCTCTGATCTACAAGTGAATTTTGGAGTTCAAACCTCCCATTTCAAAATTGTAATGCAAGTTTGTGCCTCTTGGCCATTGTAATGGATTGTATCAAATTCTTGGAGCAATAAAAATAAGTCTGTGGATGATTTCAACCCTCTCTTATGTTCATTGTATCTTCTGATCTCTCATTACAATCTTGGTTATTTATGTGCATGGTGGTTGTATTACATTTTTAATGGTTTGTGTTTAATTGCAAAGTAGGTGTTCAACATTCCTTTGGTGCATCACCTCTGTTAATTTAGGTTTATTTTCTTGCATCTTCTTAACCCTGTCTCCTTGGAAAGTTAGAGTAGGTTTTAGAGTAGATCCTCTATAAATTGTATGTGTGCACTTGAACAGAGGAATAGGAACTGACCTTCATCCAAAGAGATTTCTCAATTGCAAAGTCCCACATTTTGAGAAAAGGTCCATGTTATGCAATCACACTGAGAGTATGAACCCATCAAGTTGTAGACATTCAGGGGTGTTGTGATTACGCATCAACATAGTCAATGTAAGATTTAACTAGGTTTAGAAGAAGTTAATCAAGGTTAGGACTAGTTAAACTAGATTAGCCTAGTTAATATTATTAAGAGAGGAATTAGAGTTTTGAGAGGGCTTTGAGAGGTCTAATCAATCAAGTGAAATGGATTGATAGTCTAGGAAGCTAGTAGAAGTAGTCTAGAAGGGAGTGAGAACATGGTTTTGTCATTAAAATACTATATTAACCCGCTCAATTGATTTACAAGAGGAATATGACCAAAAGAGTGTCGTAATAGGGGATTTAGATAGGTCTAAATGACGGTATGTCATAAATTTGCAAGAAGAAGAATAGATAGTGCAATATTAGGAATAATATTACCTTGATAAAACTAGAGGTGTCTCAATAGGATATAATATATCAAAAAATGATGCAAATGTATATATATTTTAGATTAGGTAAATATTTTGTTTTGGGGGACCAAAAAAACCATAGTACATATATATAAACGAGAGAAGCAAGGGTGGAAAACAACCCAAAAACCGGCCGGGGCCATGATAGGAAACAAAAACTTGGCCAACACAAAATCCCTACAAGAGGTAAGGCACTACAATACTTAATTACAATATAATTTTTTTATTTTACAAACACGAGACATAAGAGGACCATAAACGACGAGGAACAAAAAAAACAAGACCCACTAAATAGTCAACACAATGTCTGCTAACATTTCATTTTCTTACTGCTCATAGTTCTAGAGTTGGGGATTAATTCAAACCTTCCATATTCTACCCAATAGATAGATGACCCTCTTGTATCTCATCCTTGTTTCTAGCATCATCTTCTTCATCTTTAGTGGTGCTAAGATCCATTTGCATACCCCTATTTTGTTTGTCTAGCTTGCCAATTTGGCCCTACATAATAAAAATCATCTTCTCTTACATTATAAAATGTCCCTTAAGCCTATTGATTCTTTTATCTTGTATGCATGATTTTATGTTCCATTCCTTCATGTTTTGGATGAAATATTTGGTAAGCTTGAGAAGAGTGTCAATCATGACCACCATATTCACATATCTAGCTTCCTTATTAGGGTCTCCAAGATTTTCATCAACAGTTCCCTTCCATTTTTATGATTCCCAAATTTTCATAACAAATAGCACCTCCAAAATGAAATATTCAATATAATTAGCCACAAGACCCTTATTTTTATATTTCTCATCCTATTGGCTAAGGTTTCCTCATTAAAGTAAGTGGGTTGTAGCACAAGAGGCCTAACTATTTTACCACTCTATAATAGAAGCATTATAAGTCCATGATGTAGTGGAGTATCGATTTATCCTCTTGAAGTCCTAGATAGATACCATGAGAGACCACAAAAATAAAAATAGAAAAATCATTGCTTGATTTCTATGGAAGTAGTTGAGAATCGAAAGGTGATGAGTATAAGTTTTTGGAATTTACCTTTCGGGGTTAAGTATTTCATAAAAATTTTGGAAACATCAGCAAACCTTTATGGAAGGTAGGTACGAAAATGCCATCATCATATAGAAGCACCCTTTCACTAGGCCCCAAACAAGTAGATATCTCATGGTTGCTATGATTCTTTTGTTTGAAATTTTAAAACCCTCCATTAACATACTAGTGACCTCCACTATAAATTGTTCGATAACATACATTTCAATCCCCATAATATTGACCACGAAATGGTTTCAATATTGACTAAAATACAAATCCAAATAAGGGTCATTACCTTTAATCATCTTGACAAATTTGGTGAAATCTCTCCTCAAAGAAGGTGCCAATGTAGCACCTTGTTTGTTCGCATGAAAAGAGGTGGGTTCAGTCTTGACTCGTTCTCCTCCCATTTCTTGATAGTTCTGCATGTTTCAAAACCACTTCATCATAATTATTTTCCAATCAATACAGGAGGTATACCTCTTATCCCCTATCAAAATGGTATTATCATGATTCCACACTCTGCCCGGGAATCTTGCCTAAATACTTTGTTTTTCATACGATACCCCTTAACTATTATTTTTATTATTAATGATATAGGTTACGTGGCTATATGGTAACTATCACTCCTATTCCACCCAAGCCTCCATATCATTTCCTCGGTTTGCAAGGTCATCTCGCACTAAATTTTTTTCCCTGTACAAGTGGCTTATGGCCATGTCATCAAAGGATCCAATCATACTTTGATCCTTTGATATGATATTCTTTAAATTCCATCCCACTCTGAATTTTCCTTCAATATCCTTAATAATCAATAATGAATCCCACTCTATGATAAACATTTTGAGTTGAAGTCTTCTAGCTATCCATATACCCTTAATGTACCGTAAAAGGCTCAACATAGGTATTTGATTCATTTACTAAATGTCATGCATATGTAATGATATAGTTCCCCATGTGGTATTTTATTAAACCTCCCCAAGCCTTTCCTTCCCTTAATTCATAGGAATCGTCAAAATTAAGTTTAAACTAATCGACTGGTGGAGGCTTCCATTTTGAGTTGTTTCTATACTTCTTCTATTCATGTTTAGCTCCAAATTTAACTAGACTGATCTTTAATATTTGAATAATCCTTATATCCTCCTTAGAATAATACTTCACCCACGTCGCTTATGGATCCCAATGTTATTCCTTATATTTTGTCTAATCTTATCGACCACCTCGTAGAGGCCGGGTGACTTATTTCAAAAAAATCTTTTATTCCTCTTATTCCAAATTTCCCATAGGATATGTGGCAAGGTGCATTTCCATATCATTTTGATCGGTGAAGAATTGAAGGGGATTTCTATTGTTTAATCAAGTTATCAAGTATTCCCAAGAGAGGAAATTGAATGTTAAATATATTCAGAAACTCACTATAACTTGGAATCCAACCACATGCGCAATCACAGGTACCCAGTAGTAGAATCTGGTACCTAGGCCCCTAGCTCGATTCGGGGACCATAGTCCAACATTATCTAACCTTAAAAGAATTTAATCGAGCATTGATGACACTAATTCCTTCATGTTCATTAGTTTTCCTATCCAGATTAGTTTTGGGATCAAACACAAATCAACCAAGCCCCTCTCTCTCTCTCTTGCACTTAGGGTTTCATATTTCGTTAGCTTATTTCTTGTGTCAAATATTTAATTTAGAATTTATTTATCATACGTGACTATGTAATTAGGGTTTATCATTAGTTTATTTTTATAAATCATATAGTTATTATTTATAATTAATTTTACAACCATTGCACGTTGCATTATTTATCTCATACATTGAGATTTGTAACTTCGTTTGTCTCAATGTTTGTACCATATGCATCATAAGTTCCTCTCGCACCTTACCACATTAAGTTTAGAATGTCATACTCAAATTCTTTACATGTATTGTTTAATATCTATTTGGACTACAGCTATGTTATCGATTCTATTATTCTTTTCCTATTACAACATTTTATACTCTTTTCTTTTGGCTTCATGCTCATTTCTCCACCCTTCACTAAAAGGGGGGCATAAATTTGGGATCATCCCACAATCCATATCAAGTTAGAATACAATCAATCGAAATTCTTAGCATATTACTATTATAACTTTTTTTGATGTTATTTGAAAAAATGTACAATCATCCTATTCTACAATAAATACTTTATACCATTTCAAATTAATTGCCCCCAAATGACCTAACGGGGAAAATTAAAAAATATCTCTATAATTTACTAAGTACACAATTTCAAGTAATATTTTATCATTAAAAACAAATCAATCAATTGGTACAATATGCACATTTAGTCTCTCTCCCAGATGACCTAACTTAGGAGATACATCAAAGTCACTATCACTCCCAAATGACCTAACTTAAGAGTCATTTTACATTTCTATCACTTCTAGATCACCAAAATTAGAATCCATATAGCACTATGAAAAATGAAGCACCAGTTATTATAAGAGTGGGGAGATGAGATGCCATTTCCTTTCTTATATTTATCCTAAATGGGTTCTTTAATTAGGTACAATACAAAACAAACAAAACTAAAAAAAACTAAATTGGAACTAAATTTGGTCTCTATTCATCTATAGTGGATGGAACTTTTGAGGATGCATTCATGGATGGAGATTAAAACTATACCTCTCTCCCCAACACTCTTCCTTTGGTGGTAGGATGCCAAAATCCTCCAAGTTACAAATAAAACTAGGTTGGGAATTGATCACTCCCTACCTTTTCAATATCCATTGGAAACTATTCAAAATATCCAAAATCACAAAATAATTTCATTTATATCTCCAAGTAATACTTACGATCGTTCTCTATCTCCATTTATTCCACATGGGTAAAAATGATGATCCATGGTTCACCATGATACAAGTTACTACACTCGCACAGATTTGCAAAATGGCTTCTTTATAATCTATATAGTTATGTTCCTTACTTCATTTACACTACTTGAATTTCATAAAAATAAGATAAATGGGAGGAATGTAGATGGGTAAGTGCATGGAAATGGGGGGCCAAAAGGAGGTAAAAAAAAGACACCTTTTTCGTGAAATCAATAAAAATTGAACTTCATTTAATAACTCAGCATGTATATGCTCAAAATTTGACAAAGTGATAATAATGAGTATGGTAGATCTCAGAATCTATTTTATTAAATATATTTTTTAAAAAAATGGTAGAGATTAAGAGGGTCAATGCGCTTACACACACAAAGTATATCTATTTTTTTGTCAAAAATATAAGAACCTATTGTGTGTACACCCCCATTTTTGAGTTATATAATTTATTTTTGAAATCCCTTTGGCAGAAAGTTAGATAAAGCAGTCTAACCGGTCTCACTAATTTTTCATAATTTTTGGATGAATATATAATTTTTTATTAATTTTCAAAGTGTAATTATTTTGAAAAATAAATATTTGTGTGTACCCCCATAACTTTGATAAAAAAATTCTTTTTTTTTTTTGTGAAGGAATGTAGAATGGATTTTGAAGAGATTTGTTTTTTGAAATTTTGTTGAAAAAATCATAAATTGTGTAAAAAAATGTATGCATACATTTTGACAAGAAAAGAAGGCACTAGTAAAAGAAATTAAGGATGAAAGCCTTAAACTAATCAAATTTTAGAAAGAAGCATATCATCACCAAGATAAAACCGAGCTTGATGTCGTAGTATAATTTTTTTAGAATATTACGTTATAAAACATTTAATATCGGGGTGTACATGTGAGATTTTGATGTTTTCTTGCAAAACATG
The DNA here is from genome assembly GCA_018340775.1 of Taxus wallichiana var. yunnanensis. NCBI lineage: Eukaryota > Viridiplantae > Streptophyta > Pinopsida > Cupressales > Taxaceae > Taxus > Taxus wallichiana. The sequence goes on along the minus strand of CM031241.1, from coordinate 326,448,554 downwards.
AATCCATTCATGGATTGCATAGTCCAAGGCTTAGGGTGGGAGATCCAAGGAAAATCCAAGCTTGTGGGTTGGGATTTTCAAACCCATAGAAGACAAAACACAAGTGCATTATAATGCATTCGTGCTCCTATTTTTATGTGGTACATGTAATTATGGGAGAGATATATTTACTAAAAAAATGGGTTAAGTATAAGTTTTTCTTTTATTAATCTTTATAATTTACTTCATTAGTTATTAGAACTACTAAAGTATACAGATTAATAAAAGAAAAACTTATATTTTAAATTTATTTTAGTAAATATAAGAAGTTAGGGTCACTCTACACCTTATGGAACTAATCTCACAACTCCATATGTCATGGTTTAGAAGATGGTTTTTCATATTCTAACCTGGTTAATACATAGGTATTTTTCAAGATTTCAGCATTCAGCCTAAATCTTTTAGGGTTTAAATTATACAATCGATGTCTATTTTGGGAAAGAATATAGTCATTATTTAGGTTTTGGGGCCTTTTGGATTGGTTATTGACATTTGTAGGAGTGTTAAATGTATCAAAATTAGAATTTACAAACCTCATAACTTCTAAAGGTAGCTACAATCGATCGAATATATAGACTCATGAATTTTCCCATGAGCATGGAGTTGAGTCCCTAATTTTGTCCAAGAATATGGTAAAATCAAATTATGGATGAGTAATTACTTTACAAGTTTACTGATTACATATTTTGCTTCCTCGTCAATGGTATGTCCTTCCTCGAGCAAACCTACCTCAGCACCACTCTCAACTTGGATTAAAATAAATTACTAACAAGTTTTTTTCAATGCATAGGGATGATTGGATACGATGGTTGACGATTTAAATATGAATTGATGGAAGATAAAATCCTTCAAAGGCCTAAAAATCATGTTCTAAACTAATCAAACACCCTATGGGAGAGTTGAAGAAATATATTAAGTATCTAGAGGTGATGTGAGAGAATATTAGAAGTGTTAGAGAAAATTTAGGAATATTTTTCAAAATTGTTTAGGGATTAGGGTTTAGGGTTTAGGGATCAAGGTTTAGGGTTTAGGGTTTAGGTCTCATTATTTAGGCTTTATTATTTAGGGATCAATGATTTTGATTTTGGTTTTAGGGTAAATAATTTAGGGTTAGGGTTTTAGGATTGATGGTTTAAGGTTTATGGTTTAGGGATCATGGTTTAGGGATCAAGGTTTAGGGATAAGGGCTCACGGTTTAGGGATCATAGTTTATTGTTTAGGGTTTAGGCTTTAGGGCTCAAGTTTAAAGGTTTAAGGTTGAATGTTTTAGGTTTAGGATTTATGAATTATGGTTTAAGGGTTAAGGGAAATGAATCGGGGTTTATGGCACGTGGGTTAGGTTTTATGGTTTAGGGTTAAGGGTTGAGGGTTTAGAGTTTATTGTCTAGGATTTAAGGCTTAGGGTTAAGGGTTTATAATTCACTTTATAGGATTCGGGGCTTAGGGTTTAGGGTTTCGGTCTCAAGGTTTAGGGTTTAGGATTTAGGGATTATGGTTTACGCTTTAAGATTTTAGGTTTAGAGTTTAGGGTTCAAGGTTAAGGGTTTAGGTTTTATGATGTAAAGTTTATGGTTTAGGATTTTAGCTTTAGGGTTTACAATTTATAGTTCAGGCTCAAGGTTTAAGGTTTAGGGCTCAATTTTTAGGGTTTAGGGTTTAGGGTTTAAGGTTTAGGGCTTAGGGTTTAAGGTTTAGGGTTGAGGGTTGATGGTTTATGGTTTAGGGTTTATGGTTTAGAGTTTATGGTTTATGGTTTAGGGATTAGGGTTTAAGGTTTAAGGGTCGGGGTTGAGGTTTAGGGAATAAGGTATATGGTTTAAGGCTCATAGTTTAGGGTTTAGGGTTTAGGGCTCGGTGTTTAAGGCTTAGGGATTCGGGCTCGGGATTTAGGCTTACCCATTAACTCAGTGTAATATTCTATGTCTTACCCATTCTTATTAGTATCAAAAATATTTTCCAACTAAAAATAGTTCATCCGCTTCGTAGGTAGAACATTCAAAGAGAGTCATGAAAATTTGATGCATTTCATCCGCTTATATTGTGAAGGAGGGAAATGCAAGATATCCAAAAAGAACAGTGGTACAAATAAATGTTACCCAATATAACTATCTTCTTTTACCATCACATGGAAACTATTTCACTACTATAATGTTCTATCTTACCCATTCTTATTAGTATTGATAAAGAGTATTCAATCGAAAAAGTGTTAATCTACTTTGTAGGTAGAACATACAAAGAGATTTATGACAATTTGATGTCTTTCATCTCTTGACAAGGAGGGAAATTCTAGATATACAATTAAAATTTGGTATAAATAAATGTTTTTATGCTCTTTTTATAATTCTTTTCAACTGAAGCTTTCAGGAATGAAGGTTTCATTCAAAGAATAGAGCTTAATATGTCCGATTGCTTGACAAGAAAGAAATTTGAGAGGATTTATGAGGTTGAATTTTATTTTCCAAGATGCTTTTCTCCAATGTTTTAAAATGATTCTCCATATGCAACTAAATTTTGATTCAGAAAATCAATGATTCCCGAATGTCCAATCCTGTCTGCAGACCCCGAAGTCCTCGATCCTTAGATACAGGGAGAAAAAAATTACTTAGCTCCCATTTATAACAATATCTATATTCCTTAATTAGTCTCATGACCTCTAAAGTTCTATGCATTTAAATTTTTTTGAAATCACATCACACCCTTTGCTAGGCTTGATGAATACTCCTATCTATTGTAAGGAAATTTTGAAAGCATCCATGGGTTTATCATAGAGGAATTATCAATGAATGTAAGGTCATTAACTTGTAGGCCAGTTGACTCCCATTTAGAATTAAACAATAAATATTTATTATGTGATTGATAACACCTGTGTGTTGTTATCCATTCCCTTGTTGTTATGCTTATTTAGAGCACTTTAGGAAATTTATTCAAATTTTCAATCCATTCCAATAGAAAAATATCTTTATCTTTCTTAAGAGGAGAGGATACTACATGAAATTCAGTTCGATCCTACACCTCCATGTTTTTTAGTCTCTATGTTTCTTCCGTTTCATTTGAGATTATTTTTTTGTTGTGATGGTTATTTTTACACTTCCAATGGGTCATCCTTGATTCAATAATACCATACATGGAAATATGAGAAATGTGCAATTTTTTTAGAGAGTGTGAAGAAATTGACATTCAAGAGCACAAGTATATGTGGGGAGAAATAGGTTGGGAAGAAATGTGTAATATACATTGGAAGAAACAATCTATATGTCATATCCATTTATTTACTCATCCCACCTCTCATAAACAAGTTAGTTTTACAAGAAGAATCAATGATGGTTGTAGAAATGAGAATAGGAAATATGTTACTAAAATTGAAATTAAAAATATGAACTCACTCATGAGACCTGCTAGAAATATATGAGGTTTAACGATCCTTGTAGTGCAGAAGATCAAGAAATTTTTCACTTTGTAATCACTATTGTAGACTAGATTGATTTTAAAAATCCTCTAGGTTTCTTGCAGGTTTCATACCCTCCTAGCCAAGTCATCAATAAAGCTGAAGTATGTTTTATTCAAAATAAAGAAAGAGTTAGTGAGAGTGTGAGAGGAAAAGAGAGTGAGAGTGAGATTGAGATTGTTTAGGGATTAATTTATAAGGTTTAGGGTTCATGGTGGTAAAACTAGTGTTAATGTTTAGAGCTCATGGCTAAGAGCTTAGGGTTTAGGGCTCATGGTTTGGAGTTAAGGGTTTAGGGTGTATGGTTTATGGTTTATGGTTTATGGTTTAGGGATTAGGGTTTAGAGTTTAGGGTTTATGACTTAGGGTGTACGATTTAGGGCAAAAGAATTAGAGTTTAGGGTTTATGGTATAGGTCACAAGGTTGAGGGTTGAGGGTTTAGCACTTAGGGATAAGGGTTTAGGGTTTAGGTTTCAAGTTTGAGAGTTAAGAGTTTAGGGCTTAGGGTTTATGGTTTAGGGTTTGGGGTTTAGGGTTTATGTTTTATGGTTGAGAGCTTAGGGCTTAGGGATCACAGTTTAGGATTTATGGTTTGGGGATTAGGGTTTAGGGTTTAGGGATCATGGTTTAGGGTTTAAGATTTATGGTTTAGGGGTTAGGGTTTAGGTTTTAGGATTCAAGGTGGTAGAAATAAGGTTTTGATTTAGGGTTTAGGTTTTGGGGTTACATTTTTAGGAATTAGGGTGTAGGGTTTAGGGTTTAGTGTTTAGGGTTACAACTTGAAAATTAGTATATATAATGCTAAATAGGTCAATTAGTAGATTCAAAGGAAAATTTTAAGGTTCATTTGGTGCATTGTGAGGTGTGAGTGACAGATCTAGTGGAGAAACAGAAAATACAAACCTAGACCTTATTGTTAGCTCAATTTAATGAAGGAAGTGGTATTTATATTTGGAGTTCAAATATAAAAATCTTAATGCATCTAGAAACCCTTAATAGGTACCCTAAAATTCCCTCAACTTGTTTAGTATGTGTTTAAAGATGAAGATTAAATCAACATAAACCTGGGTAGGGGTAGAAAGGGGAAGGCAGTCTAAGATAGTGGATAATGAATGAAGCAACTAATTGAATGTTATGTTAAAGAAATTTCTCATACATCCTTGAGATTTAGAAGGGTGTTTAGAGATGATCTTAGATTTCATGAAGTGTTTTCAGAGTATACAAACCAAGAAGTGACAAGTGAACCTTTCTCTTGTGTAATGTAAGGGAAATATTTTTAAAGGTAAGGGAAATATTTTTAAAGGCAAGTGAGAGTAGTCTTTGGATGTATGTTGAGAAACTAGATGAGTGAAATAGATGGTTTAGTTGTCCGATAACATGATAGAATGATAAAACTATCTCATAAGAGAGGAAAATAACCCAATTGAACTTGTCGATTAAAGTTGGACCAAAAGAGAGCACGAGAAGATATTATTAGGATAGGGACAACACTGAGAGAATGAAGGAAGCCTTGAGGAAGACCTCTTGATTTTTATAATTGCACTAATTATACTCATGATGTTTCAAATCCTTCACATACCTCATGATGACCATTCCTTGATTACGAATCGATAAAAAATTACATATGTGTTTTCATTTATTATTTGTTATAAGGAATTGCATGAGTCCATATATTCGAGATATTTTTTCTACCTTTGGGAGTTACGAGCTTTATAAAATATAGTTTTAACACATCTAAAACTCCTACAAATGTTAATAACCAATCAAGAAGACCCCAAAACCTAAACAATGACTATATTATTTCACAAAATAGATATCGATTGTATAATTTAAACCCTTAAATCTTTAGACTGGATGCTAAATCCTTAAAATACCTATGTACTAACTAGATAAGAATATGAAAAACTATCTTCTAAAACGTGATGATGGAGTGTGAGACTAGATCCATAAGTATAAGTTTTTCTTTTATTAATCCTTATACTTTATTATTTATTTTATTAATATTTATAATTTATAATTTCTTATACTTAAACCATTTATTTTATTAAATATATCCCTCCCATAAACATATATAACACTTAAAAATTAGGAACGTGAGCACGTTATAACACAAGTGTGTTATAGTGCACTCTCATTTTAGGCTTGGTAATCACAAGACCTGATAATTCAAAATGTTCTCATGATTTCTCAAAACACACTTGCTTTTCAATTAAAATAATATTTTTGTACGCTTTCTGTCCCTCCATCTTTGTGCACTTACAAAACACAAAATCACACACATATATTACTATTTTACACCCGTCGTGAGTCTATTGTTTATATGTATGGATCTTAAGTAAGAAAAGTATTCAATGGTGACAAAATCCTTTGTCCATCCCTTTGTTTTAATTATCTATATTATCTTATTCTATCACATCTATCATTTCTATACCTAGTTCTCATTAGGTCACAAGGTTCTCGTGTCTTTCAATATTTAACACATGTTGTCATTTACCCCAAGATACTAGTTCCCATTTTGAATACTTGAACCCAAGAACTCTTGTCCAATCTAGGAGCTCATGTCCTATTTTTTCTTTTTATACTTTTTGACATTTATGGTCAGGATTTGTAGTTTTCTTATCCTTATCCCAAGCTCATAGTTACCCTTTTGGGTCACTTCATCGCCGAAATTCAAACAAGAGATTAATATATATACACAACATACACTCTATTATTCGGCTAGAAATTCTAAGGGCTAATCTCATTTGCATACTATCACTACCATTACAAGGGAATAAATTTTTGGCTTCATAAACTTCTTAAGAAAGGGAAGTGCTAAATTCCATATCACACATTTTCATCTCATCTACACATATCATGCTATCTTGGCATCATTAGTGCAAGGGTAACCTAAAGGCACTATTAGACACACCAACACACAAATATAAATGAAGTCTAGAATGTAGTGCAATGATCAGTCATAAGTTCATTCATCGGGTGACCACTGGGGTTAGTATGACTTCACATATTGCATTTTAATTTCGATTTGATGTGTTTGTGAGATTTAATAGGTAGCTAGGGTTTGTGTTGCAGGTTACATGTACCCTCAATGATCAAAGTGCTAATATCAAGAAATAAATGGGAAGTGATAGCGAAAACCTAGTGATAAAGAGAAAATAATATTTCAAACTTCTACGTTGTCACCAACATGTGGAAAAAGTCACTAGTACTAAGGCTCCCGTAACGCCCATGAATTTGACACACAAATACAATAGTAAAAATACCAAAATAATTTTTTTTGACTTACATTGCTTGATACATGACAACACAAGGGATTTCTTAGGACAACACATAACACATGAGACACTTGAAAAACATTATCCCACATAGATAACATGAAAAATACATGATGCACATCAAGGCCACCTTTTCCCAAATGACAAGGCACAACATAAAATTTCAACTACAGTAAAAATCCCATATAGGCACCATCTATGACAAAAAAATTCTCGGTTTACATATTTATTACCTTCATATTTCGTTATTGACCTTAATTATTTGAAAATCACTTATCATGCAAGTCCTTCATTCATATTTAAACTAGACTACATTATCTTTATTTTACTTGACATTTCACTTGTAATAATTCCCTCTAATTTTTCTTGTTTCCCTTATCATAATAGAATGATATAGCTGATTATTGATAGGAACATATGTTCCTACATGAGGATACTAGTGTTTGTTTTAAGGATTTGTTTTCTAAATTGCATGTTTTTTTTTTTCAATTTAACTCAGTTGCAACAAGGAAGGTTCACATGAAACAAATGAAGTTTATTAGTTCAAGAGTAAATAGATTACGTGTTCCTTTCATAATAGCATTTAAGCACTAGAGTTACACTATTTTTCTTTAAGTTATTACAACTAACTATATATTCTAGCTACTTCCCTTAGATACTTATTTTGCATTGATCATGATACGCAATAGAGGATTTTCCTCGAGTCTAACTAGTCAATCCTCAAATTATTGTTTTTAAATTTTTAATCATTTAATAATATTGATTAAACCATGTTGAGGGGTGTGGTGATTGTGTTTGTCCTTATGACCTCAAGTTTCCCCATTTACTAGGTTAAAAGTTCACTAAGGAGACATTACTTTACTTTTATTTTCTATAAAGTCATCTTAGAATGTTGACATCATACAAGTGTAAGTAACATTGAACAATAGTTTCCAAAGTCTCCTCTCATGTTCTTGTAACCCTTACATCATTACGTTGACTTCATAGTGACTTCTTGTTAAAAAAATAAGGTGCATATAATATTTTTCCTTTACTAAGTCATGATCGATCCTAAGGGTATGATTTCACACTTAACCAAGCTTGGATTATTACTGGGAAATTTTAAGTATTAGATGTGTATTACAAGGTGATATGTAATTATACTTTTATACACCCTATGATCTTCTAGCAACTACCCTTCTCACTAGAAAAATTATACTAATGTGTAATTCAACCTAATTCTCAAAATAGGTCCACTTTTGACTAATTTCCATTATCACCTAAAAGGGCTTACACCATACCAAAAAGGAAAACTAGATAAAATAATTATGTCTGCCTCTTAGCTTATGCACAACTAGAGGGACTCCTACCAAGATAACACCCTATTTGTGAAGAGATGGGGCTTCAAAATCAAAGGTTTCATGCATAAGTATCTTACGACATGGGTTCCACTCATGGTTCAAACCCTCATTTCATAGGTACATAACATGCTTAACGCTAATTCCATGGAATAAATCATGAGTTTAATTTATTAGGTTCAACACCTCGTTAGGGCCAAGTGTAAAATTTTATACTAGATACAAGATTTTCCAAGTGAAACACAAGGGCACAACCCATCATCACGAGATTATATCGAAGCATGGAATGAGAGAGAAGAAAAATCAGTTGGTAAAAATAACACTGTATAAGTTAGGAGGGTCATGGTCAGAGTGGGGATCACTCAATATGGAAGAAAAATCAAGTTTCTCTCAACTGTCTAGTGTCAAGGCTCACCTACTAGCCATGCAATAATCGAGGGAGGAAGATGAATTGAAGGTGTTTAAAGAACAATTCCATTTTAATTTATAAGGAAATACTTCTTCCTTCCATTCATGGTGTATTTTTCACAACATAACTATAAATGAATTCAACAAGAGCATTAAGTAATTAATGGGCTACCTCTTAAAACTTGATAACAAGGAATAATTACAAGTTTATTTATCTACATACATGACAAGGACAATATGTTATTTGAAAGCAATAGAAAGATGAAACTTTACTGTAAACATAAAAATACTTTTTTTTTTCATTAAAAAATATTTAAATTACAATAGTACACAAAATAGGTATAACCACATCATTTCACCGTCTGATTGCAGCCTACAAAACCATGTGAGCATGAGTCAGTGAAAAACTTGTTGGCATGGCATCCTCCAAAATCTAGTATGATTATCGTATTTAGTTTTCCATTTACATAATAATAATGCACATGAAACAAGAGAGGGTTAGGTACATATATTCATTTCATTTCATTTTATTTCCTATCTAAGGGAGGATAGAGAAAGAGATAGAGAAGAGAGAGAAACACTATTTTTCCTAAAGTAACATTTCACACAACAAGCCACAAGAGATAATTTCACACAAAAATTTATAAGTTCCAAATTATTGTCTTAACTAGGATCCTGTAGCCTTATTTTGCATTTTTATAATAGCTATATAAACGTCTAAAATTTATCTTAGAGGCTGTGGAACCATGTTCAAAAAAATTTCTTTTGATGAGCAAGTACACAATGATTAAGTTCTTTATGTGTACTCCTATATATCAAGAATTTACATGAACTTAAGATATTGAAGTGTCGAATAGTTTACAATTTGTGGCTGGTTTTATGGGGGCATTGGTCGTAATTGGCCTAGTTGCAAAATGACCCAAATATTATTCAGAGGGCTTAGAAAACCATGTCCAAAACTAACATTCGATGGATGAAAATGCAACTGGAAATTTCATAGAAGATATCCCATATACGGATAATTTACGAGTCGTGAAATTGAAAAATGAAAAAGCGGTTACTAATGGCAATAGGTTTTCTGAGCCACTTGTCTTAATTGGTCAAGTTTGACCTAGTCAAACTGTGAGCAGAGGCCTACAAAACCTCTTTTCAAACGTATCTAGAATTATTTTTCCTATTGACACGAGTTTTAGTATAAGCCATGAAAATACATATAAAGCCACCTAATTTTGGAGAAATAAACGAAGAGAAAAAGATAACGAGTGAAGTATAGAATATATCCATAAATAAAGAAAATTTACGTGCATAAAAGGAGAAGGAAAGCGATAAAATATAGAATCCACTAGGTATAGAGAAAGCTGCGAGAAACTAAGAGAATCGAGGAACACTGGAAAGAGTTACAAAAGCCAACATCATCTTTGCGGATTAAAGAAAAATCACACCAGTCACGAGATATAATGTGTGAGACACAAACCATAAGAAATGTCTTTTGTAATATTTGTATTTTCTATATATATTGTGATTATTCTATTATATAAGGTGTTCTGATGAAGACTCATGTGAGAGTTCCATTTTGAGATCTTGTAAGAGAGAAAAGAGAGTTAGATTGAAATAAATGTATATGTACTCGATTAATGTAATGCATTTTGATAAATGAATAAATATTGGAGTTTTGGGAATGAATTATCTTGCATATTATTCTTTACTTTTTGTCCTTAGTGTAGTGGTGGTGTATTTCCCGTACATCCTTAATCGAGATCAATATGTCCTAAGCACTACGATCTTGTTTTGGTTTTGAAGTCAACATTTGGTGTCCGAGCCTGTGTTTTTTTATTAGGAGGATGTTCGGAAATATTTCACTACCAAGGTATTGGAATCTTGCGTTATTGGAAATTGAAAATTGGTGGGAAAAAACATATGAATATATTTGTGAAAAGAGAATCAAAAAGGCAAAAATAACTTATAAGGAAGAAGAAGCGGAAGTATTTGAAGAGTTTAAAGAAGAGTTACGGTCTTATTTTCCTCATCAGTTGTGGCCTTGCTTGTTGTCACATGAAAAAATAACAGATTGGACGCGGATATACTTAAGATAGACCTTTGAATGGACTGCATAAAAATTAATAGAAGTAAAATATCTTGATGAGCTATGGACCAGAGTGATCGATCATTGGTACGAGAGTACCTTATATTTTTTCATAATCACGTGGGAAATTCAAGGTTGGAATAGCTTCAATAAAAAGAAACAAGAGGTTTTAAGTGGAGCCCACAGTCAATTTCTTCAATCAGTTCCATTCTTAATCAAAGTGTAAATGATAGAAAAAGGATTAGTTAGAGAAGTGGCCAAGTTCCTTTATAGGGACAAGTACCACAACATAACAGATGCAAAGGGGGCTGATCTAGAAGTCTTGACTTATCCAAATTAATGGGGCATTGGTTGGGGTGGAAGAAATAGGCCGACGTGAGAAAAAAAAAAAGGCAAAAAAAAATTAGAGAGTTAGGAAAAGGAAATTAAGAGGTTTAGTAAACTATGAAGAGCTAATTAAAATGAAGAGGATTGAAGAGAGAGAGAAAGGTTAGTAGCAAAAATAAGGAAATAGAAAAAAGGTAGAGAAATAGAGATTGCAGAGAGAGGAAAGAGTAAATAAGATGAAAGAAAGGAAGGAGAAATTGAATAAAGTCAAGAAAGTAGAAAAGATAGAAGATTCACCCACATCAAGTGGAGGCCAGCAATTGGCTCACCCAGAAATGGAGGTAGACACTTCAAGTCTTGCTATAATACCTGCGTCTTACAGAGACCAATTAATATTTGTTACCCCATGGAATCTCGTGGTTTAATCTACTCTAGAAATTCCAATTTAGGAATTAATGAAGAGACATGAAATATTAGTGTGAGATATACATTAATTATTAGGAAGTTTAGATCCAACATTCAAAATGGTTTTAGAAGCAGAAAGATGGAAAGAAGAGGAGATAAGAATCCCATTGATGATTAGAGAAAGAGGAGAAGAAGCAATCTGTTATGAGTGACTTAATAGAGGAGTTTGGAAAGAAAGTAGAGATGGGTAATTGCACCAATTTGGGAGGCTAAACAGGGGTCTTAAGTGGACGTATTTTTAGAAAAATAAAAACTTCAACTTGTACGAGTTTTTTGAAATAGTTACACTCAAAATTGGAGGATGTTGTATAAACATGAATTGTAGAATTTTGAGTCTAGTTTCTAAGCTACTAAATCATATTGAAAATGGATAAGTTTAAGTGGATCAAATAACATAATATGAACATTTTCTCCTATTTTTGTTAAAAAAACATAATACGTTGAATTTTGTGGCCCCCACAATCTTTTGAGAACCATTTAGTATTTTTGAAAACCCTTTTGTAGAAAGATAGCTAGGAGCATCTAGTTTGTGCTAGAGTTTTTTTTTCATTTTTATCCAGTATTTATTTTTTTAATGATTTTTCTATTTTAAAAATTTAAAGTTTTGAAAAATAATTGAGCTCAACCGTGCCCCCACTAACTACCTCAAAAAATATTAAAAATTAGATTTTTTTGTTAATATGTATAGAATTAGGCCAAATTTATACTAGTATATATATATATATATATATATATATATATATATATATATATATATATATATATATATATATATATATATATTTTATTATGATGAGCCCAAAAAGATACATGATGCAAGCTAGGCACAATTAAACTTCCATAAATAGATATAAAAAGCATAGTCGAAGAAAATAAATAATATGGAAGTCTTGTATTAGTCATAAAATTTGAAAAATTATATTTTTAGAAAGAAGAAACTTTCCTCTATGTCGTGGTATAATGTTTTTTAAATGAATCAATCATTTTATGTTGATTTATCATGGTGGAAGTGGATTTTTTGCATTTCTCGCAAAAAACGTTGTTTTCGTGGTTTGTACAGTCCATGCCTTAAGCTTGGGGATTCAAACTAGATCCAAGCCTTAAGGCATGGCTTGGAAAAAGTGAAAACACAAAATACGTATGTGTTCTTGTATTAGTATGAACAATATATCAAAAGTAAGTTTTTCATTTATTATTATTTATATTTTATTATTTCTTATAATTTAAATTTATTTTAGTAAATATAAGAATTTAGGGCCACTCTGCACCTTATGGAACTAGTCTCACAACTCCATAAGTCACGATTTAGGAGATAGTTTTTTATAGTATAATCTAGTTAGTACATAGGTAATTTTAAGGATTTCAAAGCATTCATCATAAATATTTTAGTGTGTACATTCTACAATGAAAAGCATAAACCCTAAACCCTAAACCCGAGGCCCTAAAACTAAACCTTAAACCATCATCCCTAAACCCTAAAACCTAAACCCTAAACCCTAATCCATAAACCCTAAACATTTAACCCTTACCCGTGAGCCCTAAACCCTAAACCCTAAGCCTTAAGCCCTAAACCATAAACCATAAACCATGAGCCTTAAATGATAAAAATTAAATCCTAAAAATGAAATCCTAAACCCTAAACGCCAACTCCTAGACCCTAAACCCTAAACAATGAATCCTAAACCCTAAAGTCTAAGCCCTAAACCCTAAACCCTAAACTCTATGAACTAAATCCTTAATCCTAATAACTAAACCGTAAAATTAAATAATAAACCCTTAACCTTAAAAACTAAATCCTAAACCCTTAACCCTAAACCCTAAACCCTTAATCATGAGCATTAATCCCTAAACCCTAAACACTTAATTAAGAGCCCGAGCTCTAACCCTAAATTTTAAACTCGTAACTCGAACCCTAAACCATGAACTATATACCATAATCCCTAAACCCTAAACCCTAAGCCTTGAATCCTACGACTTGATCCTTGAGCCCTAAACCCTAAATTTTAAACCCCGATCCCTAAACCCTAAATCCAGATCCCCGATCTCTAACATGTAAACCTTAAACTTGTAGCTTTGAACCCTAAACCCCGAGTAATAAAGCATGAACCACACACCGTAAACCCTAAGCTCTAAACCTTAAACACTAAACCATAAGCCTTAAAGCCTACACCTTGATCCCTACACCCTAAACCCTAAACCATATACCATAAGTCCTAAGACCTAAACTCTAAACCATGATCCCTAAACCATAAACCCTAAACCTTAAGCCCTAAATGTTAAATCATAAACCATAAAGCCTAAATCACGAACTATGATCCATAAATGCTAAACCGTAAACCCTATAAACTAAACCCTAAACCCTAAAGCCTAACTTAACCTTAAACCCTAACTCTAAACTCTATGACTAAATCCTTAACCCTCAACCCTTAACCCTTAGACCTAAACCCTAAACCCTAAAACCAAAATAATAAACCCTAAACCACGAAAACTAAATCTTGAACCCTAAACCTTCAAGCATGAGCCCTAAACCCTAAAACATAAAGAATGAATCCAGAACCCTAATCTCTAACCTCTAAACCTCATATATTTTGATTAGGTATTATGAGCGAGTTCATATTTTTAAATATCAATATTAGAACCTTATTTCCTAGTCTTGTGCCTAGAACCATCATTGAGTCTTCTTGTACAACAACCTTGTTTATGAGAGGTGGAACAAGAAACTAAATGGATATGACATCTACCTTGTGCCTTGAAATGCATATTACACATCTATGTCAAACCTATTTCTCCCCACATATACTTGCATTCTTGAATGTCAATTTCTTTACACTCTGAAACAAATTTCACATTTCTCATATTTCCATGTATGGTATTATGCAAGCAAGGATGACGCATTGGAGGATGGAAAAAATAACCATCGTAACACAAAAATTAATATTGAAGAAAATATAAGAAACATAGATAGTATACAATCTTTGAGGTGTAGGATAAGAACTTAATTACCTACAGTATCCTATCCTCTAGAGAAAGAGAAATATCTTCTATTACTAGAATGGGTGGTAAATTTGATAAAACTTTTGGAAATGTTCAAAATAAGCATAGTAATTGGGGAATGGATAAAAACACAAAGAAGTTATCAATCCCCTAGTAAATCTTTCTTGTTTAGTTCTAAATGGGATTCAAATAGCCTACGACTTAGTGACCTTCCATTCATTGATAATTCCTTCTATGATAAACCCATGGATGCTTTCAAAATTGCCTTAAAAAAGATAGTGGTATTCATCAATCCTAGTGAAAGGTGTGATGTGTTTTCCAAAAAAAAATTAAAATTCATCCAGGTTTAGAGATCATAACACAAATTTACAAATATCTCTATCATTATAAATAGAATCTAAGTAATGGTGTCTCTTTATACCCAAGGATCTAGGACTCTTTGGATTACGTGGCATGATTGGACATTCGAGAAATCATTGAGTGTTTGAATTCGAATGTCATTGCATACGGAGAAATATTTTCAAAATTTTTAATAATGCATCTTGTAAAATAAAATTGAACTTAATAAATTCTCTCAAATTGCTAGTTTACACAAGTACGAGAGATATCAACCTTTATTATTCAAATGAAATCTTCATTCACGAAACTTGCAATGAAATAATTCTTCAAAAGAGCATCAAAAAAATTTCTTTGCACCAAATTGTTCTTGGATATCGACATTTCCCTCCATCGAATATGAACAGATGAAAGACAATAAATTGTGATTACTCTCTTTAAATGTTCTACCTAGGAAGCATATGAACCCCTTTTAGTTGAATACTTTGTGTTAATGCTAATAAGAATTAGTAAGACACAATACATTACAATTGAGTGAAATAGTTCCCATGTGATGGGAAAAATAAGATAGATGTATTCGGTAACATTTATTTGTACCGATTTTTTCTTGGATATTTGAAATTTTCCTCCTTCAAAATATTAGTAGATAAAAGGCATCAAATTATGATGAATCCCTTTGAATGTTCTACCTACAAAGTAGATAAACCATTTATAGTTGAATACTCTCTATGAATAATTGTAAGAATGGGTAAGACATAGAACATTACGGTGAGTGAACACTAAATCCTTAACCCTAAGTCATAAACCCTAAACTCTAAACCCTAAACCCTAAACACTAAAATATGAACGCTAAACCCTAAAATATGAACCATGAGCCTTAAACACTAAACCCTAAACCTTAAACCCCGTGTCCTTGAAAGGAATGATAACTAGATCATACCAAGCCAAGAACACAGATGCTAATAAAACACCACGATCTATAAGATGAAAGCAATTCGCCAGAATAACTTTACATAAAACCTTTGCAAACAAATGAGAAACAATATCATATATTATTATGGAACTCAATGCAATACATTGAGAATGAGCCTTGCTTAAATAGGCAAGGAATAACAATCTAAGAACTAGTCAAGGTCGTAGATCAAGCCATAAATCAAGGAAATAACTAGTCATCAAAGAACTAGTCAAGACCATAGATTTATGAGAGAACTAGACATCAAGGATCTAGTCAATACCATAGATAAAGGAAAGAACTATACCTAACAAGTACATAATATCTCCTAATATCTAAATAAGATAAAAGAAATATCCACACACATAAGTGGGTGAGGATAAATACAATAAAGGTAAATAAATTACCTAGGTGAATATGAGCTAAGGTAAATACCTACTCTAACACCCCCTCAAGTGAAGCTAGGGGCCAAAATAGAAGTGGCATGTCCATAGTATGAGTCCCGACAACTAGGCCTGATGAGGTACTCATGTACAATAACTGGGAAAAAAGGGACACCGCAAGGTACCCAAAACTAGTAACAACAAAGTAAAGAGAGTAAAGACCCACTCCAAGGCATCCTAAGAAGCTCGATTGAAAAACTCATACAATGCTAAATAAGTTTGGTGTGCACTGTGGTCTAAATCCACTGCTCGATCACAAAACTCAAAAACAACTGACACTGGGCTCCACCAGAATAGCTCCATACAAGGAGACTGTCAACGGAGTGATGTCGAAAGTGTAAAAAAACACCAAACATAATTTGATCAACTGCTGCAAATAGGTGTGCCATGATCCAAGAATAAAAACCAAAGCAACAAGGCAAGGACACAAAATCTAGAGTGTCACGATCCAAGAAAAGCCAAGGTAACAAGGCAAGGACACGAAACTTGAAGAAGTAGGATCAACACCACACCCTCCCATACTGTTGAATGGGTGGAGTGGCACTAAAAATCTATATGAGTTGTCAAAACAACTACTCAAACACTGACAAACTAACACTGGGATCCACTAAAATAGCTCCCCCACAAGAGAGACTGTCAACATGCCAAAAGTGGCGAAAATATAGATATGAAATCTCTCAACAAACAAGAGAGATACACTACACCTGCTAAATAAAAATGCTCAAAACAAGAAGCATCACAATGCATAAGGTATAGAAAGTGGAGAAAGAGGCCGAATGGTGGAGGAGCCACGCCTGTAGAGTCCTCTCAACGAATGCCTATTTCACCTCCACGAGTGATTAGATATCCACCCCAAATCAACACGGATGGATGAAGAAGATGCCTGCATATGACTTGGTGTAAAATGCACAATGGGTGCATGCAAAAGAACATCAGAATGTGTGTCAGGTTGATCATGTCTAACAACTGAAATCTTAGGTTTCTCAATCCTGAGTGAAGGTGCAAAACTCATGTGTTGCTCATGATCCTCAGAAAGAGTCGAGCGAACAAAAAAGGAGCTACAATGTGTGATCCCAATGAATTATCTGCTCGAAAACCAATGTCATGACGATAATTCCACTTAACATGTGGAATAGAGGAAACAATACCCTATGAATGTCTGCCAATGACTCCGCTAGTGAGACCCATAGAACGGAGCATGCGAGAACTGAATGCAGTGGTATGCTTCTTAAAAAATCCATGTAGCTGAGCAGAAGTAGGATACACAACATGTGGTACTGTAATAGGCACAGATGTGGAAGAGCATGTAGTAACAAGCCTCATAGGTTTAGAAGCATCAAAAGCAGGTTCAGGCTCAAAGACTGATGATCAATGTCAGTGGGTACAAGAGCAACAGCTGCAAGTGGACTAGGAGCATGGATATGGTTGTCCACAATATGATGGTGATGTTGTAGGCTAGCAAGTTTGTTTTGCAGGAGTGTATTATTGTATCCTTATCGTGAATGAGTGATTGTAGAAGAGAATTTTGCTTCTTGAGCGATCTATTTTCTTCCACAAATTTTACAATATCCTCTTGAAGTCCACATACTTCAGAGAAAAGCATATCATTCTCAAAATCCATGATAGGTACAAAATGCAACTCCCAAAAAATTAGGACGTCGAGCTCAGCCAAAATTGCATCCACAATTGATTGCATCCAAAATTCATGTTCTTTCCATTTGAGTTATTTATTTTGAGACTTGCACTATAATTATAAAGTTCCAAATATGGAGGAGTGTTGTAATCAATTGTGGACACAATTTCATTTGAGCCCGATGTCCTAAATTTTGGGAGTTACGATTTGTACCTCATTTTTTTTGTTTTCCATAAAAATGCACGCAGCAAAAAAATATGACCAAATCCCAAATATATGAATACACAAATAATTTATTTGCAAAATAAAACTTACAGAATGAATGCTAAGTAATCTCGGCTCGTCTGATAATGAAAGGAATGATAACCAGATCATACCAAGCCAAGAACACAGATGCTAATCAAACACCACGATCTATAAGATGAAAGCAATTTGCCATAATAACTTTACATAAAACATTTGCAAACAAATGAGAAACAATATCATATATTATTATGGAACTCAATGCAATACATTGAGAATGGGCCTTGCTTAAATAGGAAAGGAATAACAATCTAAGAACCAGTCAAGGTCATAGATCAAGCCATAAATCAAGGAAATAACTAGTCATCAAAGAACTAGTCAAGACCATAGATTTATGAGAGAACTAGACATCAACGATCTAGTCAATACCATAGATCAAGGAAAGAACTATACCTAACAAGCAGATAATATCTCCTAATATCTAAATAAGATAAAAGAAATATCCATACACATAAGTGGGTGAGGATAAATACAATAAAGGTAAATAAAGTACCCAGGTGAACATGAGCTAAGGTAAATACCTACTCTAACGAGTCCTAAACCCTGAACCCTAAGCCCTGAACCCTAAACCCTAAATCATAAACCCTGACCCAAAGGAAATTCCTAATAATATCATTTAGTGCGTTTCAGTGTGTAGGGAATAGTTTCTAAGATGATTGATCAACTCATTTACATTTGATGAGATATTACTTTCTTTAAAGGCCTAAAAAGGCCATTTTGGTCATTATTTAGATAATTAAACACCCTTCAAAACAAGCTAAAATGAGTTAATCATGTCATCGAGGTATCAAGGAACAACATGTGTGAAGTATTAAGGCATCGTTTGTCTCCATGAGAGACATATGAGTAAAAACATGTATAAGAATTGTGAATTTGATTCCATGAAAGGTTAATTTTAGAGCTAGGAAAGGTGAGGGGATGATAATTATATGGAGCACCATGTTTCTAAGAATGAGCAATCATATGAATTTACTTGATGCAATTCACTTAGTACTATTCATAAAAATCATTCAAATCGTAGTAGCGTTATCAAACATCAAGGAGGAGGCACATTACAATCACTTCATTTTAGCCATAGGACAAGAATCCCATTCGGGAGCAATCCTCTATCTACAAAGTGAGGATATAATTTTAGTAAGAAATATAAAGCATCATAGATATGATTCATGGTCACTAAAGTGAATTATTGACAAAATTTAAAAATTGGTACCAATTCAAGCGTTGGTGGTAGGCCAGAATCCAATTTAGAAGGTCAAAAACCTATAAAATGAGTATATAGTTTCCCAAAACACAAAATTAATACAATATATATGCCCTTCAATTTTTAGTTCCTTTTTTGAAATATAGAAAATGAGTTAAAATCTTGACCAAATTATATTTTGAAAAACAATCTTCTAGATTATAACTATTGGAGCTACGGAACCACATCCATGGTGCGAGTAACCTTGATTTATTATATTTATTAAAATAAATTTAAATTACAAGAAATAATAAAAGTATAAACCGTGTACTCATTTTAGTTAAGGAAAAACACGTATGTGTTTTGGATGTTTTTGGTTTTTTTCCACTTTTGGCCACCCCAACTTGGGACACTTACCTAGATAGTGGATGAAAAGAATAAAGAAAAATAAAAATATAGATGAAAAAGAGGAGGAAAGGATAGAAGTGATAGAAAATAATATTGAAGAAAGAGATAGAGAGGAGGAAAAGGAAAGGAAAGAATAACATAATAGGGAGAAGAGAAGTGATGAAGAGTTAGAGGTAAATCATAGATTAAGAAAAATTAAATATAGAAGGATAATTATTTATAATGTTAGTTACAGAAAGACACCAAATAAAGATACTTCCCCTAATCAACATGAAAGAACAAAGGAGATGACCCCCATGGAGTAGATGCCATTCCATGTGTCATTTGATACACCGATTGAGAACTTAGATAAATGAAGAAGTATTAAGGAGAGATATCAAATATTAATAGAAGAAAGTAAGAAGAGAAAAGAGACAATAAGATAATTTCAAGAACTACTAGGTGAAATTTACTTTGATATTGAACTAAATAGAGATAAAGGAAGAAAGAAAAATTTGAAACCAGTCCATAGATAGAACTAGAAAGTAAAGAAACTTAAATAACAACCCGTTGTTCTTCTTAGAACAAATACATGAGAAAAAATTTCCTAGAAGATTAAGATGCCCATTTTTGACAAGGACTATAGTGATGCATTGGAACACTTTTTCCTATTGTAATCCTACTAGAAGAGCAATAACACTATAGATGAGGCTGCGAAAATACAATATTTTGCATGTACATTAAGGCATGATGCATTGCGGTGGTACACGAGGCTGAATTCTAAAGGAGCAAAGCCATGGGTTGATATTCAGATTGAATTTAAAACAAACTTCAATTTACGAGAATCCCCATTTGAAGGAGTAAGAAACATGAGGGATCTTATACAAAGAAGGTGAATCAACAAAGGAATTCACCAAAGGCTTAACACTATTACTAGAAAATTGGAAGATCCCCTGACAGATAATGAGAGAATTGAGTGGTTCACTTCAGGGTTACTTCCTTAACTCATAGTGAAATTAGATTCATAAATATTTACAAAATTATCAAAATCAATTTAAATGGAAATCCAATTGGAAGCTCAACCATGGAGAAGACAAGGAAGACTTTAATTAAAACTAAATTAAAGAGGGTGCGATTAGAGCTAGTAAAATTGAAACTACAACAGGAGACTCAAACGAATTGAAGGATTAAGAAGTAGTTCCCCACCAAAGAATAATATGAGGCCAAATATATGGTGTTAAATATGTTCATCGAATGCCATGGTAGAATTTAATGTCCATATGTTTAAATTCAACGAGAGTGGTTGTAATAAGAATGAATTCCTCACAGAAAGCATCCTCTAGCAACAAAATGCCTTCAGAAATAACATGGTGCGGGATATGTAGAATTTCAGGACCAAAATACTTAGAACACTTGTCCTTTATTATAATTTTCTCCCCTATAAACCATCGATGTTATTTTTGCATGTGGTTCATAAAATATTTATCATCATACTTTCCCCTCGGTGGATGCATTATAAGACTTGAAGGATTATGCTTCTAGAAGAGCTATGGCTGCAAGACAAAATACAACACCTAACCCTCCTCCTATGCAACCAAAGATGATTACAACACCTCCACCACCTACACAACCATCAAAAAAAATGATAATTGCACCATAGTACCCAAATCAACAAGGTGGTCAGCCATAGTTTGGAGGTGGATACCAAGGAAACAATTACAACCCAAATTATCAAGGTTACAATGATGGGGGTTATTGCGCGGAGGGTATCGAGTCAAATTTAGATGAAGTTTTATAGGAGGATATAGATGAGGGTATATAGGAGGCTATGCAAATTATAAAGGAGGTAGAGGATACTAAGGATACTAAGGTCACAATGATGGTAGTTACCACGGGGGATATAATCAAGGTGGTAGTTACCAAGACACAAGACCAATGATTTTCTACAAATGTGGGAAGGATGGGCACCTTGGTAGAAATTGTGAAAAACCTGATCCATGCATAGTTTTCCATAAAAAATGACACAATGCAATCCACTTTCTGGAAGCCGTGTAATTCTATAGAAGTAGATAAACAAGATCGAGAGGCATTAGTAGAAGATGCCCAAAGAAAATTTCAGCATATCACTAGGATCGCCTGGGAAAAAGAAACCATAGCTAAAGACAAGGCCACGGGGATTCATACTCAATAACTACAGAGGAAGAGAAGAAGGATTAAGAAAAATAAATCTATAAAAGGAGGAAAGTAGAAAGAGGCGAAATAACATTGAAGAACCACAATATAGAGTTGTTGTCACAACTATAAGAATTGCCAAGAATAAGGTGGTCCCTAAAAAGAAGAAAATAATAAGATTGCCCAAATAACATGAAAGGAACCATAAGAAGATCATTCCAAGATGTGAAGATCTCAGATGATCATAACACACCACATTTGATAAGCTAAAAGAAATTCACCAGAATAACTTTACAAAAGAATTTACAAACAAAGAACAATAATATCATATGTTATTATGGAACTCTCATATATATATTATAATGAGAATGGGAATTTCCTATATATGCAAGGAAGATAAATCCAAGAACCAGTCAAGGATGTAAATCAAGCCATAAATCAAGGAAATAACTAGTCATGCAAGAACTAGTCAAGATCATAGATTTAGGAAAAAAACTAGTCATCAAATATCTAGTCAATACCATAGATCAAGGAAAGAACTAGTCATCAAAGATCTAGTCAATACCATAGGTCAAGGAAAGAACTATAAAAAACAACTAAAAATATCTTCCTAATATCTAAATAATATAAAATAAATATCCACACACATAGGTGGGTGAAGATAAATAAAATAAAGGTAAATAAAGTACCTAGGTTAACATGAGCTAAGGTAAATACCTACTCTAACAAAACATCATTTTTCCGATGAGGAGGAGTGAAAACGAAGGAGATTAGGTATGAATTATATTTATAAGAAATTGAAAATATTAGGGTGCTCATCAATGAAGTGCATGCCACTTGAACAAAGTGAGAAAAATTATTTCGTAGAAGAAGAGGTTAAAGCCTTAAATGAGCTAGAAAAATTAACCAACAATAATGGGATAATAGATAAATTGAAACACTTCAAGAAATACTAGAATAAGGAAGAAAGAACACATTATGTCCATAGAATTGGTGAGGATACAACAAGATGAAAAGGAACATATTCGGACTCAACGAACATGGAAGAAGTTTGCCATATACCAAGATGTAGAAATTTTTAATACTACCATCACTAAAGTACTCCTGGATCTTGGCACGAATGTCAATATGATGTCCAAAACCACATGGGAAATTCTTGGAATACCTACTTTGGAACCCACAAGATACTTCATTGGATTAGCAGATGGGTCATCAAGACAACCACTAGGAGTACTAAAGAATGTAGTAGTGAACTTCATGGGAATAAAGAAGATGGTAAATTTTGAGGTAGTAGAAAATGTATTTGAGAATCCCTCATATAATGCCATTTTAGCCTTGGAATGGTTTGTAGACTATAATGGTATGTTAAGCTCTTAAGAAAAATAAGTGACTTTGAACGCGGACGACATATGTGTTCATATACCTCTACATGCAGGAATGAGTGCCATGTGGAAAAAAGAAATATGACATGACGTAGAAGGAGAATACTTTGATGAAATTTAAGGTGTCTATGCATTGAATAATTTTTCTAGTAGTGACAAATATTTTGAGCCAAATTCAAATGGGAAGATATTAGTTAAATATGAAGACACTACTTTGAGAGCTCATGCAATGTAGTAGAAGCATGGATACATGGATTCCCTGAATCAAGAACTCAAAATTTACATTACGCAAGAAGGATACCACCAAGAATCATCACTTTAGAAGATAATTACTATGTCATGAGAGACATCTTTGTACCCGCCAGAGAGACATTTGAAGAAGAAGAAGAATACTACTCGGCTCAAGACGAAAAATAAAAAGAGATATTTTACCAGATAGAGAAGAATTCTCCAAAGAAGAAGAATAAATGAAATAACTTCCAATCAAAAGAGTATAAAAATTGAGTCGTGGATCATCTCATCAAACACTACTAAAATATTCAGCTTTGGAGATCTAGAAGGATATATCAAGATCATGGAGAGAATTTTTTCTAATGAAAAATAAAGGATGGAAACTTTGGATGATACTTTGACCATAAATACCGCAAGTTTGTGGGCGGCACAAAAAACAAATATATCTCACTAGAAATTAGTAGTTATACTATTAAAATCTATATTATTGGAAAGTGAAGGCTATTATGCAAAAAGCGATCCTGAATAATCTAGAGAAACCGATCCCCTGAAACATATTCAAGCTTGTGAGAAGAACTAGAGACTATGTGGGGAGACCTCTCCCTTATTATGTACTCAGTTGTTTATATGGACGTTAGGGCCCATATTATGATCATGGTACACACACACACACACAAACACACCAAGAGATTAGGCAGAGACAAAAATGTGGGATCAATTAGTGAAATATTTTTGTTATACTTTCACCTTCCTGGGATGGGGATTTAAAAATTCTTAGGGCTCTATAGAAGATTAGAACATTCTTATTTGTGACTCTAGAGGAATCCATAAAACATTTTTCTTAAGAACAAGAGAAATCATAATGTGAAATATTGAATCCACAAGAAAACACAATCAAGATATGAGAGATAACAAGATGCTATAATGTGGAGAAACAAGAGAAGGAAGAAAAACCTGTGATACCTTTGTGATAGAGGATGAGAAAAAAATAGTATAAAACAAAGATGAAGGAGAAAAATTACTACTACTAGACTTTGAAAATCAAGAACAAAAATATTGGGACAAAAGGAACTAAAAAATGGCTAAAATTGGAGATTACTGGACAAAGGAAGAAGTAGCTAAGGTAGTGGAATTGTTGCAAGAGTTCCAAGACATTTTCCATTAATATTTTAAAGAGCTAAAAGGGATAAAAGAAGAACTTGGAAAAATGAAAATTTAGATAAAGGATGGGTCCAAACCAATGAAGAAAAGGCCATACAAACTGAACCCAAATTTGAAAGTAAAGGTGAAATATGAATTAGATAAAATTCTAAGTCTGGGATCATTAAACCTGATTGATCTTTGCAGAATGGATCAGTCCCATGGTGATCCAAAATAAAAATACTGGAGAGATCCGCATGTGTGTAGATTATCGGGAGTTGAATAAATCTTATATACATGACCCTTTTCCAATTCCCTTCACAGAATAAGTCCTAGAGAATGTGGCTAAAAAGAAGTTTATTATTTCACATATGGTTTCTTTGAGTACCACCAAGTCAAAATTTCTCCAGAGGACCAACCAAAAACCACTTTTGCCACCAAATGGGGATCCTTCATGTATACAATCATGCCATTTAGACTGAAGAATGCACCAACAATGTTTAGTAGGATCATGATAAATGCCTTCAAATATTTCATTCATGACTTTCTAGAGGTTTATCTTAATGATTGGACCATTTATGGCCTGTTGAAAAATCATATACAAGTATTGAGATTGATGTTTCAGAGGTGCAGAGCTTTACAAATCTCATTAAATTTGAAAAAATGTATCTTTTTGACTCCCTTTGGTACTCTATTGGGGCACATAATATGTAAGGAAGGTTTGTTGATTGATCCTTTAAAGACTTCAGTGATTGTAAATTTACCACCTCCAAAAATCAAAAGGACATGA
Source organism: Taxus wallichiana var. yunnanensis (assembly GCA_018340775.1). Lineage (NCBI taxonomy): Eukaryota > Viridiplantae > Streptophyta > Pinopsida > Cupressales > Taxaceae > Taxus > Taxus wallichiana. The sequence goes on along the minus strand of CM031241.1, from coordinate 326,423,231 downwards.
GGAAAATTTTGGGCTACACTGGTTACCATAGGAAGTTCATTAGAAACTATGTAGAAATAAGTGCTCCTCTAGAAGAACTGCTGAAGAAGAGGACAAATAAATAAATCCCTTGGTCTAAAGAGTGTGCAAATTCCATTACCTATTATGATATTACCTGATTGGAAGATACCATTCTGTGTTCATGTGGATGCATCTATAATAGCCATGGAGCTATTTTGACATAGTCGAGAGAGAAGATGGACTACCCAATGGCATTTTCTAGTAGGAAATTGGCTAAAAAAGAGAAAAACTACACTACAACTAAAAGAGAGGACATCAGTATGGTGTATGCCTTAATGAATTACAGAACATATCTATTGTCCACTTCTTTCAAATTATACACTAACCATGAACCCTTGGCATACCTTGTAAATAGACCAGTGTTACAAGGAAGAATTTGTAGGTGGCTTATGTTTTTCAAGAATTTGATTTTACGGTAGTAGTCAAACCTAGGAAGCTAAACAATGATCCATATTATTTTTCAAGGATTGAAAATGGAGAAGATGAAGGGCCTATAGATGATGATTTTCTTGGAGCCCACTTATTTAGAATTGAAGCCATACCTAAGGAGTTTGATGATATTTCCCAAGTTGCTACATAAAGGAGAATTTCAAAATGATAATACCCATCAAAAAAAAATTGTGTAGAGATTTCCCATTTAATTTGATTCAGGAAAACTATACAAGAAGGGACAAGATGATGTCCTTAGAAGAGTAGCCTTAGATCATGAGATAATTTTTTTTTGATGGAAACACATGAATGCATAGTCATGTGAGACATAATGGAGGGGAGAAAATACAAGGAAAGTGATGATGGTCTAACTATGGTGGCCTACACATTTAGAGATGCTCATAAAAATGTTATATCATGTAATATCTATTAAAGAGTGGGAAAACCAAATGCAAGGTATGAAATGCCATTGAGACCTATTTTGGCATTATTGCCATTTGAAAAATTTACTATTACTTTCATAGGACCAACTAAACTAGCTTGAGACATTCTCGAGCGAGATTTATCATCACTGAAACAAAATATTTGACAAGGTGGGGACAGGTGGTTCCAAATAAATATTGTACTGTAAAGAAAATGGATAAGTTTTTCTATGAGAATATAATTACAAGAATTGGATTCCCTTTTAGTATTACCAAAGTGATCAAGGCAAGAATTTTGTGAATGAAGCAATCTAAGAACCGTAGAGTGGGTTCATGATCAATTACAATAAGCAATCCATACCACCCATAGGAAAATGGAAATGTGAAAGCATTTAACAAATTATTAGAGAAGGTTTTAACGAATATTTTCTCATTACAAACTGTTGATTGTTACTTAAAGATACTCATCGCTCTATGGGCATACCACAAAACATACAAGAGGCTTCCAAAGTATTCTTCATTTAGATTGGTATATGGGTTGGAAACTATGGTTCCCATAGAGTTTTTTCTTCATAGCTTGAGAATTTCAATAGAATTCATGATGACATAAGATGATTCCCTTTGTAATGCTCACGATTTCGATGTTCTAAAACCAAATTAAACCTTAAATAATTATCTAGAAAGTTGTTGATTTTTTTTTTTTAAAGATCACAAGGGTATCAAACCCTATAATAGGTCTAATTAACTCCTACTAGCAATCTACTACAATACATTGGATGGCTAAAGTATAGATTAATAATTAAATATTCTTAACCCATTTCTAAATTCAAATTCAATTACAATCCTCTAGAAATGTGTCCATTAATTCTTTTACTTGGTTCAAGTAGTTTCCCCTTCTCAAGATAACGTTTAAACCCACATTTATTATACCCTTATCCTTAGTTACCTTAGTCCCCTTAAATTACTAGCTTTAATGTCCATTGAATCATTTACTAAAACATACTAGCAGAAGAGTTACATATTTAACTTAACACACTAGGGTACATACACTTAAATTATTTAAAATCCCATAATATATATTCTCACCTAACAATTGTAGGGTTGATTCCTAACCCTTGGATTAAATAAATTGTGGCCACTAGATCCTAGAGTTCTAAACTAACCCTAACCATCCTTATGAAATTTTATTTAACCTTTTTCCCTTGCCCTAGACCCCTCATTTGGTATCTTTTCTTTTCTTTAATTTGCAAGTTGGAGGAGTGGAATCCATGAAAATAAGAAGGAAACCATGGAGATATTCATCCTGGATCTGGTTTAGTTTAGTTTATTTCTGGATTTATTATTGCAATGTCTTCTATTTGTTGATTGTAGAGATTCCACCCTAAATCTGGAGTAGTTATTTAGTTATTTCTATTTTTGAGTTCTTTATTTGGGAAAAACACTATTACCATTGAATCTATGAGATTTAATACACTTAAATGCCCATTCAAGGATTGACATGCTTAAACAATGAGTTTTTTCCCTTATGGTTTTTTGGTGGTTTCCTTTTTATGTTTTATAGGCTCAAATTTTAATTAAATCAATTTTAAATTTGCACATTGACGGATTTTAGTTTTCTACCAAAATTGATGAAACCACCGCCCTGTGTAGGCCGGTGGTCCTATGACCGCCACCCTTCATGGGTGGAAATTTGGAAACCTCCACCATTCTTGGGTGATGGTACCTATATCGGCACTCGTGCAAGCTGATGGTCCAGAGACTCGCCACTCTACACACAACACGGCTGCAGTTCCGTTTCTTCTTAAAAAAGAACCATAATTTCATCAATTTTTCCAAAACAATTTCTACTTAGGTGGTTTATATTTTAACCTTAGCTTTAATTTATATGCCTATCATCACTAGTTGAGAGGTTAATAACATTTATTCATTCCATTACTTTAATCACTAATTACATATATTTTCTATTTCAATAGTATATAAGAATATAACTACAAGAATACTTTTAAAATAAAGTTGCTTTCAAGATCAAATAAAAGAATGAAATTCAATCCGTTTCTAAGTCTAATTGCTTTCCTTTCGACAACAAGAATGTAATCGTTCATAAAGATAATTCACTATAACTTAGTGCATTCTTCCATTACAACCACAACTATTTATCCAATGAAATCACAAGATACTATATTACATTTCAGAGTTTCTAGGAATACAATATCAATGATTTACAACTACCAAGTACTTCCTTCATTCTTGCAATGAAGGAAATTTCTACAAGTAACAATGATGTTTTTTTCTTGAGCATAGCTCATTTTCTTACAATACAAAAAGTTTTCTTTCCAACAATACATTACAACTTGATAAATAAAATATACAATAAAACTTTTCTTTAAAATGCAAGATTACTAGCCTTCCACCTTAAGTGGGAACTACATGGAAAGTTTTTACAATAAAGGATTTCCTTTTTGACTTCTACAAATGCTCCAAGTCCCAAATCTTCAACAAGATCTCCACCATTTTCTTCACTTCAAATACAACAACAAATAAAGGGAAAGAGGCAACGTTCACTACCTAACCAATAATCCAACGAGGAGAATAATCTATCCTCCTCATTGGCCCTCGAGCCCCAACCAAAGTGTAATAAGAAATGGATACAACCCATGGAAACTAACACAATGCTTCCACATCACAATACACATTTTCACAACCATTTAAGACACATTCAAGTACCAAGATAACAATCAAAAGAATGCAACTTTCAAAATACACAAGGCTTGAAAACTCAAAGCCAATGGAGCAAGGAACTATGGGGAGATCACTTATGCCTCCCAATGGGATTAGGTTCCCACCTTAAAATCCTCCAAAACACAATCCAAAACCCATAAAAAACTCTTATGCATCCGTTAAGATCCTCTTATTCCTCCCACATTCTCTTATGCCTCCCTACAATCTCTTATGTCTCCCTCAAATGAACCATATAAGAAAAGAAAGCATTTTTTTAATCATAAAAGGTGGGGAACCCAACCCAACTCCCTCCCAAAACATGAAACAAAAATCTTATGCCTCCCTCCAAAATAAAATACCCATAGCCTTCTCCTACACCATACTTAGGCATTCTACCCATGATCCCAATAAGCACACAAACCATTCACTTGCATGTAATACACACATATAAAAAAATTAAAACAAAGGTGTAGTTCCTACCTTTCCATAGTAAGAACTTGATCAAAGAATCACACTCCAAGCTACTTCAAGATGAATCCAACTCCAGCAATATCCAATACTTCGACAAGCACTCCAAAATCTCTCTCACTCCCAAAATTCAAGTGCATAATAAAATGAAGTAACCTCAAAACTAACAAATGAACTTTCATATATAGAAAAAGAGGAGAGGAGGGTGAGGTGGCTCCATGTAGGATGCCACATCACTTATACTAAACTCCACATAGAATTCCAACCTCAACCCCAAGGTAAAATAAACTGATGGTTAAGGGAATGACAACCATTTTACAAACTCAAACCCAAACCCAGACCCCTAATGAACACAATTAAATATGTTGTAAGAAAAGTGTAATAAATATCACCTTTTTCCTTATAAAACACATAATGGGGTCTATTTCTTACCCTCAGCCCATAGGTATAGTTGGTAGATGAAATTAAGAGGTGTGGGACAAGCTTAACTTGTCCCACAAGCCTCCAAAAATGGCCCTTAAGCCCAAATCCGAATTTCACAAGCAAGGTAGAGTGCACAACACTCAAATTCAAATACACTCAACTTAAATCACAAGATCCAAAGGACCAAATACTCTAATAAATGGCCCCTTTTTTCACATCCCCAATTAACTTAATAAACATGATTAATCCACTTAATTAAGGCACATTAATCAACAATGATTAAATGAATTACATCAAAAAATAAATCACATACTCCACAATAAATAAAATAAAAGGGGAAAAATACACACATAGCCCATGGTCACATTTGGAGGTCATTCCCCATGGGCTAACCCCTAAAAACATATCAACAACAATAACATTACACAAGTTTCCATGGTGATCATCGTATCCATCTAGTATTCCGTTGTGGTTGGTCTCCTAACCCCTTTTATTTGTTGTGATACAATTACCTGCAAAATCACACAATAAATCCTTCAGCCTCATGGCCACATAAAATACATAAAATATAAAATATACGCACATATATAAATAAAAATCCTTATATAATGAACTCATTGTCTAAACTAAACAATGCTATCATTTATTTATAATTTGAACAACATCTTAATTATACCATTTCATCGATATGAGTGAGATCATACGATTAGTTAAAACGCTAAATCATAATCAATACGAAGATAATTCTGAATGTCAGTAAATATATATGCTAACAACACATCATCATCATTAATATAAAATGTCTCTATGTCTCTAAGAATCCACACAAATCATACTATGAATCACAATCCATCAATAGTCATAATATCTCTATCATCTAACATCATGTTAAACCAAAATGATATGATAATATCCATGTCTATAGTCAACAATAAGTAATAAAAATATAATAAGTGTTGAAGAGGAGTGGGCACTACATCCCCCTCCCCTTAGAATCAACTTCCTCCTGGAAGTCATTGAAATAGGTGTGGAAAATGGACTCGTAACAACATAGCATCCTCCCATGTAGAAACAATCTCATCATACCTATCCCACTGGACTCGCACCCGATCAATCTCTCCGCCTCGATGGCCTAGGTTATTATGCTCTAAAATACGGACGGGCTCCACCATCATCTTCCCCTACTCCCGCACTTGCAATGCATTCTAGTCCAAAATTGAAAATGATCTAGGATATATCTCCTAAGAACATATACATGGAACACACCATGAACGCAAAACAAGATGGGTGGAAAGGATAGAAGATAAGGTAAGGGACCAATCCGCTATAGGATCTCGAATGGACCCACAAATCTAGGAGATAACCTAGAACCTTTTCTGTAATGGACAAGACTCTTATGAGGTTTGACACAAAGGAACATATTCATGCCCACCTCATAAATATGGTGAAATATCCTTCGATATGCATAATTCTTATACCTATCCTCCGCCTCCTACAACTTATTTTGGATCAAAACAACCTAGTACTCAATGTCCTGTAACATAGCTGACCTAAGAGATACTATGTCCTCAAGTCTGTACCAACTCAAATGTGTCTTGCAATACCGCCATAAAGTTCCTGAAATGGTTCCATCCCAATAGAACTCTAGAAGATGTTGTATGCAAACTTAACCAAGTACAAGTACTCCTCCCACCTCAATTAGTGATCCATGACATACATATGAAGCATTTCCTCTAAAATATGATTCACCCACTCTATTTGACCATCTATCTCTAGGGGGTAGGCTGTGGTGAAGTTGATTCTCATCCCAAGGGTATACCGCATGGTATTCCATAAGTATTTTGTGTATAAGGGATCGCGGTCACAGATGATCTTCCACAAAATCATGTGTAATCGAACAATCTCATCCAAGTACACTCTCGCTATTGCACTAGCTAAATAGGTTGTCTTCACTGGATAAAAATGAGCCACTTTCATCAATTTATCAACCATGACCATGATGGTGTCATGGTGGTATCCTCGATATAGCTAGTCCCAAGATAAAATCCATGCAAGTGATGTCCCATTTCCACTCCGGTATGACATGTGGATAATTAAGGCCATCTAGATACCGATGCTTGGCCTTCACCCTATGAAACTCTAAACATTGGGACACAAAATGAGCTATGTCCCTATAAATCCCTCTCTAGTCATACAACTGTCTCAACATGGTGTGCATCTTCTTCACCCCTAGATGGGCTGAATAGGGTGCACGATGTGCCTCAACAAGGATATCCTATCTCTATCCTCCATCTCTCCGTACATAGATCTGACCTATGTGTCGAAGAAGACCATCTTCCTCTAATGAAAATCCATCAAAATTCCCCTCAAGGGGTCTCTGAGACTCGATCTGTACTCTAATTGTAAGGTATAATTTGTCTTATGGAAGTTGTTGTATTCGCTCCGCAAGTCTGCACTAACCAACTAAAGCAAACATAGAAAAATTCCTCCGATAACTCAAAGTGTCTAAAAATGTTCTCCTTCCCTTCACATGATCAATCTCCATGTCATACTCAAAAATAAGTTCTATCTAACATTGTGGAGCATTAAGATTGGGCTATGTGAAGAGATGTTGAAGGCTCAAGTGATCAGTCTTGAGAATAAACCTCCTTCCTAAAAGGAAATGACACCAATGCACCAAACCATGCACCACTTTCACATGCTCAAGGTCACGAGTAGGATAATTGAGCTTATAATATTTGATTTTGTGAGACTCAAATGCAACTACAAGGCAATCTTGCATAAAAACACCTCCTAATCCTGCCAAAAAGCATCTCGTAGACATGAAGAAATCCCTCTCGAGGGTCTCCGCCACTACAAGGATCGGTGTTGTCATAAGTCATTCCTTCCGGGCTTTCTAAAGGACATCTCACATATCTCTAATCAGTACAAAAATTCTTCCCTTTCGCTAAAGGGAAGTGATGAGATGCGCAACGCGAGTGAAATCTTGAAAAACCCTCCCGTAGTACCTCGCCTATCCCATGAAGCTACACATGTCACCACACTAGTCCCATACTGCGAATCCATAATAGCTTCGATATTGGAAGGATCAACCGAAATACCTTCCTAGAAATAATGTGGCCCAAATATCGCACCTCTATCTAAAAGAATACACACTTCTCCGTGTTCTCGTGAAGATGCTACTCTCTAAGACACTGTAAAACCTGGCGAAGGTTCTCCTCATGCTCCTCATGTGTGCATTAGTAAATAAAAATTTCATCACTAAATATGAGCATGAAGTGATATAAAAATTTCTAGAATACCCTATAAATCAAACTCATGAATAATTCGGGCACATTTGTCACACCAAAAGGCACACCGTGAACTTGTAGTGGTCATATCTCATACGGAAAGTTGTCATATGAATATCCGCTTCCGAGATCCTTAGTTTATCTGTATCCAAACTTAAGATCTATCTTCGAAAATACGATGGCCCACTTCATCTGATCAAAAAATCATCAATATGTGGAAGGGGGTAATGATGCTTGATCGTTACTTTTTCAAATTGACGATAAAGAATCGATACACAAAGGCATATATTTGTCCTATTATTTACAAAAATTACCGGCACACCCTAAGAGGATACACTAGGACAGATTAGGCCTTTCTCAATAAGACCTCTAGTTACAACTTGAGCTAACAAAGCTCAAGGGTAGCCATCCTATATGGAACTTGTGAGACGAACTCGCTCCTGAACAAAATCAATGTGAAAATATATCTCACGTGGGGAGGTAACCTGGTAGATCCCTTGGAAAGACATCTGAAAACTCCCTCAAGATATGATGATCATCAAGTGATGGCCCACTAGACTCATCCTCTGATCTTTCGCTAACCGTGATAGAATAAAATTGGAAACCTCGTTGTGCACACCGCTTAAGTTACATATATATATGGTGCGAATAGAGGTGGGATTCCTAATTCCCACAATCAATGTCTCTACTCCCAAATAATTTCAAAATGATATTACCTTACTGTAATAATCGACTCTAGCCCTATGTGTAGATAACAATTCTATGCCAAAATTAATCCCATAGAACGCAAAGGAAGGATATGAAGATCCAAGGTTGTGGGAAAACGACCTAGGTAAACTATACACTCCTTGAATAAGGAGTCCATTATGAGCTTGAATCTTAAGCCATCTCCATAACCAACTACGACTCTACCTAACTGCCACCATCTTGCATTGATCTACTACAAATGGAAAAATAAAATAATCTAAGGAGCTTGAATCAAATAAAACAGAAGTAGAAATGCCATCAATGCTACCTATAGTCTCAATCACCATGTCTTATTGCTCTTCTTGGTAGTTATCGACCACTGCATATGTCATGTGGATCCTAGCCATATCGCCTATTATAGAATCTGAAATAGGTCCCTTACCTTTATTATTAGGGTCCTCCTCGGACACTCTCTCTAATGGTTCTCCTTACACCGCACACATAGCAACCACTGGGTCACCTCCAATGAGAAGCATCTCCGGAGGTAATGTATAGGTATAATTCATGTAAACCGATGATCCTACCATATACTATTGTGGTTGCTATTTTTGAGCTCCCGCATGACTAAGCTCTAGATGGTGTTTAAGTCCTAACTAGTCCCCTAGGAGTAGACCCCATACTGTGTCCCCTCTAAGCATCAAATCTATGTGGAGGAATATACATTGGATGAATCTACTATCGCTACCACTGTGGGTGTCGAAAGAAGATTATGTTGAACTATGACCTCTACGAGGAGGAGGAGATGACCCCCTCAAAGATACTATCCTTCATCTTCGAATACGATCCCACACTCTATATCTTGCCACCGTGTTTTCCCCTAGTCTCCTTTGTAATGGAGGCCTTCTCTATGGCCTCAACTAATTTATGCGGACAATTAATGCACACTACCCCTCCTAAGTCTAGGTTCAGGTTCTTGATGAACCTATGGATACTTAGCTACTCATCTTGGATGCAGCTTACATATCGAAGCAAGTCCGTAAAGTGATTCTCATACTTAGCTATAGTCATGGAGGCCTCGAAATAATGACGAAACTCATCGACTTTCTTTGTTGTATGAACCTCCCGAAAAGTCTTGAATCCTAAAATACTATTCAAATAGCTCCCATGTAACTATATCAGAATCAACATGGAGTTTCTACTCCTCATTCCTCCACCAAACCCCAGCTCCGTCTGTTAAAAGGTGGATGGCAACATGAGCCTTTGTGTTTCTGGTACATAGACATAGCTTGAAGCATCCACTCAATTTGACCAACCATACCTCTACCTGAAATCCCCAGCGTCCCTAGAAAAATGAGATGGATAGATTTTCAAAATCTCGTTGATGTGATCTTCCACTATAGACTGTATTCCTCTAGGTCTCTCAACATGAACATCTCACTTCCTAGGGCTCCTAGATTTGTCTCTATTTCCTATATCCTTGTCTCCATGACCTCTCTATATGAACCTCATCTAACCGACTCCACACAATATTTCTCTTCCATAAACTCATGACTATGTCGGGAAGGTGTACGAGCATCCACTAATGACTCTCTATCTTGTTGGCTAGATCGTGCCCCTACCGATCCTCCGCGTATAGCGGCATTGATATCCCGTAATGTCTACAATATCTATGGTAGAATAATGACTACTACCTTCTCTAGGGGTGGTAGATCTACATCCACATGTGTAAACCCATCATCTCGGTCCGCGCCTCTTGAAAGACCAATGCAAGAGTTAGTCCATCATCATCTAGGTTTTGTTTCAATTTTATGGGTTTTCTACAGTTTTAAAAAATCTCAATGTCATGTGTTTTAAGTTTTAATTTTAGAGTTTCACTAGTCTCGATGTTGTTTGCAGAAGTGTGCCTGTGGTCCCAAATATCAACCCATGACTCGATACCAACCGTAACGCCCACAATTTCTACATTCTAAAACCACATTAAACCTTAAATAATTATCTAGAAAGTTGTAGATTTTTTTTTTTTTTTTAAAGATTACAAGGGTGTCAAAACCTATAATACTATTACATTACATTGGATGGATCAAGTCTAGATTAATAATTAAATATTCTTAACCCATTTCTAAAGTCAAATTCAAGTTACAATCCTCTAGAAATGTGTCCATTAATTCTTTTACTTGGTTAAATAGTTTCCCCCTCTCAAAATAACATTCAAACCCACATTTATTAAACCTTTATCCTTAGTTACCTTAGTCCCCTTAAATTATTAGCTTAAATTCCATGAATCATTTACTAAAACATACTAGGAGAGTTACATATTTAACTTAACACACTAGGTACTAAGTGGCCCCATTCACCCATTTTCACATACACTTAAATTATTTAAAATCCATTGATATATATTCTCACCTAAAATTGTAGGGTTGATTCCTAACCCTGGATTAAATCAATTGGCAGTAGATCCTAGAGTTCAAAACTAACCCTAACCATCCTTATGAATTTCATTTAACCTTTTTCCCTTGCCATATCCTCCTCATTAGGTCTCTTTTCTTTTCTTTAATTTACAAGTGCAGGAGTGGAAGCCTTTAAAGCAAGAAGGGAAACCATGAAGAGATTCATTCGATCTAGCTTAGTTTAGTTTATTCATGGATTTGTTATTACAATGTCCTCTATTTCTTGATTCAAGAGATTCCACCCTAAATCTTGAGTATTTATTTAGTTATTTCTATCCTTGAGATCTTTATTTGGGAAAAACACTATTACCAAATTAAAACTATGAGATTTAATACACTTAAATTCCCATCAAAGATTAACATGATTAAACAATGAGTTTTTCCCTTATGGTTTATTGGTGGTTTGCTTTTTATGTTTTATAGGCTCAAATTTAAATTAAATCAACTTCAAATTTGCGTAGTCGCGAATTTTAACTTGTTACCGAAAGTGATGAAACTACCGCCCTACGCAGATGACATTCTTGTGAGCATCATCCTTCCCGGGTGGGGATTTGAAAACCTTCACCTTACCTAGGTAATGGTTCGAGATACCGCCACTCAGGCAGGATGGTGGTCCCGAAACCACCTCTTTGAATAGGGCAACGGTTTTGTTCTTCCAAAAATAGAACCATAATTTCATCAATTTTTCCAAAAAAAAATTCTACTTGGGTGGTTTATAGTTTAACGTTAGCTTTAATTTATATTCCTATAGTCACTAGTTGAGAGGTTAATAATATTTATTCATTCCTTGACTTGAATCACTAAGTACATATATTTTCTATTTCAATAGTATATAAGAATACAACTATAAGAATACTCTTCCAATAAAATTACTTTTAAGCTCAAATGGTAGAATGAAATTCAATCTATTTCTAAGTATTATTGCTTTCCTTTCCATAACAAGAATGTAATGCTTCGACAAGGTATCACTATAACTTAGCGTATTCTTCCATTACAACCACAACCATTTATCCAATGAAAACAAAACCAACTATATTATATTTCATATTTGCTAGGATTACATTCTCAATGATTTACAACTTCCAAGTTCTTCCTTTATTCTTAAATTAATGCAAACTTCTACAAGTAACAATGAACTTTTTTTTTCTTCTTCTTGAGTATAGCTCATTTTCTTCCAATACAAAAAGCTTTCTTTCCAACAATACATTACAACAATATAAATAAAATACACAATACAACTTTTCTTGAAATACATTATTACTAGCCTTCCACCTTAACTGGGAACTACATGGAAAGTTTTTTATAATAAAGGATTTCCTTTTTGACTTCTTCAAATTCTCTAACTCAAAAATGCATTATTACTAGCCTTCCACCATAACTAGGAACTACATGGAAATGTTTTTACAACAAAGGATTTCCTTTTGACTTCTACAAATGCTCCAAGTCCCAAATCTTCAACAAGAGCTCCACTATTTTCTTCACTTCAAACACAACAACAAATAAGGGGGGGTAGGCAATGCTCTCTGCCCAACCAATAATCCAATGAGGAGAAGAAGCTATCCTCCTCATTGGCCCCCGAGCCCCAACCAAAGTGCAATAAGAAATGGATACAACCCATGAAAACTAACACAATGCTTCCACATCACAATACACATTTTCACAACCATTTAACACACATTCAATCACAAAGATAACAATCACAAGAATGCAAATTTCAAAATACACAAGGCTTGAAAACTCAAAGCCAATGGAGCAAGGAACTATGGGGAGATCACTTATGCCTCCCAATGGGATTAGGTGCCCACCTTAAAACCCTCCCAAACACAACTCAAAACCCCTACAAAACTCTTATGCCTCCCTCAATATCCTCTTATGCCTCCCACATTCTCTTATGCCTCCCTACAATCTATTATGTCTCCTCAAATGAACCATATAAGAAAATAAAGCATTTTTTTCTTATAAAAAAGGTGGGGCACCCAACCAAACTCCTCCCAAAACATGAAACAAAAATCTTATGCCTCCCTCCAAAATAAAATCCCCATAACCTTATCCTACACCATACTTAGGCATTCTACCCATGATCTCAACAAGCACACAAACCATTCACTTGCATGAAATATAGACATAAAAATAAGTAAAACAAAGGCGTAGTTACTACCTTTCCATAGTAAGAACATGATCAAAGAATCACACTCCAAGATCCTTCAAGCTCAATCCAAATCCAACAAACTCCAAGACTTCAACAAGCACTCCAAAAACACTCTCACTTTCAAAATACAAGTGCACAATAAAATGAAATAACCCCCAAACTAACAAATGAACTTTCATATATAGAAAAAGAGAAAAGGAAGGTGAGGTGGCTCCATGTATGATGCCACATCGCTTATCCTCAACTCCCTACATAAGTCAAACCTCCACCTTAAGGCACAATAAATTGGTGTTGAGGGAATGACAACCCTCTTACACACTCAAATCCAAACCCACACCCCTAAACAACACAATTAAAGACTTTTGTAAGAAAAGTGCAATAAATATCACCTTTTTCATTACAAAACACATAATGGAGTATATTTTTACCACCCCAACCCATAGGTATAGTTGGTAGATTAAATTAAGAGGTGTGGGACAAGTGTAACTTATCCCACAAGCCTCCAAAAATGGCCCTTAAGCCCAAATCCGAATTTCACATGCAAGGTAGAGTGTACAACACTTAAAGTCAAATACACTCAAATTAAATCACAAGATCCAAACGACCAACTACTCTAATAAATGGCCCCTTTTGTCACATCCCTAACTAACTTTATTAACATGATTAATCCACTCAAGTAATCAGAGAGAGTATGAAATCAATACTTTCTTTGTGGGAAAGGAAACCATCCATTACTTCACCGATGGCATCGCTTGTTCCTATATTCCTGGGGTGTGGAGGGAGGTCTACCTACACATCATGAAGTATCTTACCCTGGAAGGTAAATATCACAAGATATATACCCACCACTTGTCTTTTTTGAACATTTTTAGACACAAGAAAATGCTCAGTATTCCCTTTTATCTTTTTATGTCTCTGAGCACCTCGGTGAAGGATTTCCAATAGAGTAAGGTGGAGTCCCCCATTCATGAGGGTCTCATTCTTCTCTTGTTTTGCAATGGGAAACCATTCCAGGATAAACATATGCCCCTAATTGAGGATGAGGAGGATATTACCCTGGCTGAGTGTCTTTCTAAGATGAGGGAGGGTAATCTGGGTACTAAGCAGATGAGAGAGGGGAAGAATGTGGAAGGGATGGAAAAGTAGGAAGTTGGCCCATCGAAGGGTAAGGATAAAGTGCCCCTGGAAGGAGAGAATGGTCTTGATATGTGGAAGAAAAAAAGTTCAAGATTTTGAGATGGTGGTACAAGTGTTGGAAGATACTAAATTGGTGGTGAGGAAGGGCATGATTGATAGCATTAAATCCAACAAGAAAATATGCTTGGTCTAGAAGGACATTCACGGGAATATAAAGTAGTTGGAATCTTTGGTTTAGGATTTGGGTGCTCATTTGAACATTGTGAAAAAGAGAAGTGGAAAAGGAGGTAGATCGACTTCTAATGAAGTCAAGAGGAGGAGCAGGAGTTTGCAGAGGATACTAAGGAGGACATTGAGGAACCCCCTAGAAGAAGTCGAATACGATCCTAGCATGAAAGATGAGATAAAGGGAGGTTAAACCCTCTAACAAAAGAAAAGCTAACTAATCGAACTTCTTCCAAACCATGTGTGTAGAGTTTAGGAAATTTCACTATTTTTTCTTCTTTAATGGTTTAGATCTCTTTTTATCATTATTTCTGGTCCCCTTCTATGTTTTGGAGATAAAATTACTTAACTCTTTGGTTCTTATTCCTCTTTTTTCTCTTTTTTTCATTCGTGATGTAATACTTTTTCAGACTCAGCCTTTGGGAGCCTATCCCTTCCTTTTACCCTATTTAATAAAAACAACCAATTAAGGGACATTAATCAACAATGATGAAAATAATTACATCACAAAATAAATCACATACTCTACAATAAATAAAAGAAAAGGGAAAAATACACACATAGACCATGGTCACATTTGGAGGTCATTCCCGCATGGGGAACCCCAAAAAAAACAACAATAATAATAACATTACACAAGTTACCATGGTGGCTGTTGTTATATCCATCTAGTATTCCACTGTGGTTGGTCTCCTAACCCCCTTTTGTTTGTTGTGATACAATTACCTGCAAAATCACACAATACCTCCTTTGGCCTCATGGCCGCATCAAATACATCAAAGATAAAATATATGCACATCCATTAATAAACATCCTCATATAACTAAATCATCATCTAAACTAAACAATGCTATCATTTGTTTATAATTTCAACAACATCTCAATTCTACCATTTCATCGATATTAGTGAGATCACAAGATTAGTTCAAATGCTAAATCATAGTCAATATGACAAGAATTTTAAATGTCAATAAATATATATGCTAATAACACATCATCATCATCAATATAAAATGTCTCTCTATGTCTCTAAGAATCCACAAAAATCATACTATGAATCACAACCCATCAATAGTCAAAATATCTCTATCATCTAACATCATGCTAAACCAAAATGATATGATAATATCTATGTCTATAGTCAACAAAAGTAATCAAAATCAAAATATAATAAGTGTTGAAGAGGAGTGGGCACTACAACCTTCATGAAATATTGATAAATATCAAAAAATTAGACGAAAGGAGATTTATAGCTGCGTACAACCAAATGTAGGAGCAAAGAAGACAAAGGCATGGCAAGACTGCCACATTAAGAAGAAACAAGTTGATATTAGAGACCGTGTTCTCCTTCATAACAAAAATATAAATACCTGTGGAAGCAAATGGTTAGATAGTTGGCACCATACATTATCAAAGAAATACTACCTTTTGGAGCAATGAAACTACAAACATTGCAATTAAACAAAATTCCTAGTCATGTAAACAGAGAAAGGTTCAAGATTTATGTAACTTAGTAAAAATCAAAAAAAAAAAAAGAAAAAAATAACGACCTACTTGAAAACCGACAATTTAGCGGGTAAGTCGAGGGGTAGGATGAAACTGCAAGGCCATCTCTACCCTTAGAAACAATAAAAGAGGAAAATGAAAAATCCATTAAGGAGGAATACCCATGCAATATAGAGAAATACTGGCTATTTGAAAACCAAAAATTGGTTGATAGGGTGAGGGGTATGATGAAAACCCATAAGGGCATGTCTACCCTTAAGAAGGAAATTGAGAACAAAAATAATAATCCACGGAGGAAGAATACCTCCGTGCAATAAAGGAAGAGAAAAACCGCGGAGGAAGCATACCCATAAAATAAAGGAAGCTAGGAAAATTCACAAAGTCACGAAACAAAGAAGCAAAAGTATTCGTGAAACAAAGAAATGAAAATCCATTAAAATAAGAAAAATGATAAAGCCACTTAAAGAGGAAAAGTATGAAACCGCAGATGAAGAAGGAAAGGAAACCACGATACAAAGAAATAAAATAAATCACCAAACAAAACAAAGAAGTAAAGCCATGAAACAAAAATACATTATAAAACCACGCAACATGTTAAGAAAAGCCACGTAAAATTTGTGTTCAAACCACATGAAGAGGAAATCCACGAAAGGAAGTAGACGACATGAAAGAAAGAAAGAAGCCAACCATCCTAGGAAATAATAAATGCGGTAGGTGGAAATCAAAACTATATAAGGGAGGAATTTCCAAAGAATGAAGGCATTATAAGCATATGAAGAAATCAAGTAAAAATATCCACAAAGCAAGCTACGAAAAATTAGGGTGAATCAAGGAGGAACTATGGATAATCCAATCAAGCGACACAAATTTGAGAAGCATTCTCGCAAAATCATACAAACACGATCTAAAGGGCACATTTTCACACATTCCATTCAAGGTCACGCATACATGGGATTTGTAGAAGTACATTCATTCACCTAATGTCGAATATGAGCATACCAGATTGAGGTAGATAGGGCATTATTTCTTACTACAAATCCGACGACGCAACAAGTAGAATATAAGAAAAAGAAAAAGTCATCATGGAATTAAAACTGGATGCGTGGAGAAAAATTTTCTACTTCAACAGGGCAGATAGGGAAATTAAAGTTCTCCTCAGTCGTCTTCATAATCATATGCTTTTCCTAGATCAACCATATCAAATTACTCCTTATGTAATGGCTAGGGTTATCGAGATGTGGAACAAAGGATGGTCTACATTAGAAATGATTTAAATACCAATGATGGACAAATTGAAGGAAATGGGTGTCACAACATGTAAATGTGACATCGAATTACAAATGTTCAAAATCCTACTATGAGGTATGTTTTCAAATCCATTTGTTTAAAAATTTATCACACAAATAGAGAAGATGACACCATTGGGGTGAGTACACAATTAATATAGCCTAGCCATTAATATGGTCCATTTTGAATATAGCCTAGCCAATTAATAGCCACAAAATTCCCCGAGAATGTGAGGAGGATTAAAGAGGGAAAACATAATTTTTTTATGGGTTGATATTAATCTACTTAGCAATGTACTTTACAAAACATTTCCACATAAAAATGAACTGGTCAAGTGGAAATTTGATACCCCTAAAGAAAACAAATTTAGGAACACATGAGAATAATGGATGCCATTACTCAAATAACATTATGTGTTTAATGGAGAGATAGAGTCGGGGGAATAATTGCAAATAAATCTAGGGTATCAAAATAAATTGTGGCCAAATACGTGAAAGAAATCATGTTTATTACGATATTGACTACATTTTTATCAAACCATTAGTTCCACATGATCGATCAAGTTCCGCCATTACCTTATGAAACTTCAGATGAGATAATTGAAACATCCATACACGCACTAAAATTATATCCATTGAATCTTAGGAACCATGTTCTAGCTATTTTTGATGATATTATTGAAGAAACAATTGAAAAATATAAACACAAAGAGGAACCATCAGGGAAATTAGAAACCAGTGGAAGAACACCAAAAACATACAAATGAAAGAAATATCCTTCCATCAAAAAGCCAATTTCTAAAAGACAAAAATCCCTACCTAAAAAAGAAAATTTAAAATAATCTGCAATGAGTAAAGAAAATGAAGAAGAAAAATCTAAGGAGCTAGAACAAATTTCACTACGGAGGAAGAAGAAGTGAAATATACTCCCTCAACACCACATCCACAACAACCAGAAATAACAAAAGTTTCTGAAGATGCAAAACCATGGATTGAAACAAATTTGAAAAAAATAACATACACATACTATCGTAAATGCTTATTTGCGGTGGAATCTCTCAATTAGCACATGAGTATGTGGTAAGCATAGAAAGGAACAAATGGAAATAACACAAGAAATAGTCTATTACTTATAAAAATTTGGTTTTTTATTAGAAGATATCATCAAACTACTTCTGAAGAACTGATCAAGGAGATACAAGAACATATTGAAGTGGAAGAAACAATCTAGTTGAAGGCCCCGCAATAGGAAAGATCACAACTAAAGGTTATGAAGAAAAGGACTATAGAAGAACAAAAGCAATTTAAGGAAGTCAAGAACTCATTCGCATATTAATCAAAACAAGAATGGAAAGAGAAAACAAAACACCATAACCTATAGAGGAGGCATGAAAATAAGATAGGAATAAGAAAGATGAGGTGGATAAATAGAAATCATGCAAGGAAGTGGATGAACATGAAAAATCCCATCAAGAAGAGGAAACAAAAAGAAAAAAATAGAAGAAGCCAAAGAGCTAGCTAAGAAGGAAAAACAAAAAGAAGAATTAGAAGTAGATGAAAAGCAAAATAAAGAAGAAATAGAAAAGAAGAAGAGGGAACAAGAAGAGAAGGATAAGAAATAAAAATAAGAGGCAGAGAGAAACAAAAAGAAGAGAGAAAGAAAATGGAGAAAGAAGAAAAAACAAAAATAATGGCAAAATAGAAAAAAGAAAGAGGAAGAAGAAAAACTATAAGAGGAGAAGGAGGCCAAAGAGGATGCCACACTAAAACAAAAAGAAGAAGAGGAAAGAAAATCAAAATAAGAAGTAAATAGAAAGTAAAAAGACAAAGAACAAAAGGAAAAACAAGAGAAGGAAAAGAAACATAAGGAAGAAGAAGGAATAACATGCCAAAAATCATTCCAAATATTATCCTCCGGCATAAAGACCACACAAGAATCTCGAGACCCATTAGTCAAAATTAAGCGTGCTCTACATAAAAGGAAACAAGAACAATCTTTCTAATCGCAACAATAATTTTTTTAGCAAACCACGAAGCGATTTAAAGTTCATTTCAACAAATTAAATCCTCTACAAAACTATACTTGTAGTCGAGTGTGCAAGCAGAGTACCACCCAAGATCGGATGCAAAGGTGTGTGGAAATAGAGGAAACAATGAAAAATATGATCCCTACCATCCAAACGGATAAGTCTGTAGATCAAAGTTGATCCTATAATTTCCATTGAAGCATCTACAGAGTACGTGGTAGGGGATGTTTTTAAAGAACACTACATAAAATTGTAAGAATAGAAAGAAACAATATGCAAATCGTAATAGAGGAACACAAGGAAGAAGTCAACAAACCTCATGTACTAAAATATCGAAAATAAGAAGTGCACTATAAACCATGGTGAAGAAACTAGAGACAAAGCTGAAAAATATATTCATATATTACACATATACTATTGGATGGCCAAGCATTAAAACAAGACAAGGAAAAGATGGAAAATTTTGAATAGGAAATACAAAATCTTTTACGTAATATGATATTTTAAAAGACAAGGATGACACACAAAGAAATAAATTGGCAAAGCAACAGGACGACTATAGAATATCTATGACATGAAAGAATTTATCACTACATTAGAAAAATCTTTGGTGAGGATGCAACAAGAAACTACACTTACACAAGATTGATGGAATAAGATAAATTCACATCCCACTCCACCAGAATTAATCTTACTGGTTCAAGAGAATACACAACTATAGGAGTGGATAGATCAGGTGAATAATCATTTGAATTCTTGGCTTAACTATTGAAAGAATATTATTACTCAAATAACAAAGTATATGCCAAAAACTATGATGTAAAATCTTAGAGGTTGAGGCATCCCAAAAACCTAGTCGGGTAATTCGAGTGAAGGAAATATTTCTTACACTAGACGTCTAATTGTTTTGGGAGGTTGATGATTTTATACCTTGGTGTCCAAAAATCCAGTCAAGTGAGTTGGTCGAGCGAGGGAACCCTTCCTCCACCATATGTCTAAGTCTTAGTGGTCGATGCCCATATCAAATTTCTGACTGAAATTTTAGAAGGAATTCACAAGAGTCTTCATCGCTTTTTGTCTCAAGGATGAGAAAAAATATAAGAGGGGAGATAATGTTTAAAAGCGTTTTGGTATAAGCCACGTAAAAACATATTAAGCCACCTAAGTTTAGAGAAATCCATGAAGAGATAAATATAACCCCGAAGTATAGAAGATAACCATGGATAAAAAAATTCCACGAATAAAAGGACAAGGCCACAAGAATCTATAGAAGTAGTGAGGTATAGAGAAAGATGCTAAAACTAAGAGAATCGTGGAACACCGGAAAGAGCCCTGGAAGACAACATCATGCCATGGATAAAAGACAAATCACACCAAGACAAGAAAGAAGCCAACAAAGACATGAACCAAAAGAAGTTTCATTCAAAACATATTTTATTTTATATATTTATTATACTTAGTGTAACCTATAAGGTGTGCCTCATAAAAACTTATGTGAAAGTGTCATTTTGAGATCATGTAAAAGAGATAAGAGAGTTAGATTGAAAGGAGTGTATATGTACTTGACTAATGTAATGCATTTTGATAAATTATTAAAGAATGGAGTTCAATGAATGAATTGTATTTCATATTATTATTTACTTTTATGTCCTTAATGTAGTGGTGGTGTATTTCTTGTGTACACCCTTAACTAAGATCGATATTTCCTAAGCCCTACAATCCTGTCGAGGTTTTTAGGTCAACATTTCCCAAAACCGATTATCAGTAAGGAGTGGTCTAGTATAAATACTAGAGGTTTGCGAAGGTGGAAAAGCATTCCTTCACTCAGGGTCCAAACGGTGAGATGAAATGAAAACCAACTTTTTAGTTTTAATAGCTCCCTAAAAATACAAAATGGGGTAACATGCCTCCTAGATATCCTGGAGAAGAGAGAATAAATAGTAAATTGAGGTCGATATCATTCTTGATGCGACTCTTCACATAACAAGGAACACATACGACAAAATGACATCTCTTTTATGGGGCTCAAAATGTTATTTTTCATTTCCCTAAATGTGACTCTCCACATAACAAGGAACACATACGAAAAAATGAAATCTCTTTTATGGGTTTTAGAATGTTGTTTTACAAGTCCATGAATGCGGTGTTTGTCTAATTTTTCAAGTAAATGACAAATATTGTGTTTAGATAACGAATCATCTAACTCCCACCAATAACCACGGACACGAGCACCTATTTCTAATACTTTGGGTTAGCAACATATAAGATTGTGGTAGCGATCATGGTTGATGGTCAAGGTGTAAATTGGTTACGTAATTCACACGGTGGAGTTTTTTTGTTTTACACTATCTAAGGTTGGTTAAATATCCAATTGTATGATTATCTAATGGTTTACTATTTCTATTAAATTGTAAATGAAGAACCAAATATAAAAAAATTTATAATGGATTAAGATAAAGGAGACCATTCCAGAAATACTACCGTCCATAGTACAAATGGTGCTCTAGGTGGGTTTACCCACATTCTACAAGGATCCAACTCTCTTTTAGTATTATGTCAAATGGTTTGCACATTTGGAGCACTCCTCCATTTTCCTTTTCTTGAAAGTCTCAATATCCACTTTAAAAACCATTTGTGCACATCAATAAATTGGATCATTTCATGAGGATACATTTATCTGAGGTATTTTGTCAAGTAACCCGCTAGGATATTCTCGGATCCTCTTCATTCAATGGTCTAGAAAAAGATAATAAATGAATCTCGTGTCTTTCACTACCAGTTACATATGCAATAACCATTTTTCTAACAACTTGCATGAATAATGCTTCCACATTTAGCATACATATCTGTCACAAGATATTTCGCAACTAAAAATATAACATCACTCGGTTATCCACAATACACTAAATCATGGCTCTCATTTTGGCACAAGCTAGAAGAAATCAAGGCTTCCATGTGGAAAGAAGAGGGTTCTATCCACGGTAATGCCTTGTACCCAACACACTTACAACCAACCAAGACAAAACAATGCTTTCAAAGTTCTTTTTTTTTTCGCTCAACCCAATTAGTGCAGATATCAGAGCTGTGTGGTACTCCACAAAAAATAGTTCACATGCCCTTTCCTAATTTTTAACCTTCTTTACATCCACCAAGGATCAAAAACAAATTCAACATCCAACAACACTAATTTTTTCCTTGATATATATGCACTCTACAACTAATAATTCCCATCACATTTGTAGCTACAATATTTTACAGAAAACATGGTTTCTAAGATTTGTTGGATGTCCTTGACCTGCTATCAAGCTCCAAATCAATTGTTTGTAGAATAAAGTGTGCGGTGGCCTCTAAACCGACCCTCTCTTTCAAGCTTCGGGAATGAAAAACAAGAGGGCTCCATGTAGAGGAAGAGTGAAAGAGACAAATATTGCAAGACATATGTGGGAAAGGCACTTCCAATACATAAATCAATACAAAAACTACATGTAATAAAATATAAAGAACATGAAAATGGAGTACGGATTATTTGACCCAAAAATGGGCTGATTTTAGATGGCTTTTGGCGAGAGATACATTAGTTCGGTTTTCCTCACAATGTTCAACATGTTTCAACTATCCTCTTACTACTAAAATTTACAATGTTAACTTGGATTCCAAAGTGATTACTCCTTTGGATCTCAAAAAATGTGCTTGGATTATTATGCAAGGAAAATGATAGGTCTAAAAAGGAGTTTAGGATGTGCAACTCTCCATCACATTCATCGAGCCCCAAAAGTTGGCTTTCTTCCCACCCCACATGGCTATCAATTCTCATATTATTAAATTATTTGTAAAAATTTCACGAGACATTGACAACTGATTAGAGGGGACACTATAAACCCTATCCAACAATAGGCACCCATGTCCAACGTTATTCACAAAATCTAGATTTTACAGGAGTAGTTGTGACACGCTTTGACCCTATTCAACACTTTACATTATCTTGATTGGTTCTAAATTGCATAGGATTTAACTAGTTCATCTTTCTTTCTCCTTTTCTTATAGTGTTTCATTGTTTAAGTGCTTACCCTTTGTATATATGTTGTATTTTAGAATATCAATTACTCGCAATTAGATTTAATTATATTTTCATTAATTCAGCCCACATGAATCTAACACTAGGTGCTAAATTATCTTGGAAGCTATTCAATGAGCCTCGTGCTCTTTGGAGCATCATCCTCAAAAAGAAACATTTCAACAACATGCATTCTCCTTGAATGAATTTTCACTACTTGTGAACACCTTTCATATTATCATGTCTAGAATTTCATGACTAAGGATTTGACCATTCTCAAACCACTTCTAAGAAAAGTGATGTTTTTAGTGATGTTCGGATCCTCAACTCCCCCTAAATGATCATAGCCTTAAAAATTTAAATTATTGGTGCGAGGAAAGATGGTTGGATTGATATATTGGTCACACAATATCCGATTGAGGTGAAACCGGCCTTAATGGAAATTCTTAAATCATATCATTTTTAAAATCATCATGATCAATTGATCTTAGATGGGAAAAAATTATGGAAGATAAAATGTAAAAGATGGATATTGTGCCATCATTTCCTCTTCAAAAATATCACTTTTCCCATTCCCTTCTAAGAAAATTTGGTATAAATAAGGCCTCCCAAAATATAATTCATATCTTTGGATGAATTCTTGGGTCAAGATGCTAACTCATACCAATATCACTAAATGAGGATTTCATGGCCCATCGTGGTGCACTCTTTTCCTACACTTTGAAGAAGAGACCATTCATCTCCTCATGCATTATGACTACTCCTTCAAAATTTGGTCATCTTGTCGAATAATTCAAATTTCCTTTGGTACTCCATGCTTCTATCAAATACCTCATTTCTGATGCGACTGCAATCTTCACTCGATCCATTACTTCAAATCTATAAATCTATTCATGTAATTATATGCAAGAGCATTTGATTGGAGAGAAACAAGAATATTGAAATACGAAAATAGAAACACCAAGGCAACCCTCTCCCAAATCTTAAGGATTATCAAGGAGCTCATCATGACATCGACTCCTAAAGATGGGTAAATCATCCTAGAAGATACCAACATTTTCAATAACTAGAAAAACATACTCTGCTTTCCGATAAAGGGATCGAGATAAAAAGTAATGCAAAAATAAGAGTTAAATGGAAGCCACCTCCTAATGATCTCATCAAGCTCAATTTTGACGGAGTGTATTATATTAATCCTAAAAGGGTTGGGGTAGGTAGTATTTTTGCAACTCTTTGGGTAGCCCCATCACGGGATTTACTAAGGCTATTAAACATTGCTATAATATTCTTGCGGAGGCTAAGGATTTATCTTTGTGATCTTAAAATCACAAAGGAAAAGGGATAAGACAACCTCATTATTGAAGGTGATTCAAAAATCATTATAAATGTGGTAAGTAAGAAAAAATGAAACATTGGAATTTATACCGCATTGTGGAGGATTGTATTGGCTTAAAAATTCAGGACAAATTCTTCAAACTCTCAGAAGTGCAAACAAATTTGCTAACAGCCTTGCAAATTTTGGGGCTGAACTCAATTTTAAAAATATGATTATATTACAAAAAATTTATCTAATTAGGGAGATTGGTGATTTAATTAAGAAGGATGGGCCTATCATATCACCACAAGTTATAGGAATGGATCCCATACAACAGTAACTGTAATAATGATAGGGCACATCCATGTACCCTCCTTTGCTCATGGGATTTATTTTGCGTATTTTTTCGCATTGGGAAGATACATTTTTAGTATGCGTGAATGATATTCTTATCTGTAACTTCCATCTGTGCTCTCCATTTGAACGGTCTAAGAAACTATTTTGTTTCTATAGAAGGAAAATGGAAAAAGGGAAGAATTTGGTTAGAACTACTATGCGCACCACAGCAGGAAAAGTGATGGCAAGTAATAAAGTGCACGAGATGCAGGAAAACCTGGTTTATAATTTGTCTATTGATGATGTCCATTACTTTTTTAGAGCTGGTAAATGACTTCAAATAGAGAAAAGTTTTGAATTAGAATGTTTATTGGTAAAATACACTCAGGTTAGAACTAAAGAAGCCATGGATTTCTAGTAGCACACTGTAATTGTAGGTGTCAAATACCCTAAGCTGCTTAAATGGCTACAAATATACTCTATGCCCAATTATCAACCAAGCTTGAGGACTCATCGGCGGCGGAGGAAGTACTTACAGAAATGAATGACCCATGATAGTCCATTTGTAAGTTGGACACACTGAAAGTGGCACAAATCATTAGCGTCCAAACTGTGTTTCTTGGAGAAAGAAATTCCTTTACAATTGATGAGGGTATGCAACAGTTGGGATTGATATTGGACTCTACATGGATATGATATGATTTGCAAGTTCTCAAAATCTCAGGCTGTAGAAAGTATCGTTCAAGGAAAAAACCTTAATGCGATCTACACAATGCTGAATATCCCATTTGACAAGTTTGAAGACTCCAAGCTGGCTAAATCAATATCTTTTCTAATGATTGAGGAAACCAAAATGCCCATGGTCATGGTTTCAAGCTCCTCCTCGTAGAACGAAAAATTGTCTCAAGTGTGTTTAATTTAATGTCTTTTAACTATAACATAATATTGATATGCTTGAGGTGGTTATTGTACACGAAATTTTACTTGGTTTACCAAGTCTTTTTGATATAAATATTTTAAAATAATGAGACTAGGTACCTTTTTTTTTTACTTGTAAACAAAATCACATATAAATTAGTTTTAATCACATCTACACCCCAATTTAAGTATTATTAGATTAAAATTAATTTTAAAATTTAATATATTATTAATTTAGGAAAAATATACCTCACAAAACAAATGTCATCAACAAATAAATATTTATAGTAATATTCTAAACAAAAAATCACAAATATAATTACAATTAGTAAAAGAAAGAGATTATTAAAACAACTTCCAATTCATTCAATAAATATTAATTAATGTTAACCACATTTACATACTTACACCTTAAATTAAGTATTACTAAATTATGAGTATTTTTATATTCTAAACTTCAACTTAAATATTATTAATTAAAATTATTAATTTAATATTATTATTAACAATCAATTTTAACCACACCTACACTCCAATTTAAATATTATTAAATTCCAAAAAATTATTAAATAAAAATTAAATTTATTAATTTTGTATTCTACACTTAAATTTAAGTAATAAGTATTATTAATGTGAAAAATACATCTTAACCACACCTATACTCAAATTTAGAGATGTGATTACAACTAATATCAATACATTATAACCACACTGATTACAACTAATATATACTCAAATTTATATACTCAAATTTAGAGATGTGATTAAACTAATATATATACAAAGAAAAAGTGTTTTATTTGTTTTGGAAAAAATTATTCAATAAATAATATCTACCATCTTTACCGTGGCCTACACTCGAATTTAAAAAATTTAAGTGTTATTAAGTTAAATATGTATTTTATATTCTAATGTTTTTAAATATTAGTATTAATTTTATATTATTATAATTTTACACCTTAAATTATATATTATTAAATTAAAATTATATATTATTAATTTAAAAGTATATATTATTAATTTAATTTCATATAGTAAACCACATTTAAATACTAAATGTTATCAAATAAACATTAATTTTATATTCTAAATCACATTTACACCCGAACTTACACATTATATGTAGGGATGACAGTATATAAATCACATTTACACCCGACCTTACACACATTATATATAGGGATGAAATAGATTTTATATTTCGCAATAACTACCGAAAAAAAGGGAAGAAATTATATTCAAAGCAGCCGCTCTAAAAACTTGGCGAATGCTCTTTCTATATGCCACTGCAGCGCATATGGAAAGCTATTATTCGAAAACAACTATGCAGATATTAGAAAACAGCTAATATGTTGATAAAACAATGTTGATGGATTAAATAGTATATGTTGATGTAACAATGTTGATAAATAAAATACTATTTAAAGGATGCAATTATTCCAGGAAGGCTTCATACATAAAATCGAGCACGAAAATACGTTGGAGGATGATATTAGAAATCGATTATTTGAACTCTCAATAATAATGATTAATGAAGATATAATTTGAATAACAAAATAAGAGGGAACATCCTTCGAATATTTTAACTCTCAATAATAGTAAAGATATAATTTTAAAAACAATCTCTCTAAAATTCTAGAACACAATTGCAATCACATTATCAAAACTCTGTTATAAATTGCATAAGCATTTAATCATGTTCAAAATACTGAGGTTCTAGCAAAATATTACAGTTAATTACAAAGGCCTTCGAATCAACTATTCGTATCTCAGTCTAATTATCTTCTAATATGGAAAATTGGAAATATACTTCAGTTCACTAGTTAACTAATTTATATATGATAGCTAAATGTAAGTGTATTTAGGGTATCAAGCTTCTCTTCACATCACAAGCTTTGTTCTGTACTTTTATATCTGCAAATAACCACTGTTGTATTAGTTTGGAAATTCATAAAAGAGAAAACAAAACAAAACAAAGTACTTTTATAACAAGAAAAGTTAAATAATAAACAAATTAGTAAATAATACAGGATTACAATCAAATCTAACACAAGAAAACAAAACAAGGTATTTTGTATAACAAGACAAGTTAAATAATAAAACAAATTAGTAAAAAATAAATGATTACAATCAAATCTAAAGCAAATAGCAGAATATTTTATTTAATATTTTTTTGAAAGACTTGCTAGTAAGAATAATCACCTTTTAAATCCTCTCGGCACCCACATATGGTTGTGTTGGATAATGATTTCTTATGTCTTTAAGTTTGACGCTTCTTAAACATTGTGGGCACTGGAACAATCAAGAAATAAACAAGTTAACAATCTGATAGCAAACATATCACCATTAACCTTTTCTGTAACAGAAAATAATGGATACAAACTAAACAGCCTTACCTTAGCAGCAGAACCAGTACGAGTCTTGGTAATCCAGTTTGTTATGCATGACTTGCCAAAAAAAGTGTCCGCAGACAAGGGAACTGCCTTCCATAATTAGTTTTTGTAAGAATTGATTCTTATTTATTTCTCAGAAAAAGGATAGATATGTACATGGGATACTTTTCTATGCTTAGAAAAAGTTTTAAAACTCATTTTATGACAGCATTATTTTTCTAGAGCCAAAATGCTTATAAAATCAACAATTTAAATGGATTTGATTATAACATACCACATGCTATGCTCTCCAGACGCAGTCCACTGTTCGAAGCAAATTGGGCAATTCATGGACTCATCAATTTCGTGAATTTTCAATACATATTTCCTTTCTCTAGAAAATTCTGTAACCACTCGGCTTGCCTGCCCTTGATCAGAATTGTTGTTTTGGTGCAATACATGGCTAAGACCTTCAAATTCTGCCAGGCCTTTCAATGCAACTTTTACATGGTCAATTCTTTTGTAATATT
Organism: Taxus wallichiana var. yunnanensis; assembly: GCA_018340775.1. Lineage (NCBI taxonomy): Eukaryota > Viridiplantae > Streptophyta > Pinopsida > Cupressales > Taxaceae > Taxus > Taxus wallichiana. Next base: position 326,394,429 of record CM031241.1, on the reverse strand, counting down.
CTACGAGCTTCCTCGCGTATTCAAGGTCATGAAGCATTTTTTCATTCTCATTGTATATTCGCTTATTATCTTCTCTGGCACATTCCAAATCTCGTTCCAGTAAGGCAGATCGTGTTCGCAGCTCTTCTGACTCAATAGCTTTTTCTTGAAAAATTTTCTTATAAAACTCTGCTTCATCTTTTGCTTTCAGCAGATCATCTGCTATTGTCTTGTTTTTCTCAGCGAATTGTTGTGTTTCTGCTTTGGCTTGAGCAAATCCAGCTTGCAGGAAATGAAAATGAACGTCTCTGGCCTTATAGTACTCTAAAGCAAAAGAGGCAGAAATTAGTGAAGACTGTATATCAAAAATGTTGCTAGGAGTTTTGGAAGTGGCAACTGGTCCCGAAGATGCAGGCAAAGAAATTTTTGGCTTTTTTAGTAAAAATTCCTCTGGCGTGCCTTCTGAATATCTTTTTGGGTATTGCTGATTCTCGTTACATGCATTTTCTTCTCCATTTTGTTTGTCATCATTCCTCTCATTTTGATCTGCTTCATTGATACTCACATTGCCTTCTTCAGAATCGTCAGAGCTTGAAGCTTGCCCAGACCAGCTTCTCTCTGCCATTGTTAATAACAAAATTCTCAATGCACACCATATAATAACAGTAACAAATTACAAATGTAGGGTTAAATTTATACTGAAAGAATGCCATCCAAGTGTATTCATTGAATAGCTACGTGTAATAATGGAGATCGCACACGAAACAACACTGACTAATAGCCATGCGTACTGTCGGTTAGCATCTGTAAGGAAATTAGTCTTTTGTTTCCACGGTTATTCTTATGCTATTATTTAAAAAATTGTAGTTGTTTCATTTAATGTACTGCTAAAACGGGTTAGTGCGAATTAGAGGCCTGATTCTTATTTTTCATCTTTAACTTCTTTAGGTTGTAAACTTGTTTTCCTGCAAGTTAACGCACCCATGGAAATAAAGCCTGGTTATTTGAGCTTTTGTATTTTCGAAAATTTGAAGTAAATAATAAATGTTAGAGAAAATGACTTCCAAACAAATTTTGTAACAGGATACATACTATAAAGTGGTTAATAAAATAAAATATTTTGCACATATAGAAGGGAATAATGATGCTATTTGTGTGGTGTTTCTTGCGTGGTGTTAGAAAAATTCAGTAATGTTAGGAAAGAAAAACATGGATGAGTTATTTGTGCAATATTTCGGTATTTTATCTCTTTTTTTTTTTTTTAGTCCTTCCTTAGTATAGTGTATATTGCTTAATAATTTAGGTAGAAAATAGAGTTTGAGTTTGTTTTTGTTCTTTTTAATTTGTCCCTATTTTATTTCTTGAGAAATAAATGTTGAATTGTTTCTAGTTTAATGACTATGTTTATATGCAGGACACATTATTATTGTTACAGTTGTCACTAATTTGATCTACACAATCATCACCTTAAGCTAACTAAACATATTTTTCTTATGAGATATTTCAAAACATACTACTTTAACCTAGAACTTCATTTGCATGATCTTATTCTTGATTTGACTAAATTTGAGAAGAATTGTGATTAGTTGGAACCTTCCGGTTTGTTCAAAGATTTAGTTGGTCAAGTTTCTTAATAGAAGCTATACTCAAATAATAGGTCCTTAACTATTATGACCCTCATGTCACCAAGTTTTTGTGTGTGTGTAAAGTTGACGAAAATGTTTTTATCATTTATTTTTCTCCAATGTTAATAATTACAACACTATTGAACAATGGTATTTGTTTTATTTGCAATATCTTTGTGTTTTGTTTCGTTGCAACATGGAATCTCAAGTATTTGAGTGTAATATGTAAATTATGGTTTTACACAATAATTAAATAACATTGAAAATAATGATTTTGTATTGATCGTAAAGGAAGTCCTAAATTATCCTAAATTATTGTAAAACTTGAACCTCGACTTTAGACATATGATTTGATAAAATGTGATTAAGGATAGGTTATGTAATGTATTCGCTGAAATAAATAGAAAATAGGTAATACATTGTGCTCAGATTGTATAATGAAGTAGAATTGATAGTCTTAAAGATGTTTAGCAATAAATTGGAAACCATATAAATATGATCTAGATGGTTTTAGGTTATTATATGACACCATTGCTAACACTATGATGTAGAGTTCATACATATCATAAATGTATATATTTAACTTTGAGCTTACACTTACGATTCGATAAAATATGATTAAGGATAGGTTATGGAGTGAATCTACTAAAATACATAGATGAAAGGTAAAACGTTGTTCTTAGATTGTGTATGGATGTAGAATTGATATCCTTTGAGATGCTAAGAAATAAATTGGATACCATATAAATATAATCTAGATGGTTTTTAAGGTTTAGGATGGAACCATTGCATTGAAACTAAGATGTAGGATAGACACCTATCATACATGTCTTTTTACTTTCTCTCTTTCAATGGATGTAAAATGTGTTTACACATCTTCTTTTCTAATCAATTTTTTTTTTTATGACTAAACCTAAATAAATGAATTTATTCTTCTTGATGATACCAAAGATTTGTTCCTTGACCTAAAAATGGGTTAACATGATTGGGATAGAATACATGACCACATCGTTCTTGGTGTGGTTAGTGTTGTGTACATATCAATAATATGAAGAGAAATCTAATTATGTGCAATTATCCTAATTTAGAGATGAGATGCAACAAAATATATGATATAATTATCCCTTTATTTTCCCCAAACACTTGGAATCATACTTACACTTCAAATTTATATCAATATGTGATCTAGGAAACATTGAACAACTTCAAATTAGAAGTTTCAGTATTGATGATTTTATCTAAGGAATAATATGTTTCAATGCATTTTGTCAATCCTCTTAGAGATATCCTAAATATTTGTCCTATTCCCTTCAAAATAAAGGTTTTTTTATACATAGCTAACCTTATATTAGTTTTCTCGGTCAATCAACCTTAGAATCTTGGATAGGTAGAATAATCCATAGAGCTTGCACATATAATAAATGTTTGACATGAAAATTGTATTAAAATGTACAATTACATACATGCCACATCCAACTTGTACTTATACCGAAGTGTATTGTGTTACACTCAACCTAGATTTTATTGGGCATCCAATCTTATGTTCATCCTCTACATTTTTCGTAGATGGTTCTAAATGAGACTAATCAAAAATTAGGTATGAACATGAACACCCACATCTATTCATCCTCCATTTAGGATCAATAGTCACTTTTAAAACTCATGATTGTTGTACATTATTAGTGATTGACATCTCAACAAAAAAATTTACATTAGGGAAAATATAAAAAAATTCATAGAAGTAGAATACCACACATATGTTTATAGGAATTCTCAATTTTAGTATTTACAAAAGTATAGTGATTAAAAATAATTAAAATGAAAACTAATGTCACTACAAAGTAGTGTGGCACCATTGTTAATATATAATAATAAGATTTATATGTTCTCGCATCCTCTCTGTTTCCTCCATCATGTCATAAGACTACTACTCAATTATCAAGGTAGTTCCTAAATCTTAATTGTTTTAGCATTGTACTTAGTTATGTCAGATCATAACATAATAAAAATTGAATTGGATGATGATTTATTATGATTAATATGTGATCCATTTAAAATGACAATTTGTTTTGGTTGGAAGATAACTTCCTTTAATTTTATTTAAACTTACCTTTTACAAGAATTTTTAACTTTATATAATAATTTCACCCCCTCCCAAAATGTTAAAAAAATCCCTTCATATTAGAAAAGGTGTTACCAATATTAAAATTGTTCACCACTATATAAGAATGCCATATTTATGATTTTATTTTGCTAGAGATGTCTCTTATGGTAGAGGTATTTTTACTAAGTTTGAGACCTTTTCAACAATAAATTTTTTATTAGTGTTATTTCGTGAATGATTTCCCCTTAATTTTGAGGTAGAAGTTATTCTCGCGACAACATCGTACATGATACATAATAACTTATGAAATAAAATATGAATGAGTTTTCAAGAAAATATATTAGAAAAGAATGAATGAGTTTGCAAGAAAATAGATTAGAAAAGAATCGCCAACGATTCTTTCGTAATCGTCATGGCGATTCAGCTAGATATTAATAGACCAAGGAAATTAAAGTTTTGAATGATCAAATGGATATTTCATATGTTCAAAATATTTAGAGATGATGATATGATATCAGTAAAAAAATAAGAATACCTAGAATATAAGAAAGAAGTAAAGAGAGACCTTTGACCTTGGTGAATGATTCTTTAGGAAGCTAATGAATTCTACAATTAGACTTATAGAGTTATGATCTTGCACAAGCTCGAAACAACTTCGTGATTGTTGATGAATGCTTGTACATTACTTGATGATAACATGAACAAATTGATGCACAAAAATCTCAAAATAAAAACTTTGTTTTGCAAATGTTAGAGGAATTCAGCCCAAAAAGTGATTGCAAAATGGGCTTAAGTAATCGCAAGAGAATTAAAAAATCGCTTGCAATTTCAGCCTATTTGGTTTAGGTTAGCAAATAACTGAAACTACTTGCTAATTTAGGGCTCTTATTTTGGATTTCGAGGATGGGTTGATTGGGTTGTTTGTATACATGTGATATTCGTTGGGGAAAGGATAGAATAGGATAGATATTGTCTAATTTAGCTAGGTTTGTTTTAGGATGGATATTAGGTGGTCATTTAGAAAAATATTATGTGAGATAATATAAGATAATGTAAGATATTTGGTAGATAAATAGGATGGAGATAGGATAATGATGGGATTATTTTAATTAATTTAGAATACGAGGTGTTAATTAACTAGCGGCAAGTGTGGGGTATAAGGTAGGTTTAATTAATTGGAAGACATATACTTAACTGATTAAATGTGGGATGTTAATGTATTTAATTAATTGAGGAGGTGGGTGCATTGTATATAATATTGGTATGTTTAATTAATGATTTGGACCAAGATGATGGAGTGTAGATTTTTGGTGTCTACATTTGCCCCTTTTTGTCTATCATTTTTAATGACAAAGCGTTAGACAAAAATAATGAAGAGTTGATTTATATGGGTGATCCAACTGCAATGCAATACTGAGGAACACTAGTATTTGTATATGATGTGTTTTGTAAAAGTTTCCCCATTCCAAGGGGTACCAAAACAAAGGGTACTATCGAGGAACCAAATGATAGGAAACCAAAGGGTTCAATACCTATAGCCGTATGGTCTACAAATGTAGGATAAATAAATTGGGAAAATCAAGTGATCGGGCCAAAGGGCACACATCCCATAGACGAATGACGAATCCCAATGTTGATTTTGTTTGTTTGATTTAATGTTTCAAGGACTAGGGTCCATTGAAAATATTTTTGTGAAAAAGAGTAATGATTTGACATGACTTAGGGAAAACTAGGAGATATATGCCACAACATGGATTAATCGGCGACAATTGGGCAAAATCGCAGGTGATTAGGGAAATCATCGGTGGTTCACCCAATGTAAATATTTAGGGTATAAATAGGCAAATGCAAAATTATTTTACGACATTGTGATTGGAGTACATATGATTTAGAAGAGTCACTTGGGCGTAAACACATGTTTTTGGGTCAAAAGAAGTGAGAATTGGACAAAACGATGTCTTCAAGTACGCAACACAAGCACACGATGGTTGAGGTAGGTGATTTAACCTTTTTTTGTTGATCTTTGTATCTTTTAAGGTTTTTTTACCATTTTGGGGTGCACGAATGCCCTAGCTTTGAATTGCAGGAATCACCAATGATTCATGCAATCACCAATGATCAAAGTGAATAGCGAGAGATTCACCTATAATGTGGACAATTTGCATTTTTTATTGTTGACATCATTTTTAAAAGATTTTTGAGATTTGTATGATATTTGTGGTTCTAATCTAGGTGTTGAATTTATTATATTTTGTAAGGATGTCAATGTTGATGTCTAGATAATTTTATATAGTTTTGTTGTTCACAAATATAGATTTTGATTTTAGAAAGCGATGTGCCATCGCAATTATTTGATGTTTTAGATGTTGTTGGTATTATTAGGTGACAAGCGTTGATTTTGATGTAAATAAGTTTTGATATGTTGTGGATTATATTTTGAATAATTTTTTATGGTGATACTAATATTTTTTTATATATTTTGTGTTTGCAAGTAGATGGATAATTGACTATCTGTGATTGTATACCACTGATTTTAGATGAGGTGAGGGTTGATATGATAGACGATGATTGGGAGCACATTGAGGATATTAATTTGGTGCCATGAGACATTATTGATGGACACATCGATGCGAGTTTGATGTTAGATTTATTAAAGTGATGGAATCCTTCCACCTATAATTACCTACTGGGAGATTATGATTACTCTTGAGGATGTTCACGCATCATGAGACTCGGCTATTCGGGGAGAGGGCCTATACATAATTATTGAGGCAAAGAGGGATGATGTGATGAACATATTATATGGAGAGAATGCGGGGATGTCGAGATATGAGTCGGGGATTTTTCTAATAGTAAATTATATTCAGTTGAGAGAGAGGGTTGTACCCAAATGACCATGATGATGATGGCCATCTTTTTTTATGTGTTGTCGATTCTAGACATGGCCATTATCCATGGATAAAGACTGGTGTTGTGGCAAGATGATGGAGAATCATACGAGTTTTGAGTGGGGTTATAATTTACTTGCATAGTAATTTAGAGAGTTATGGGCATGGAAGGCCCACAAGTGGTATGGTATTGATATTGGGTTCTTATTATAGGCCTGGGCCTTCAAACATATTTCCGTTAGTCAACCAACGAGGTTACCATGGGGGATCGGTGATAGGCATCCCGACTTTATGATATAGAGGAGGGTGTAGGTTGTGAGTTAAAGAGGAGGGGAATTTAGTATAGAGGCCTTACCTAGATTTGTTTATTTGACCTGCATTTTCTAATGAGTAGATGGGTTTGTAGCAAGCTATGTGGATTCAACATCGCCGACTGGGTGGGCATGAGTTGCTTCATTTTGATCGTGTCAGGAGACAATTTGGATTCGTAAAAGGATTACCCAAGGATCCTGTATGATATAGGAAGGAGGATGGAGACAATGAGACTCGAGCAAAGTTGTGACCGAGCCCAAGATTATAGTAGATTAGTAGAGGGCCATGGGCACTAATGATGAGGTTTTGATTATGGCTATTGATGATGTGGGGGTGACTATCGAGCATGTAGCATCGTGGAACTAAGCATTGAGGGGTTTTAACGGGACTTGAGTAGCAAGAGAGAGTAGTAAAGATAGTTAGATGAGTACGTTCTCTAGAGGAGAGAGAAGAGTAGGCATAGGATGCGGTGGAGGGTGTTGAGGATGATAGTGAGGAGGAGGGTGATGATGATTTAGTTGTAGCTATTACAGTAGTGATGACCGAGAAGGATGTAGTGGAGGGAGAGAGAGATATGACTAGGAGAGAGAGAGAGAGAGAGAGAGAGAGAGAGAGAGAGAGAGAGAGAGAGAGAGAGAGAGAGAGAGAGAGAGAGAGAGAGATGACCTTCTACGAGTTCGAGATACATTAATTTTAGAATGAAATGGTTTGATTACTTAACGTGATGGATTCAAAGTAAAAATAGCTCATGCAATTGTAGATAGGGATAAATATCATGAGAAGAGAGATGGCCTGAGGAATGCCTTAGGTATTACCATTATTTCTATTTCGGGTGCGGAGTTGGCATAGATGGCACATGCCAAGAAACGAGAGCACAAAGCTAGTTGACAGAGACCAGGTGTTATTAAATCAAGGGGAGAACCTTTCATACATGAGATGGTTTCTATGGCACAATATTAGATATTGTGTGCCGAGTTATAGTACTACATTTATATGGTGACTCACAATTATCCCGATGTGGTTTTATATGATGATCATTTGGCCGCTAGGTGGTAGGCCCAAGTACTAGTGCAGTGAGTGTGGATCACCCACCTCGAGACCGGAGCGAGGAGGTGATATCAAGAAAGGATATGATGGAGACGTTGGAGCCATTGGTGGTGCTAATGATTAGGGAGGAAAGGGTAGTATAACCCCTCCTAGTTAGTCTTTCCGAGGTTATTAGTTTACTAGTTGATGACATGTTTGATGTATTTGATATACGATTGATAGAAGCCCATTTTTGTATAGCGTTGATATGATATATTTTGAATTTATGGTTCTTAGAAGCCCATTTTTATATGGATATACATGGAATTGATTGATAGAAATGATGATGATGATGAGGTTATGCGACTTATGTTGTGTATTTTTATCTGTTAATGAATTTTTTTAATTTGAATGTATTAGTGTTAGATGGATTTTGGTGAATGCATTAGTTGTGATATTTTCGAATAGGTTTGATAAAATTTTGAATTAATTAATTAATCAAATGTCTTTAAAATGTGATTTGAAATGAACTATATTATAAATATGACTAAGTAAAATGAAATGATTGCCCCATGATGGATTTGATACATGCATGATGGGTTTTGAAATCTTGAACACACTTGCATTTGTAGCCTTAATGAATGTTGAATGAGATCATCAGTGGGTAGTTACAAAAGTTAACAAAATGTGTGTTCAAATGAATGAACATGTGTAGGTCGAGATAGGAATAAGGTTCTCCTTTTCCATAGACTCATAGATAAATGCCCACATCTTTACACATTTTTTATTTTAAAGAAAACTGATCAATGCGGGAAGTTTTCTATGAGGGGAAAGTTGATCAATGCGGGAAGATTTCTTGGATTCTTTTGATATTAATGTATATTTTTTTATGGCTGATCAATGTGGAAAGCGTTTTTCATGGGTATCCATCCTTCAAGGGTATGGTCTACATTGTTTGAAAAATAGCTATCCTTTGAGGGATTAGTCATTTTTACTTTTGATTATTACAAATAGGGGTAAGTGCAACAAGTTGGTGAACACAAAAACCCAAAATTCATGTACCACGATCGCGGTCCTCCGAGAAAAAGAAATAGACCCATGACCCCTCATTTTCCCCCATTTTCCCTGTAAACCATGATTTCTCCTCGACTGTTGGCACTCGAGCTTTGAAAACCCCCTGTAAATTTCTCTTGAACTTCGGATCACAAAATTTTCCACTCTTCCGCCAAGACAAAGATGTAAGCCCTCAATTTTTGACCAATTTTCTTGCATTTTAGGTTAATTATTGTGATTTTCATGGGTTTTTCAAAAAAAAATTATGTATAGAATTTTATTGTTTTGTCATTTGTTCGGTAAGCTTGTAATCCCGCAAACCATCTAAATATTCCTCAAAAACCTCCAAACATTCCTCAAAATTTTCCTCCAAATATAGATCCACCTCCCGTGGCTCCATTTTTCCCAGTAAAACCAAAAGTAGGAACACAAGTTGATATCGTTGGAAGAATTTGAGAAAATCAAATTTCCATTGAGAACCTTATTCAGACAATAAGACAAAACAATGCCACAAATCCATCCCACATGACATTAGCCAACACATTGCAAAAATTGATTGGCGAAGTCGACTCCACAACCAACTAAATAGAAAGATGGAATACCTTTAGAGGTGATTATAGGTGGTGGTATGTAGATAAATTATCCCATATGGTGTAAACGAAAAAAAAATGCAAAGGACCACATTTGTGCATTATTTATCGACCCAAGAACTAATTCCCCCTCTCGCAATTACTTGCAAATGGATCCCAATCCATTAGTGCCACGTTGACAAAATAAGGAACAATTTTTGGGACCATCTATGGATGGTTTTTATTACCCACCATGTAATAACAATGAAGTTCCTCTCTATTTTTGAAGAAATTATAGTGCGACTTCGTACTTAATGAGGTCCTAAATTATTTTAACTTTTCAGAATTTTATGGATGAGGAGGTGGCTCTGCACGAGTAGACTTGTTGCATGCATTGGTCAACCAAGGATCCCCCATGCCCTAAAACCCCCACTTCCTTTAGTTATCCCTCCTACAGTGAAGGAGGTTATGGAGATTGACACACTACATGTATTAAGGGAGGTCATGACACTCGATCCAACATAGTGACTAGATTGCATCCGATGATGTTGGTAGAGGTGCTAGTTCTAGCATACCACACCACCGTGGATCATGTGGTGTCATATGCACTATGGGCGAGACATCATTTTCTAGATCACATGATTTATTTTCTCTAGATGAGATGATGGCAGATGTTTTTAGAACTAGTGTAAATGATCTTAGTCTCTACTAGGTATAGGTCAAATAAAAATTTAATATATCTATACAATAGTTTAATTCATTTGAGATTTTAATATATATGTATTTGATTACGTCATGTACATAAATGTAAAAATAATATTTTTTTGATTTTAAATAGCAAGAGTTGGTGAAGGACACATGCGACGTCAACATGCTAGCTACTGCAGGTGGGCGTGTTACAGATGTAAGTTTCAAGTTACTTACATTTCAAATTTCATTTGATTGCACTTTTATTATTAAATACACATTTTTAATGTTCGTGTATAATGTTTCATGTGTACATGTACATATTAATATGTTTGTCTTTTATACGCAGGAGCCTGATGGGTCATCATTTGCTTTGGGCACTGAGGCTACTTGACACACCTCACGTGAATTTTACACAAGTTAGTTTCTCTTTACACTTTGTTTCTAATTGTGGAAGTTCAGTTGTGTATCTACTCTTGTAGGAATTTTGGAGACTCGAGTAACATCGAAGCTTCCCTAGGATCATTAAACCTAGATTCCTACTCTTCCAGGAGGTCATATGACAATAAGTAGTATTATTAACCTAAAATGGAGGATTATTGGGAAGATTGTGTCAACAAGATTAATGTTTATTACCAATACTTCTATAGAATGACATTACAACAAATAACAGACTTTCATCTCTAATGGGTCATAGAGGACATAGAATATGATGCTAATGAGTTGTTCAAAATGGGATACCTGGATTCGATTCACTTCACACCTATCCCTCCTATAGACAGGTCATTTTTAATCCTATTAATACACTAACTCATACTAAAAATTCCTCTAAAGATTAAAAAAGTGGTTCATTCAGAATATGCATGAACTCAACTATACTACTTTTGCCTACTTATAGACAATCCCCCAAAAAAATTTAGCTTCCTGAACAATATATTTCAAGTACCCAACTTCTTAGTGATACAAGTTCAATCGTTTCCATTATTGAAATAAAATGATGTTTTAGTACCATGGCTTTGAGCCATGTTCCACATTGTAAACTAACTTCTTGTAGATTAAAGAATTATAAAATAGACATGTTGAAATTGATATCTTTCAAGACAAGTTGACTATACTAGACACATTCAAAATTTTCAAATACTTGGCCAAAAATAGTCTCAATAAGGTGATTGACTTCCATATCTCACTAAATGTGTAGACTTATTATTTTCATGCATAAATAATTATGAGCCAAATTATTGGGAAGTGAGAAAGGATTCATGTACTCCATTAGCACAACTAAGCAAAGACTCTATTGATACTTACTTCAAAATCCATGTTTGTGAGGTTTATAATGACTTGAGCATTAATGGTGTGTTAACTTACTAGAAAAATCATCAAGAATAGTCTCTAAAGGAATTTAATTTGTCATGGCTCTAATTTTACAAATAGGATAGATCCTAAGTCTTTGAGAGACTCCAAAAGTATGATTTCAATGATGTTATTTTTAATTTCATCATATTTGTAATTTAAGAAAAAAAGATATAAGGTGATATGGTGTTTTGAGCCTTAAATATCTAGGTCATTTCCACCATCAGTAATGAGACAAAATTCATAGATTGGGGAAAGATAAGATCAATGATAAATCTCATAAGCAACTAGTGGACCTCCCTCGAGCTCAAACATTATTTATGCCTTCTAACCTTATCTATTGCATTGTCAATCTTAGACATTGTTGGTATGTAAAATTTCTCTACATTTTACTAGACAACCCAGTCAAAGTTGTGAAATTGTCTCTTTTCAAAGATCAACTTGTATGGAAGGTTTTGCAAGCCTTGAGTGGTTTCAAAATACTAGGTTATATTAATTGGGAAGGTATATAATTCTACTTCATGATAATATGAAATAAGAAAGGAATTAAGAGCATTGCACTAGTCTTGGGAACACATTCACTTCTGACACTTTTTGTAGACAAATTTTACTCTCAATCATAAAAGGAAAATAAACTTGGGAAGAAGATATTAAGAGCCTTGGTTGGTTTCTATTAGCAAATTAATACATTCATTTGTTATGTGGTAACTTCATGTAGATTAATATTGATCTGTACATGTTTTTGTATAGCTTATGACCGCAGAGAGACTCATCCCTATATGCGAGACTATGGAGGTTGTTGTAGATGTTGTCATAAAGTCTATAGATCTACTAACCGAGGTACAAATTTTCAAATTTGTTAAATTTTGTAGGAATTTTTTCTTATTACTTATCTATAATATCAAATTTTATACATGAAATATTTAATTTGAACTATTTATTTGTATTTAGCCTACCCCTCGTGAGTCTACCGTTAAGCCTACAACGCGTCAATGAAAAATTGATAGGGATCATGAGATTGTAGTAAGATTTCACATGCATTATAAATTATAAGTTTCTAAGTTTTGAATGTATTTGGAAAATTTGGGTGTTAAAAACTTGTTGTTTATGAATGTGCATGTTAGGTTGAGGCCTACTTAGAGATGCCTAGGATGAGATAGATGAAATCCATAGTGGCATCTCCCTCCACTACATCCATAGGTCAGTAACATGCTTCTTTAAGAAGGGCGAAGAGAGGGAAGATGTTTCATGATTAGATTCATAGGACTTGATATATATATATATATATATGCTATCTAGTCCTAGTTCATGATTCTTCATATAGTCCATATATATAGCCTTATGTGACTACATGTGGTCCTATATGTATGAAACACTTAGTTTGATACATTATGAACTTATATTTTTAGAGACACGTGGCACACTTAGTTTGATACATTATATCCATGTTGGTTTTCATAATGATATTACTTCTATGTTTGATTTGATTTCATTGCACATGATATCCTTCTATGTATGTTTTCATAACCATATTAGTTCTATGTTTGATTTGATTTGATGGCCTCGATTATGTGACCATTATCTATATGATATATGATGTTATGTTATTGTTAAATGATATATGATGTTATGTTATATAATGGTTTTGAAGGTTCTTGGGTGCAAGATCATTTTTTTCAAGATATTCAAGTGTGGACTTATATCAATTTTCTTATTTTAAGCACATGGTTAACACACTCCAAAGTTGGACAAAATGTACACAATTAAAAATGGTCTTGAGGGATTTATTACAAGTCATTTTATATGTTATTAGTGTATTTACAATCTATTTGTTAAGTATTAGTCCAAATTAAGTGTTATTGATGTGTGTAACAATAAGGTCCTAATTTGAATTCACTTGTTCAAAAAAATATAGAAACATTGTATTTTGTTGGCACAAGATATGCAAAAAATATTACTAACACTTTATTTTGTATTAACATGCTTTAAAAAGAGATCAAACAATCATTAGAGTATTTACATGGTAATGTGTTAACCTTGTTGCAATCTCATTGATGTGAGTCGAGTAGTGATAACTTATACCCCAGAAGTCGTAGGAGAAAATCACACGCCAACTCATCCGATTGGGGGGTATATGCCTTTGGGTGCTATGGTATATGTCTTTGGGTGCTATGATTGGGTGCTATGAGACCACCCGATCCAGAGCCAAGAACCCCTTCCCTATTAATCCCAATTCACGTTTCAGCGGAAACTTATGACAATCACAACATGGTGCTCGGTGATACAAACCAAGAAAAATATGAGCCAAAACTTCAGTGAAGGATTTCTCTAATCGCACCCAATAATTTAGAGTCGTGGCATTCTTTGAGCCTTCATGGCATAATTGTTTACAAACTACCTTTTCTAGGAAGTCCTAGGAAATGAACAGAGGTGAGTAGTGAGAAGTCATGCCTCGGGACATTATGGCAAGAAAATTAACAATGACAACACATGTAGGTGGTCATATGAATGAAAGAGAAATCTTCATTTCAGTGCGGGACAACGTCATTGCTTCGTGCTACTTCGTTAGGCGTAGTCCCTTAAGAGCCCTCGAGAAAAAAACTGCTTTCAAATTCAAAGGGTGATTACTCGGTCTCCTTGGCACCTAGATATGTATCTTAAGATCCTAAACCTCAGCGTAGGGACCCTCTACAATATCTTGTCTTGGGTTTTTCCATCTCTAATTGTTGATCTCATTGATTTATTGTTTGTAAACATGTGAAATAGTGCAATTTGAGCCAAAGTGAAAGGATGTCAAATGCTATATTTTACAAACGATGGGTTGTGAAACAAAACCAAATGCGAAAAAACATCTAGGTGGCTAGGTAAATTCTAGAGGAGGCATTTTTTTAGTGTGTAACAACGTCGTTACTTCAGGATACTTCGTTTGAGCATAGTCCCTTTAGAGCCCTCGAGAAAAAAAAATGTTAAACTTTGACGGGTTATTAGTCGACCCGTGGTGACTAGAAATGTCTTATAAAATCTTAAACCTTGGTGTATGGAACCTATAAAATATAATATCTTGGTCTTTTCCATCTCCAATTGGTGCTCTTGCTACCCTTTTGTTTGTAAATGCGTGAAATAGTACAATTTGAGCTAGTGTAAGGTTGTCAAACACTATATTTTGCAAACGTTGGGTCGTGGAACCAAACCGATCGTGCCAACACATCTAGATGAAAAGGTAAATGCTAGAGGATGCATCTTTTTGGTGTGCGATAAGGTCTTTACTTACGGGCTACTTCGTTCGGGCATAGTCCCTTAAGAGCCCCGAGACCAAAAAACCGTTCAACTTTGACGGGTTATTACTTGCTCTCTGTGGAACTTAGAGATATCGCATTGTATCTTATACCTTGTAATAGAGACCCTCTACAATAGTATGTCTCAGTTTTTACTATCCCCAATCGGTGCTCTCGCTGCCCTATTATTTGTAAATGCGCGAAATAGTGTAGTTTGAGCTAGTGTAAGGATGTCAAACGCTATATTTTCTAAACAGTGGGTCATGGAACTGAATCAAATGTGCAAACACATCTAGGTGGCAGGTAAAATCTAAAGGAGGTTTTATTTTTGTGCATGAAAAGGTTTTTAGTTCCAGGATACTTCGTTCAGTGTAGTCCCTTAACAACCTTGATACCCAAAAATTGATCAACTTTAACGGGTGATTACTCGGTCTCCGTGGCACCTAGAGATGTCTTGTTAGATCCTACACCTTGGCATAGTGACCCTCTACAATATCCTATCTCAGTTTTTCTATCATGAATTGATGCTCTCTTTGTCCTATTGTTTGCATACGTGTAAAATAGTGCAATTTGAGCCGAGTGTAAGGTTGTCAAATGCTATATTT
This sequence comes from Taxus wallichiana var. yunnanensis, assembly GCA_018340775.1. Taxonomy (NCBI): domain Eukaryota; kingdom Viridiplantae; phylum Streptophyta; class Pinopsida; order Cupressales; family Taxaceae; genus Taxus; species Taxus wallichiana. Next base: position 326,378,956 of record CM031241.1, on the reverse strand, counting down.
TACAAATAGTGGGTCTTCGCACAAAACCGGTTGCACCAACACGTGTAGGTGGGTAGGTGAGTGCTAGAAGAGGTGTCATTTTTTTTGCGAAAAGGTTGTTTCTTTCGGGCTACTTTGCTCGGGCGTAGTCATTTAAGAGCCCTGAGACCAAAAAATTGTTTAACTTCGACAGGTGATTACTTAGACTTTGTGGCACCTAGAGATGTCTTGTTAGATCCTACACCTCGGTGTAGGTACCATCTACAAAACACTTACTTGGTTTTTTCCTCTCCAATCAATTCTCTCACCGCCCTATTGTTTGCAAACGTGTGAAATAGTGCAATTTGAGCCAATGTAAGGATATCAAACGCTATATTTTTCAAATGGTGGGTGTGGCATTGAAATGATTGTGCACACACATAGGGATGGCCTTATATACACTTGCAGAGGCATTGTTTTGGTTACTATGCTCTTGGTGCTTCGGGATACCTCCTCTGGAGATAAGAACCCCTCCACGGGTACATAAACCATTGTTAGTTGATTCTATTTTCTTGTAAAAAAATGGAATCTTATCTTATCTTCGAGAATATAAAATTTTCTATTAACAATGTCAACCAAGTGAAGGTGGAAGCTTTCTGGCACCACTAACTCAAAAAAAGTGTTAGTCAAAGAAATTTAATCGAATCAAAACCATACTATATATATATAAAATACACAAATTTAATAAAACATATGAACTTGAATATAGAAACAATTCAAAGAAATTATATATACCAGAAGAGATCATGCAAATGTATTCCAATGTTCACCATTAGGATGTGAAAGTGGAAGCTTTTATGGCACCACTAACTCGCATAAAATTTGTAGTCAAAGAAATTTAAGTTTAATCAAAACCATATACTAGATATATACAAAATACAATAATTTAATAAAATATATGAACTTGAATGATATGGTTGAAAAATTTAAGCACTTCAATCAAATTATATATACCGGATGTGAGCATATAAATTCATTCTAATGAACCATCGGGGATCAGATCTACTCTCGAATAGCGGACATGATCGCTTCATGATCCGACTCTCAAACCATCCAAATAATCTTGTTATTAAGCCTTCCTTAATATCTATACAACTTAATATTTATTGCTAGAACCAGATGAGAATATAATATTATTTTCCGTGTGTCCGAAAGTCTTCAAACACCCAAATAGAGAAAAATTTAATGGATACCGTCAAGCCAAGTTCCATTAACTACCACCGACCTGTGCACGATACTCAATATTTTTTTCATCTATAACAAGAGAATTCAACTTCATTCTTTTCTCGATACAATGACATAAGAAAGTCATTTCCTTCTTCATTGTCTTCTATTGCAATTTTCGCAAACACATGTCCTACAAAAAAATTAAATGTTTCAACTCAAATTTAAATTACATATTAATTTTAATGGACATAACTCAATAAAAAAAATTGTAAATAGCCATTTACCTTGTCACACCAAAATTGAAATTTTGTCAAAGTCCTGGATGTTGCAACTTCATCCGGAGAAACAAGGGATAGTAATATTGTGTGTCGTGGTACTTGCTACTTATTGTTGTAAGTGAATAAAAACAGCGTTTGATTTTGCAAATAAGTTGAATGTTGAAAGTTAATCCAAAAACTCTAATGAAAGTAATTGAAATATCTAATATCCTTCAATCACTCAAGTATCATTGATATTTTAGAATTTTATTCTAGAGCACCAAGTAATGACAAAGATATATCCGATGCTATAAGAGAAGTTATTCAATTTTTGTATGATAACATTAGCATTTCACCTAAGACGAGATGTTTTAAAATAGAGAGTTGGTTCTACTAATCATGAACCACATCCAAATCATTTCTTAGATATGAATCAAACTCAATTTTTCAGAAGTTTGAATAGGAGCATCTAGAAATTAAAATTACTCAACATCCCGATTTATAAAGTGCACTTGTGGTTCTATTTGTATCATCAAATTAGACCTTCAAGGCTGGAAATATTTGTTTTCCCCAACAAGAGCTATGGGAGGTCATTATGGCATGTAAAAGGTCAAAAAATTCAAATTTTCTCTTCCATGGACTTGAACCACGCTGAAAAATTGAAAACATCTCACAAAAATGGTACCATTGCATAGGAGAGACTGTTAGCTTCGTATAAATATTGATTTTAAAGTAAATAGAATAAGATAAATATCATTTTCTAATTTTTTACTAACAGTATGACTTTAAGACATTTTTCACCGTGAATGTTCCTATCTACGTTTAAGACTCTGCAACTTTTGTTTCTCTTACCAAAATGTGATAAAACCTATACCATCTCAAACATGACAAAATTCTATACATAGTAAAAAAATATATATTTTAGTTTGATATTTTTTGATATAGTTATGGCAGTAAACGTAAATTTTTAGACCACTTTCAGGAAAAAATCATAAAAAAATATTGCTCAAAAAAATAAAAATAAAATCCATCCTAAGATATAAAACGACATCTAGCTTTTCACCAAAGGCAAAAAAATAACAAGATTTGGTCATCCAAATCGCGGGCAAACAGACTATAATCTTATAGGTTTTTTCAAAAAAAAAAAACAAGTCATATAATTTTGAGTGTTTAATATAGCTAAACTTGTCCATTTAAAAAAAAAAGTAGTTTAGAAACTAGATTCTGGATGCTACAATTCATATTTATATAAATTTTTCTAATTTTTAGTGTGCGTATTGCTAATAAGCCCTACAAATTGAAATTTCACTATTTTTTTCAATATGACATCCACATATGACTCCGTTTTGGTCCACCAACTTTATGCACTTACCCATAGTCGTCCTTTGAGGGACCGGTATATGAATTTGATGGATAACCTGTCCTTCGATGGATTAGTCTATTATTTCTTTTGATTTTTTAGAATTGCATCCAAATGATTTTAATACATATATTTTTAGGTAAGGTCAAGACTCTAATAAACCATTTCAAAGAGGGTAAAGATGCATATATGATATACACATTAGTACCCTATGTCATGTTTGTTAATTCATAGGTAAGTGTAATGATTAAGGGTTCCCACAGAAAAGGAACTTGTCCAAAGTAAAAGATTATGATGAATAGAGATGTGGTGTTCATGTTTAAGGTATATCTTTGATAATGATGGATAACCACATGCTTTCAAATCATTACTATGGTAAGATGGATGATATGATGAAGTGACAAGGTCTTAAATATAACTACTGACATGATGATAAATCATTTAAGAGTAAAATGTACACAAGTGCAAGGCATTCAGATGTTCCTTTTTAGGTTCACCATAAAGTGAAGTGAGGCGATATGATCCCGACCCATATTTTTGAGTGATGACGTATGGACCGATCTAATTAGGGGAAAAATTTCCACATTTACTCCGTTCTAATTAAGTGACATTTTTATTTTCTTTTAGCACAAGACTACCAATTATAAATTCACATTCTTTGATATATTTTTATATTCTCGTTTAACACGTTCTTGATAAACATGATGGGTTTCAAGGGCCATTATACGTTTTTCATCTAACACTTTAAGTTGTGCTAAATAATATTGTCGATATTCTTCATCAGGGATAAAGTATTTAAGGGATACATGGAGTGATGGAATTTTAATTTCAAGAGGTAAGACAACTCATGATCCAAAAAGAGTGAATAGGGTGTAGCTCCCGTATTAGTATATATACGAGTTCGATAAACCCAGAGATAAAATGGGATTTTGAGATGCTAATTCGCTTTCATCATTTAATGTTTTCATAAGGATTTTATTAGAGGCTTCAACCTGTCCATTTTTTTGGGGATAATATGGAGATGAAAAGATGATTTTGATGTTGAAGGTATCACAGAGCTTTTTAACTTCTTTATTTGAAAAGGATTTTCCATTGTTTGTGATAAGTTTATATCGGATACCGAAATGGAGTATGATGCATTGATATATGAAATTGATTATGGGTCTTGATTTATTCGATATTAAAGGGATAACATAAATCCATTTAGTGAAGTATTTAGTAGTTGTGATAATAGAGTGATTTGGGATTGATTGCCCCAATGAGGTGTAACCCCACCGAGATAAAACACATAAGTCCCGAGCAGGTCAGAATGCTTGACCTGGGAATCGAGGAGATCGAATGAAGTTAAAACTTAACAAATTTATTGACATATTGACAAAAATCCTTTGTGATAATAGGCCAAAGAGTACCCTAATCGTATGACATGCTTAGTGATGTAATTTCAACTAAAATTTCCTCCACAAACTCCATCATGGACATATTCAATTGATTTTGTTGATTGATGTGATTTAAGGCACCTTAATAGGATACCATAAAAATTAAAGTTATAAAGGATACTACCGATAATGAAAAAGTGAGTGACGCATTGAAGAAGTGATCATTTAGCGTTACACATGATAAGTCGACGGAACTTTTGATTTGGAAAAATAGTCATAAATCTGATTATACCACAAATAATTTGGGTTATTATCAATGATGTTAATATATGGGAGCTCATTTTCATGAGAAGGATAATCCAAGCATTGAATGACTACAGATACTTTAGTGTTTTCTTTTGACTCTTTAGTTTCTAATGGGATGAGGGCTCCTAAAGAGGCCATTGTATCTACAAATTTATTAGAAGATTGTGGGATGGTTTGAATGGTGTAATGATCAATAACACCGAGGATAAAGTTGACGTCATCTGGTATTTTTGTAAAATTTCATTTTTACATTGATATTCTCCTTTGACTTGATTGATAACAAGCTGTGAATCTCCATAGATGTCTAAGATATGAATGCCTAGGAGAATAGTGGTCATAATACCCATGATTAAAGATTCATATTCAGCCATATTATTAGTGCATTCAAAGTTAAGTTTAAATGATAATGGAATAGGAATTCCCCAAGGAGGTATGATAACAACACCAGCTCCTCCCCCTTCCTGGCATTTAGAACCATCAAAGAAGAGAGTCATCTTGATAAGGATGAATTCATATTCATTGAAATTATTGATGGATTCGTCAGAAAGTATTCATGAGGAAGTTGATTTCCGGTGAAGGGGAGCGCGTCAATGAGCTAGTCCGCATTATCCTAGCCCTTAATAGATTTTTGTGATATAAATTTGAGGTCAAATTCAGTCATAAGCATAAGCCATCAAGTGATATGATCACTATGATATGGTTTAGAGTGTATAGTTTTGAGTGGATTGAAGCTAGTGAAAACATACGTTTTATGATTAAGAAGATAATGACGCAATTTGGAAGTGGTGAAGTATAAAGCACAACATATCTTTTCAACCTCAGTGTAATGGGTTTAATATTTGTGGAGTGTATGGCTAATATAATATATGGCTTGTTCACAACCTTGATTATCGCGATGAATGAGCATGGCCCCAAGAGCATGTTCTTAAGTATATATATATATATATATAAGTAAAATGGATCCCCTTCACTAGGTGGAGTAAGAACTGGTGGTGATAGATGATATTGTGTAATTTCATCGAAGGATTTTGACAAGCATAATCCATATGAAAATTAACATATTTATGGAGAAGATGATGAAATGGTTGACAAGGATTAGAAAGCTACAATTTAAAACATCAAATGGACTGCAACTTGCCTTGAAGACTAGAAAATTGTGTAAGATTAGATGGTGGAGGCATTTCAATGATGGCCTTAAATTTTGCTGGATCAATTTCAATACCTTGGATAGATACGATGAATCCTAAAAAATTTCCGGTGAGGACACAAAAACACATTTTTGGGGATTAAGATGAAGACAATATTGAATGAGACAAGTGAATATGGATTCAAGGACATCAAGATGATCTTTTCATTTCTTAGATTTTCCTAAAAGGTCATAAACTAAAATAGGTTTTATGTTGATCATCGATGGTGATAAGAATTTTATTATAACTAGAAAAACCATCCATAAGGGAGAGAATTTCATGACCGGTTGTTAGGTTAACGAGATGATCTATGTTTGGAAGAGGGAAATCATCCTTAGGACATGCAAGATTGAGATCCCTAAAGTCTATACAAATATGTAACTTTCCTAAGGCTTTGGTTACATGGATAATGTTAGATACCCATTGTGGATAATTAATGGGTATAATGAAATTAGCGGATAAAATATGTTGTAACTCTTCTTTGACAAGGAGAGCTATGCGTGGATGCATTTTGCAAAGTTTTTGTTTAACAAGATTACTATTTGGATATGTGACAATATTAGGTACAAAAATGTAAGGATCAATTCCAGAAATATCACTATATGACCAGGAGAAATCTTGATAATAATTTTCTAAAAGATGAAGTGAATTTTTCTAAATCTTGCAGATTTAATGATTGGATGACCTCAATTATTCGAGGATCCCGAGGGATTATTGATTTTACGTCAATTGTGGATTCGTTAAGAAGAGTTGGTGTATTAAATGGTGGGGATTTTTGGAATAAGTTATCCTCATGTCCTATATGGGAAAGGATATATTGGTCATCATGACATTGAAGGATATTTATGACAAGTGAATATTATTTGACCATTTTTGGCCTAATAAGAGGAAGTTGTTTAATGACATGGTTAGATTGATAAGTGAGCAGTCATAAGGATATGGTATTGATTACAAAAAGTGTTAGCGGGATGGATACAACGTCATAAACTTCCATAGAATCTTCAAGGGATGTGGGTGATGACGGTTTGTTCTAATTCATTAATGAGCATGGATGTAGAAGGTTTAGATGTAATGACCTCGAGATGTTTTGGAATTAGGTTTTTGATATAGCATAAATCATATTTTTCATAAGTTTTAAGGGAACGTTGGATAACCAAATCATGTATTCCATGTTCATAATGACCAAGGCCAAAACCTCTCCACACACAATGGTGAAGATACATATGAGAAAAATTTGGATTATCTAAAGATTTGAAGTCTAATGTAAAAGGCATGGCATGGTGCTGATTAATAGTATGAGATGAAGGATGGTCGAGTCCCCCATAGACAAGATTTGTTTTGAGATAAGTTGGACTGTAAGAGATAACATCTCCTACATTAGGGTCATATGTGGGTTTTTTTGTCAGGGTGGCCATAAGTCTTTGGTGAAGGAATGTGATTAAGCATGAGGAGATGATACTCTCCCAATGTAAGGCATTGTATGAAATCATTAAGGGAGTAATCATCTAATAGTTTCTTTGAAGGGATGAACGTCCAAGAGGATGCTTCATTAGATGATTCAGATGTGGAATTGGGAACAAGTACGTTGTTTAGATGATACATCATGTAACAATCAATGAAAGGATTTGGATCTGTAGGAATGGTGAATGTCTGACCTTCATGTTCATATTTAAGAAAGCTATGTTGAGTTGATAGAATACAATACATGGTACATATCTATGGGTGTCCTAGTAAAATATTATATTGAAACTCTCCTTCTATGATGTAGAAGAGTTCTGGTAAGGTTTTAACACTGAATTTGAGTGGTAAAATGATGGTACCTAATGTGGGTATGATAGTGTCGTTGAAGGATTGTAGTAAGACTAGAGTCTGGGCTATAACAATGTTGGGTAGTTTAAGTTGATAAAAAATGAGGGAGGATATAATGTTAATAGCAGAAATGCTATCAATCATGAACCTTTAATAGAGAGGTCATTAATTTGAGAAGTGATGAAAAGTGGTAAGTCATGATCTTCTGGTTTAAGAGAAGGTATTTCAGATGGTTTGAATGATATGGCGACAGATTCTTTGAGGGCTCCTATAAAGTTTGTAAAGGATGAAGGATCATCTAAAGGTATTGTTATTGATCGTGAGGGATTTAATCATGGCTTATTTTTTAATAGGTGATGTTTGTATTAGTTCATATAATGAAATTTTAATGGGATCTTGGTGTAATTGTTTAATAACAACCTTTTACATCACGGTGGATGGTGAAGGTGGTGCGACAAGGATGGAAATCTTAGTTCTAGGTGACATTGTTTGAACAGATGTTTCAAGAGATACAAGGATGGATACTTTGGGTTTATTTGATGGAGGATATATTTCTAGTGGTGGAGGTATAGCTACAAAATTTTTACCTTTCTTAGGCTCAGATGAGTTTGTGTCATAATTTTGTGAACGAGTAGTGATATGTACGACATCGACCTGATGGGAAGGATTTTTAGACATGGGTTCCTTGGATTTAGATAAAGATGACGATGAATCTAATGTTGATGATCCATGTGATTTAGTAGGAAGGAGGCCTGATTTTCCATCTTCTATGTAATCAAGTGGAAGGATTTACAATTATCAATGGAATGACCTTGTGTTCTATGATAATCACATGAGACGTTGAAATCATACCAAGCGGGTTTCACCCTCGTGGATCCAATAGTTTTGAATGTGGTAATGTTATGAATGATTATTGGAGAAGGTCATAGATAATGGTTGAGTAACACCCTCACAGTGCTGATGCAGAAGGTAATGAAGTTTTAGGTATCTTATCTTCTAGTGGAAATAAGAAATTGATTACAAAGTTGATGAATTTTTTTCATCGATTGAGTCCTAGATAATATAGTAAATGGGGGCAAGGACCTAGTGGGGAAGATTGATAAGTAGACCTTGGATGTGGAATGAAAAATGATTACTAGGAGTTGAAATGACCCTTCTAGGAGGAGGTGGGGAAAAGGTCGAGGACCACAGAATCGATATGATTCAGGGAAAGTATAAGAAGGACTTTTGAAAACTTGGAAAATACCTTATTTATGAGGTCCTTTCATGGTTTTAGATGAGTTGGATATGGATGTAGAGGAACTTGTTTGTAAGGTAAGGGGTTTTTAATGATGGGATTAATGATATCTAAATTAGTTACATAGATTGTAGTTTTGGGATTGGTTGATGTAGAGATAATTGATTTTGTATATGGGGGATGAATACAATTCGTAGCTGCGTTAGGTGAAGGTGTTTGTGTTGTAAATGTTTTAAGAGGTATCATAGTTTTATTTACAAACCATAGCATAGACATGGATATAGATTTAGTTGTGTTAGGTGAAAAAGATGGGAGAATAGTTTCAGTAGTATTTTTGATAGATGGGGAATCAATAAATATACATTTAGATTCATTAGGTATTGTTATCGGTTTTGTATGTGTAATAGATATGGTTGTTGTTTTAGTAGGGGTGGATATTGATTTAGGAATGGACAATGTTTTAGTAATGGTGTGGTGAGTATGAACCAAATTTTTTTGTGGTTGATCAATGGATACGAGACGATTTGAAAAGGTTGTTTGAATACATCAAGGTTTTTACTTAGAGGTGCATTGGGATTATCCAAATGAAGTTCACCCTTTTCAATCAAATATTGAAGAATATTACGGAATGTACGACACTTTTCAATGTCATTTCATTTGATCCTATGCTACTTACAATAGTCATTATCCTCATACAAAGAGGAATTAGATACAAATGTTTTGATAGGTCAAATTACAATGAGAGTTATCATATTTATAGCAAGTAAATTATTGAATACCGTGCTTTAAGTTTCTCCTATCATTGTGTAACTACATTGTGGATGAGAACATTTGGTAATGGGAATTTACTTGGAGCGTATTTAACAACTATAGTGTTGGTGGATGATTGGGATTTGTATGGATTGGATGATGATTTACATGGGAATTAAGTTTGTGGTTTCTTAGGATAAAGCTTAACTTGACCACCGTCTAGAGCTCGTAGTTCCAATTTATAGGCCATGGTAAAGGCATCGTTAAAGGTATGGAATGATTGAATTTGTAATGTTTATGAAATATTTTCGTGCATGATCGATAGAAAAATTCAATCACTTTGGCCCGTGGTAACGAAAATGATAATTGATTGATTGTACTTCCAACAGGAAAGAAATTAGCAACAGTTTCATCGTCAAGTTTTTGATAGTATAAAGGTCATTAATAGTTAATTTTTGGGCTATATTTATGGATTTTTTTAAAGAATAATTGTGTGAGTTGCGTAAAGGAGAAAATAGAATATTACAAAATGTTATTGTATGCAGTCTAAAGTAGGATCAGTGAGGGACATGGGAAAATTCCTCAACATGAGGTCTTGGTCATGGGCTATTAGATAACATGCATGGTGAAAAGAAAAATATGATGTTGAGGATCTTCCTTGTTATAGAATTTAATAAATTTTGGAATTTCCCAATGAGGTGGATATGCTTTGTACAGACTAAGGGATGGATAGGTTCATTGCAGATTTGATTGTAAGAGAGCACATTTTTGGGTGTAGATGAAGTGGCTTCTACACTGGATATACAAATCATGAGGGATTGAAGGAGGCCACTTTATATCTGGGCTACAAGGATGAACTCTGGTTGGAATGAAAATTGGCTAGGTTGTGATTACATCTGGTCTTGTTGAGGGATTGTCGGTGATAAGGAATTTTTGTTGAGGAACATTTTACTGATAAGGAAGATTTTTTTGTGGTATATTTTGCCGTGGGATATTATTAGTGAGTGGAATGTTCTACATTTCAAGTGGACTATTCTACTAAAAATGCTTTGTCTGTAAAATATATTGTTAAGAAGGAATATTTTGTTGTGGAATATTTTGTTGACTAATATATTGTTAAGAAGAAATTATTTGCTATGGGATATTTTGTTGAGGTATATTTTTTTGTGGGATGTTCTGTCATGGACGGAGTTACTTAAGTAGGGATTTTGTTTTGCGGTATATTTTTTTGTGGGATGTTCTGTTGTGATGGAATACTATAAGTAGGAATTTTTTTATATGGAATATTTTGTCTTTGTGGAATGTTTTCTTGAGGATTGTATTGTCGTGATGTTATAGGTTATGAATATTGTTTATATTGGTAAGGTTGTTGGATATATGTAGCAGTAAATGGTTGTGAATAAGGAGGTGGTTGTCAAAAGTATATAGCAGACACAACAAAAGATGGTGCTTGTTATGGAATGCTTTGAGTAGGAGTAGATTGATGTATGGAAATTAATTACTGCAATGATTGTGGAATGTATTGTGAAACAGGTTAGTAGTGGTAATACAAGTAGTATTGATTAAGGAACTATATTTGAAATGGGCATAGTGATATTCTAAATGTTGCTAACTAGTTGAGATAAGATGGTAGAAGAAGGAAAAAAATCATTGGAGATCTTTGGGTAAATGAGGATTCTTGAGGGGTAGATAATGAATGCTAAATAGTATTGTTATATGGAGGTGTTGAACCAAGAAAAGGCTCGAGTGTGATGATATATGTTGTTTGATGGTTGTGTCTTGAGAGGAAATCATATGAACACTAGGAATAGGAATGGAAGACAAAACATCATACTTTTCATATTAACTTAGAGGTTGATATGAGTATATTTGTCGAATAACAGGTTCATGATTTGAATCAATAAGTCTTACAATAGTAGATGAAGGATTGTATGGAGGTGGTGGTTTGGGTATAGAAATTTTATTTCAAATTAATGGGATGTGAAGAATCTAGAATACTTAGAAATAGTTCAAATTGAAATTATAGTGAAGAACTAGATAAGGGATTAGGAATGTTTGAGGATGGTTTGGGTCTAAATGGATGGAGTTGAACACCCCTAGCTTCCAAATAAGTATTGAGAAAAATGGGGTTTGAATCTAACATTTTTTTCAGAAACACGGTCTCCTATTTCAAAGAATAGATGTTCAAAAGATTCTAATTACGAGATGGGGTAGTATGGTTGTTCAGTTTCTTCTTGTTCAAATGTATGGAAAAATTGACTACGAAACTGAAGTGCAGAGTTAAATAGGATTTTTCACATTTCTTCATTAACTTATTCTTCTATTTCATTCTAGGATTGTTGATATTCAGATAGAGGAGTAGACATAATGGGTTGATAAAATGGTATTTGGTGTTGTAACGGTGTAGAGAAAGATGAGGATAAGGGAATGTGATGTTGTAATGGTGTAGATAGAGGAGTAGATAACGGGGTAGATAATGAAGTAGATAATGGGATATTTTGTTGTAATGATGTAGGTAATGAGGTAGACATATTTTTAGAAGCTTGATTACAAGCTTGTTGTCTTGTTTGTACCATTGTAAACAAACACACAAAAAATCACCTAAAAATGAAAATTACTAAATGGGTGAATTACAAACAACAAGAAAAAGCAAGCAAAATGGATTTTTAGATTTTCTTGATTTGATTACAAAAAAGTTCAATTTTTAGATGGATAACAAGGATCCTAGGAAATCTTAAGTTATGGCTGGTTTCAAGTGTGTTTAAGGATGAAGGCTGGATATACTTGAAGGTATGTGACACCCAACTCTATACTGCTACCGATATGGGTATGGTATTAGGGCCTACCCCCTCACTTACGGTTCCCTAGTGATAAGGGTGTTGGGTGCTTTGCCAATATACCGATAGAAAGGTAATTATACTCAGCCATAACATTGAGTCAACTTTTCCTCTTGTTAATAAAATCCAAGTAAGTATCCACCTAGGTAGGAATTGTTTAAATGTGTTTTGATGTTTAATTTGTTTGGTTTTGTGGGGAAAATGAAAGTGAATGCAACAAATTACCTTCCTAATTAATACTATGTGAAATAAGAAGGAAGAACGCTTTATTTTAAAACCCAAATTGAACTATTGTTTCGATGAGTACATCAAGAAAATAATGCAATCTTGGAAAACAAAAAGATGGATTTTGGATTCATCATGATAAACGCTTCCTATTTTTTTCTTGTTTTTACAAATTTTTGAGAAAAATAAATCTAGCAATCTAAAAAGTAAAAGTAGCAACAATAATAGCGACCCACAAGACCAGATTATTAAAAAAAAAAACAAGATACAACAAAAAAATTAGCAAGAAATGTATAAAGCAATGCAAATGAATCAAATATTTATTTTTTCGTTTTAGATTTTGATAATGGAAAAACATAAATAGTAATATGAAATATTATTCTAAAAAAATAGAGAAATAGGAAGAAAAAAATATAAAGGGAAAACTACAAAGTAAGAAAAACCATAATGGAAATGTTTGGCGATTGGATAAATTGCTCACGGTTAGCTAAATCGTAGGAAATTACTGTGTAAAGAATCAAATATGAAAAATAGATACTATTTTTAATAAAATAAATAAAGAAATGATGGACACGGTCCCATCGGGAGTGTCAAGATGTATAGAATGAATCTTACCTCTTCAACTTAATTGAATAAGAAAGAGAACAAGACTCAACTAACCTCAAAATGATGCGGTTTAGAGATACCGAGGATGTGGATGAACTATGTTTGATAGTTGTGCTCCATATAAGAAATGATATAATATCTTCTTCGTGAGAATACCTACAGCTCACATGCACTAAAAAAGCTCATTATTACTAAAATATATTGTGCATTTCCTCACAAAGGCCATTATGTATGAATTAAAGGACTTCGTGATAAGGGTGTTAATCCATTGTTTATACAATCAAGTGTTTCAAAAACAAGTTATGATATATGATACGGGTAATAATACATGTTTTCATAAGTTCATTACAAAGATATGGTTGATAATCAATGATAGATATGAACTATGGTTTAAAATTAGAATCTAAATCAAAATATGAGTTCTCAGATGAAGGATAACTATCTTCTTTAATAAATTCATGATCTTGATCTCCAAGGTAATCTGAATTGTCATAGTCAGTATATTCCTATTTAAATAACTATGAATACTCCTCTTCGGTGTTGCATTGGTGATCAGATTCCAAATCTAAATCCTCAAATTCAATTTCGTTCTCATATTGAGACTTGGAGCTCAAATTATCAAACTTAGCCTCTTACTAATATTAAAACCAAGCTAGATCCGATCGGATACACAAGAAATAAAAGTAATCTTCCCAAAAATCATCTCGTAGCATTAAAAATTTGATGAGTGGATTCAAAAATGGCTAGAAACTAATCCAAAGTGGCATAATCAATGGCACACAACTCAAGGTCATGGAGGATATGGTATTGTTCCAAGTAAAATGTATAACAGATGATAGGTAATTAGTTGATATTATTTATTTCATAACCTTGAGCACCTATTGCCATCTAAACAAGCCATGTTGGACAAAATGTTAGCAGAAAACATGTTAGATGATAACTTATGAAATAAAATCTAAATGAGTTTGCAGGAAAATAGATTAGAGAGGAATCACCAGTGATTACTGCAATCGTTGGCAATTCAACTAGATATTAACAGTAACAAGAAAATTACGTTTTTGACTGATCAAATAGATTTTTTAGATTGTCCAAATATTCAGAGATGATTATATGATATCTATAAACAAATAACAATATGTAGATTATAAGAAAGAAGTAAAGAGAGACCTCTAACCCTCATGGTGATGTTGTAAGAAGCTAAAGAATTTTTGCGATTGACTGACATAGTTAAAATTTGCACGAGTTTAGAATCAACTTGGTGATGGTTGATGAATGCTAGGACATTACTGGATGATAACAAAAACAACTTGATGCACAACGATCTCAAAATAAAAATCTGTTTCAAAAATGTCAGTAGATTCGTGCACTTAAAAAGATATCGCAAAATGGGCTTAGGTAATCACGGCGATTTACCAAATTACCAGGTGATTTTGGCCTATTTTGATTAGGTGACCAAATAATTGGAATTTCTTGTTAATTATTTGTTCTTTGTTTGGATTTCGAGGATGGGTTGATTGGGTTGTTTGTAGAGGTGTGATATTCATTGGGGAAAGGATAAAATAGGCTACATATTTTCTAATTAAGATAGGTTCTTTTAGGATGGATATTAGGTTGTCACTTAGAAATATATTATGTGAGATAATGTAAGATAATGTAAGATAATTAGTAGATAAATAGGATGGAGATATTATAATGATGTGATTAGTCTAATTAATATAATTAATTAATTTAGAACACAAGATATTAATTTACTAATGACAAGTGTGGGGTATAAGGTAGATTTAATTAATTGGAATACATATACTTCACTGATTAAATATGGGATGTTGATGCATTTAATTAATTGAGTTGGTGGGTGGATTGTTTATAATATTGGTAGGTTTAACTAATGATCTAGACCAAGATGCTAGACTCGTAGATTTTTAGTTTCTACACCGAGTGATATCCAATGTTTGCAACTCACTTTTCATGGTCTATGAATGGATTCTTATCTCTGTCTGCTTGCATTCTAACTTGCTGATTATTTACGTAGCATACACTTATCTTGTACATGAATGTTTATTCATACTAACACTTGTCTCTAGCCACTTGTTCTCATATGCCCTAGTTTCTACCAAGCACATTCTCTTCCCCTTACAGGCACATTTTCGTGGTTGGTCCTCTTTTGGGCTGCATTATCCTATCCTCGACGTCACATGTACCTCCAAAGAGGGATGGGGCATCAGTTGGATGTATACACACAATAACATAGTACCGGTACAATTCATGTTTCAAAGATTCATCCATGACATAATGGTTTCTATAGTGAGCAGTTAAGATTAGTCTATAGAACTCCATACACAACAACTTTTATAGGATAGATTATCTTTAGCATTCTAGAGAGTAATTTTAGGTTAGAGGATAAATCAAAACTTCCTCTCTGTACACTACTTTGGCTAGTGGCGTTAGATCACCCAAAAACTGGAAAGTATAGAAATATCTTCACTCTTGAGAAACATTTATAGGTTTGAGGATAATCAAATTTTCCTCCCTACACTTCTTCAACAAAGTGGCATGAGATCGACCAAAAACTTGTTCTTCATCAATATTTATAGGATCAATTAATACACATTTTTTCTCATCACGAACCATGTGTGCATATTTATTTTCCATTTTCATACATTCATTACATGATTTTTACACATATGTATGTGTATTTGACTACTTAATTATCTTCTCTTTTACACATCCATCCATATGGGAAGAAATCAGTTATTACCAACAAAGATTGAACACATTGAAACTAACATGTAGGTACATCACACGCATTGGCATCTACACACGATTCTTCCCTAGGTTCACTCTCATCACTTTTATACTTTTACATCTTTAGTCTCCACACTCCACCTTTTTATCACTCCATGCTTTAGTCTAGTCCCTTGGCATGATTTCTACATATATCTACATGGATATCAAGTACACATCTCTATCTACTTTGTGTTACCAAGCTTTACGCTCAAAGAACATAATGTGACGGAAAATATAGACACTAAATAATACACTCTAGGTAATTATTTAATTCAAATCTCATACTACTATTCATATGGTTATTAAGTGAAAAGATTACTAACTAACCCATTTCTTTGGCCATCTAGGATTGTTTTCTCTTGCTAATTTGATCTTGCACCCATACTTTCCCTTTCGTATAGTTATATTGCATTTTTCTATTTATAAGCGGGGTGCCTAGCTAGGACTGGGGTGCCCTAGGCACCCTAGTCCCCTCTAGGAACCTTGATCCTATTTACACTTTCCTCTCACTTTTTAGTAACTTTCTAGGAATTTGATCTTCTTAGATTTTTTGTGGTTGGCCTTTTCAGGGTTGATTACGATATAAAAGCAAGAGAACCATATAAATATAAAGTTATGAGATAATAATGAGGGACCAAACACTAAGCAATTAAAATCACCACCAAAGGTTGCATTCATCAAAGGATTTTATTGCTCTATTTGCATCCGTATAGCTCCATCACAAGGGGGAAATGATAGTTCATCTGTATCACACTTCATAGGAGGGAGTTTATTTTATTCCATGCACACATTTTTTACATTATACATATATTTTTTAATCACTACTCACAAAGTGTGACATACAAAAGAGCATGAAGGGCACAATTCCGCTCACACGCACACACACCTAGAACTACATTGAGTCCGAGATGTAGTGTACATCTCAAATGATAAGTCCATCCATTTGGTAGTGAGGATATTATGACTACTTCATACATATTTTTTCCTTTTTGGGTTTTAATGCTTTGTCTAGTGTTTAATAGGTGATTGTTATATTGCAATTTTACAAGTGCATCGATGATCACATAGTGACATAAATGTGACTAAAAGAGAACACAAGTGAACATCTAGAGACACCTCATAGGAGGTTTACAGAGATTTTCTATAGACCAGTGGTGCCTAAGGTGCCCCAATCTATCCAGATAGATCATATCTACATTTTCTAAGGCTTATGTGTGACGGTTTCCTCCTCTTGTCTAGTTAGTATCCATTGCGACATAGTTTCTCAAAATCTACTAATGAACTAAGGATTTTCCCAACCCTTTTTGTCTTTAGGGTTTCATATTTCATTTACTCGATTACTTGAGTTACTTTCTTTATCTATTTACTTAGTTATTTAATGCTCCTATAACATCAAATTAGGCTAATATATTACATTTTAGTTTAATCATTCTTACATTTCCTCATCCATTAAGTTTTTTTAGAAAACATTATTCCCTATTTATTTCCGAAATATTATAGTTTGGTATTTTACCATTATAAATTTTACACTAAATTAATGTGTAAATCTACATCTATAAGTTTTCATAAATATAATTTACATTCAAACTAAAATATATCATGAATATTTACAATAGCTGTCAAAAATCAAAAATATTTTTTCATATAAGGCCAAGAGGAAAATTCCCTTAAGGGATGTTCCATGAACTTCAAACCAAAATTAGTACAAATAAATAAACAATGGAGTGTCTCTTAAAAAGGTCAAGATGATTTAGATTAAATGTGATAAAGTGAGAAGGTAATGGGATATGTTAATGAATTAGTAACTAATTCATGCACATTCTAAATATTATTAATAAGATTAATTGAATATAAGTATTAGGAAATATACAATTCACTTCACTAGAAAAAAATTAAACACTCCCTTGTCTTTGACATTACATGCAATCTCTTTTGGATAATGGAAGATAACTATATTTGTATTTGATTTTTTTTTTAACCCAGAAAGTGGAATCTAACAAAGAATTGGATTTTCTTTAAACAAAAATGAAGATGAGTATTAATCTAATATTACATTAGGATATATGGTTTTATGAACTTATAAGTCTCTAGGTAAAGATTAATTAAGCACATGGATTGGGAATGAAAGGAAATCATGGTTACGCCATCACAATAGTATGTGAAATTTATTCCACTTCCCTAATGAGAAACCAACTCTTAAGCATGGTAAGTTCAATACTTGAGAATAAGTGTAATACTTTAGGTGAGTTTTTACATCATTTATTTAAAATAATCAAAACCAAACTTACGAGATTTAAATTACATTTTAAATAATTAAATAAAATGCATAAATTATTCATAACAACATTACAAAACATATTTTTATTTAAGTAATTCACTAATTAGATTCCTAATATAAGGATTAGAAACATTTTTCTCCACCATAAGGATTATGCCTAACCCTTCTTTGATTACTACATATTCTCATAATACATCATATATATTTAATGTAATGCCTAACACAATAAAATAAAATAAATTTAAAAGAAAGAGGGAAATGTGTGCATTAGTAAATGCAAAGGTTGGTAAGAGAGTGAATTTCTGACGTGGTTGATGGGTGAAGAAGTAAAAATCATGGTTGAGGATGTAGAAAGGAGGAATGTTAGAGGATATGTAGGGGAGGACTTGTCATGGGATTTTAGAGTGGCAGGGCATGGGCTTACACTAAAGAATAATGGATAATGGATAGGTATTTTGTTAGATGTTATAGGTTCAAGACATTGGGGCACGTGTTTGCAAAGCATGTTAGCATAGACCAAACACATGAAATATTTGACAATTCTTCTAAACAATAGACAAAAAAATAAATCCATGTGCATAAGACAATCTCCAGGATTGATGGTTTTATTGGAATAGGTCTATGAAAATGTGCAACCATACTTGAGTTGCAGGAAATATTTGACAAAAAATCCTTGAAGAAATGTGATTTTATGGAATACCATGGTTGCGATGTGCTCGAATGTGGTTTTTAAGCGGGGCCAAAAATATACTTTCCGAAATGTAGGCGGGAGGATTGATAGGGGATATCATTTCCTAAAATTATATCATATTAGTATATGTGCAGAATGCTCACCATGGTGATACCCTAAACACCTTTCGTGAAATTCTAATGAAAACCTAATGTTGTTACATTGTCACCATTGTTTCATCATATTCATATTTATCACTTGTGCATCAATATATGAAAATTCAGATATATGATATGAAAATGGCTTTGACCCATGTCTATTTGTGGGGAATGTCATCATTGACACGTATGATAAATGCATGTATATAAAAATGTACACAAAGTGCTTGCATGCATAGAACTCTTTTAGTGATATGCATTGAGAGGTAAATATACACAAGTTATAAAACTCTTTCAACAACTTCAAAGAACAATATAAATATAAATCTAATAGCATGGAGTATTGTCGTTGCAGGGAACACTCAACATCGGTATAGTTTATGGCCTTAAAATTTTTCACGATATGCAAATGGAAGATGTGAAACATGTCACTGTCGCATTAGCCTTTAGCCTTTGTTCTCATCGCTGCGCTCACTTAATAGCTCTCTACAATGGAAAGGAGATACAGGATCATGCATTCAAACACCATTTCAAATCAAATCTCGTTTTGGGAAATTCCTTCATTTCCATGTATGCCAAATGATCACAAATACAACTTGCATGCCAACCGCTTAACGTTATATGTTGAAGAAATATGGTCTCATGGAACATGGTGATTATAGGGTAACTAGTGTTCTTGACTAGTCTTTTATGTGTTTAAAATAAATGCCATGTACAAATCTAATATGATGGGATGTCATGGTTACGTGATATGTAAAAATTGATTTTAAATTATGTTTGTGAGTTTTTCATTCTTGTCCGCACCCACCTATCTTAAGGAAACTCTAAACTTGGCATCAACGTGTCATTTAAACATGGGGTGGAAATGTGGATGTTCTAGATCGGGTGCTTCGTAAAGAAAATTGAGCTTTTTTTCGTTAAACATGTTAGAAGACATGTATTCAAATGGAGAATCTTTCTTAATGCATGCAAACCATTCGACGAAATGCCTCCTTAAGATGTGGAACCGAGCTCCACAACTTTAGTCAGTTTTCTTTCTCTAGGCATGGTCTATAATCCTCTCTCATAAATTTTTCTTTCGTAACTTTGATCTATAATTTTGGGTTGAGTAAAATAAAAACAACTTGTTAAAAAACATTTATTTTGATGTCATGCAAATCTGCTTCAAATTGAAAATCATGTTAATTAAACTACAATGAAAATTCCTCTTTTTATGTCATTATAGTCCTTTTTCCATCATGAAGTGAATAAAACTACGCCAAATTGTTTTTGTCATGAATTTACCATTTGTTATAACCAATCATAGATGAAAATGTTTTGAAGACATTTCCACTGAAGGTCAAAAACACCCCCTCTAAATACGACAAACGCTTCTCGAGATCAACATGCAAAAAGAATATTTTAAACTTGATTCCTAAATTTAACTAATGTAACTCCCTCCTTTTTTACAAGGTTTTCATTCAAACCCTGAAACACTTCCAACACAACCATTGACCATGTTTTTCTAAGTGGTTCTTGAGGATACTTTTGTGAATTTCCTATTGAAGGTAGTTTCTCAAAATAGCAAAACCCTCCAAAACAACCTCATTTTTAGTGCCCATGGTCCCTGAAAATGAAATGTGAAACCTCAAACCTCTTCTTTTCATGTACAAAATCATGTTACATGGTTGATTTGAATCGTATTGCTTAAAAATTAACTTTTTCATAACCAGTTTTGAGCAGACATGGCTTTTCTTATTGTTCGTTGTAAACAAAAATCACGCACATATTACTATTTTACTTTATCACCAAGTATTTTTATATGCATGGATCTTAAGTAATAAAGTTATTTACTAGTGACATACTCCTTAATCCATCTCGCTTTCTTTGGTTCTTTGTGTTGTCTTTCTCTCTCACATCTCTGTCACTTTTATAGCCTATCTGGTTAGGTCACAAGGATCGCTATGTGTCAAGATTCTCACATTTTTCGTCAATTATCCCAAAACACGAATGCCCATTCTATACATTAGTGCCCAAACACTCTTGTCCACCATGGGTGATCTTTCCCCCTTATTCATATTCACAATTTTAACATTTGTGGTCGACATTTTCTGTTTTATCACTACTATCCCAAATCGTAATTTGCATGTCTTGAAACAAGTGTTGAATTTAAAACAAGATATCCCTATATATATAAAACATACATACCATTATATGGGTAGGAAATTTTAAGGGAAAGCATATCTATATAGTATCAAAGGGAATGTATTTTTGGGTTGATTACACTACATACACTACATAAGAATGTGAAGTTATAAATTACATCCCATACATTTGTATTCTATCCAGTCATAGCCCACTATCTTGGTGTTTTTGGTGCAAGGGAAACCTAAGGACACTATTACACAAAAGTACACAAAACTTCATGAAGTCTAGAATGTAGTGCAATTTTTGGTCTTAACTTCATCCTTTCGATGACCATTGAGGTCAATATGAATTCACATATTACATTTTTCATTCCAATCCGATGTGTTTGTGAGTTTGTGAAGGTAACTAGGGTTTGTGATGTAGGCTATAGGTACCTTGGTGATTCAAGTGTGAATATTAGGTGATCAACAAGAATTTACATTGAATCCCTAGCAAAATTGGAACTATCAATTTTTAACCATTCGCGTAGTCACAACAACCGATAGGAGGTATCTCATTCCCAAAATCCTTTTTCTTATTTTAGGTTCCTATGTTTGGCTCTATCTTCAAACTCCATAATTAATATTGAGAATTTTCGACACTCTTTCTATCATGTTCACTGGGTTTCTCCAGTTCATATCTACTTTAAGAGAAGCATTAATCGATAAGTTCCCTATCTCTCCTATTTCCTTACACGGTTTCATCTTTAGATTCCTTACCATTTGTATTATATTGTATCTTATTGTAGTATCTGAATATGAAATTAGATTTAGTATCTAATATTTTATTATATCATTTGGTGAACCCTATTCTTAGTTGAACTCCTTTCCCAAGATCCACAAAACCCTCACAGCCTAAAACTAGATCCTTCTCTCCTAGGAAAGATATTAATCATGTTAGTGTGAATCATATCCTTGATGATGTTATAAAATATAATCTTATTTACCTTGATTGACACCTTCAAATGGATGCATCTACCTTCAAAAAAATTCTTTCTTTTTAAAATTATGATCCTCTTAAGATTCACAACTTTGGGATTTGCATCATTTTGCCATACCACAACTTGAGTTCATGTTTTCCGTGTGCCGACATAGGAACTTATGCTGCTCCACCTTCTTCTCTACCTATTATACAACTAGATAACACTATTATATAATTTATGCTTAGTCTTGCACTTGTCACTTTAGATAAAAATGAATCTACTCCCAATGTTTAAGATTTACATGTGCATGATAATGTTTCTACTACTAGTCAATATGAATGTAAAGATATGTCTCATTTATCTTCTATTTTTGATAAATTTTCTCGATGCTTTGAAAGATACATATTATGATAGTTCTCCTGCTACTTCTCTATATGTTGATGACTCTCTTGATGAACTTCTTGGATGCAAAAAAATTTCGACATCGATGATGATGATATATTAGATCATTAACATGTTATTGAGGTTATTACTTCTCTTCGACTTCGAATGTGAATTTTCCACTCTGCTTTCTACCAATTCTCATATTGTTCCCAATGTTTTTCATGATGATTCTACCACCCCAAAAATTTCACCTCTTATCTTTTCTTCTCAACCCAGCCCTAGAATTTATGTTGATATCCCATGTTTGTCTCCTCCTCTTACACCTCTTGCTTCATATTCTCGTAGATGTTATTCATCTTGATTCTACCATTCCTACTAACACACCTCCTCTTATTTCTTCTACATCTCGTGTCTAACATTTTGTTAGATCATTCATCTTCCACTTCTTCTTCTCATATTCCTATGATCACTCACTATGGAAAACCTCAACCACTTTACATGCCTCTCACTTATTCTATAATTCCTTTACATGATATTTTACCACCCATGCATTTTTTTGGCCATTTGTAATTTCAAGTTCAATGTCTTACTCTTGAAAAAAAATCATACAATTCATCCATTGATAGTAAATCTCCTCATGAAAATCCAATTGCAAAGAAAATTCAAAATTCAACGTATCCTAAGGATTTTATCATTCCTACCCTTTCATGTTTTAATGGCACCAACAATCCATATTTAAATCTTAAGAAGTATCATTTAGCTATGGATTCTTATTCGAATGATCGATTATTACTCATAGCTTTTCATCATAGTCTTATTGACAATGGTCTTTAATGGTACATTGATTTTCCTTATGGATCTACTAGTATGATTGTGAAATGGAAGATTTTTTTCTTAGATGATTTATTCTTAAATATTATCGTAGAGTTATACATGATTGCTTACCTAGATTGCATCAAGGAAAAATCAACTCATTATAGATTACATTTTATGGTTCAATTCTTGCATTCATGACTTATTATTTCAGCCTATTAATCTAGAAAACAAATTTATCTTTTTTCGTGGCTTGATTTCTGCATTGAAAGAAAGATTACTTTATGATACATGTTAATTGATTACACTTTTATGTTATAATGTTATTGATATATAATAATATTTGATTGTTGCACATGTTATAGAATCTCCTACTATTACTTCTATTGCTACACTGTCTTCTACTTCTTCTCCTCTTTGATATGTTAAGTTTCCTCCAACATCTCCATCTCCTCCACCTCGCAAGCATGATCCATCCTCTCCACCACATAAAAATCCTCCTAAATATTCTCCATCTCCTACTTGGGAGCCATTACATTTCTTGCATGATGTTAAGCCTCATGATGTTTGGCCTAATTTGTTTGATAAGCACTTAAATTGATTACCTTATAATTAACACCATCCTCCTCATCATTTGCACCACTAGTGTGATAGCCCTTATTGTAATTTCCATCCCATTAATGGCCATCGTGACAATGAATATTGTGGCATTCATAACAAGTTACAATAATTAGAAGATACAGTTTCATTTCCTTCATATCTCACTCTCATCAGCCATATATTTGTCCTATTCCCTATAATCGTGCTTCCTCTTCGTTTCACTTATCTCCTCCTCGCAGTGTTACTAAAAATTAGTGGCTTCCTAAGCTATCAGCATCTATGATTCCTACCACTACAACTCCCACCACTGGCAACATTGCATCTGATAGTCAGTTTGGATCTTACATTTATGCCATAACTACTTCACATGCTTCCACCATGCCTTGCCGGGCACTTCATCTTTGGTAGGTGATTTATGTATGATCTCCTCATTATAAAATGATGCACTCATGTTCTTGAGGTTCTTACATGACTATTTAGGTATATATTACAAAAGAACCTCAATCAGTCTTCAAGCTCTATTTATATAGCTACACTTTCAAACAATTTCTTGATGATTCACTTTTTTATATGGTTCATTCTTGATTGTCAAGGAGTATTATATAAATGAAATTTGTTTTCTTACACACATGCTACATGGGAATCACTATCTTTACTCCCTCTTCACCATACTTACATGTGATTACATAAATTATTTTCCATCTCTTATTGCATTACTTCCTATCATCACATTATTATTTCACACCATTCATTTCATTACATCACATACATCTATTATTATCTATCACATATATTTTACACTTTATTAGCATTTAACAACATCCGACATTACTTGCTTATCCATTCAAAATAAAAATAACCATCTACACATTGCATATTAAATTTTACAAAAGAACAATACAATCATCACATCATACATCAACGCATATCAACACAAAATAGTAATACAAAAGCTCCACACACACACACAGATATATATATATATATATATATATATATATATATATATATACACATCAGTAAAAATAATGATTTCTAAATACAATCACTTGGGGAAATAGCCCATATATCTCTACATCCATATACATCATAAATAATCCTAACTATCACTATATACACTCAAGGTGCTCTAGAACTAGATACTTCATTGATTCATCTACGCCGCTAGGTGCATCCTCTATATCTCTCCATATGCCTCCATAGTAAGGATACCTTGACCAAATTCTTTGAGAATCAACCCTAAAAATCCACATACTTCATAAATAATTCCCGAGATAGGTCCCCTCCTCCTAAAGCCTCCCTAGCTTACTATATCTCTACATGATCCTCATAACACTCACTCAATATTACAATACAAGTGACTCATGCTATCGCCGTAGCTCAAACAAATAGGAATGCTCACCCAAAAATCATCCAATCCCTCTAACATTTCATATTCCATGAGCACATCTTAATATACATTCTGTGTAATTGTGCAGATTGATGAATCCACTATCAACAACCAATAGAAATAAATTGCAGCCATACACCACCAAAGTCATTAGTACACATATTTTCTACTATACGGAAATGAAACTATAATTAAAAAGTAGTAACCAACAATACTTACACTTATCTAGTGTCGACTTATGCCATATCCATCTAGGGTGGGTGCTCGCCCATGTACTCATCTAGATGGCGGTCCACCCGCCGATCTATAAAAATAGAAATTTTACTACCCATCGATGTGTTATCCACCACTCGCTATAGGACTTGGTACAACCCACATTATCCATATGTAAAAACTTCATGGCTATATTTTCCTCATCTAGGACAAGGTGCACTAGCTATGCTCCTATTGGTCCTAGACTCCCTGGATGGATCGACACTTTAGTAGTTGGTAACTTATAAATACAGATAATTTTGGGGCACATCCTAAGCCATACCAAAATCCTTTTATACCCTCTTCATCTAGAACAACTCAAGCCACCCCTAGAACTCGGTCAACTAACCACATGGTACGTCGAATGCTCCGTAACTCTACTCCAACCTCTAGCCATCCACCATAGTATTGATATGGCCTCCATTTGATAGCCGTTGGTCCCATATGACTGATAATAGATCTATAAGTAGTGGTATCTATCATACCGCTCCAAATTACTACCCATATCGCAACAAGTATGTTAAAGGTATCACGTATTTCGCACATGGCCCACCAAGTGGCCTCAATATAGAAATATTCTTATAAGCTCATAGAAGTAGCAATGTGGCGGTTCCTAGCCCACCACCATCGTGCTTTTGTGTAAACATGTATAGATTTCCATATCAATGGATCAACCCACATTGTGCCCATGCTAATCTAGTCCTATGATCCTCTATGCACTAAGAGATCTCATGTATCTTATACAAGGTGGCCACTCCACCACCCTCTACTTTCACTATTGATGTTATAATAATAGTAATGAACATACATAACCATGAAAAACATAATTTCAATATGGCATCCAAACTAATATGGGTCTCTCTTTATATCCATGTTTCAATAAACTATCATCTAGATGCTCTCATCTACCTCCGAGCACCAACTACAACAATCATTAGGACTATGCGCTCACATATGGTAGTTGTAATATACGATATACATACTCTAGGGTCACGTTCATATCCTCAGTAGGAAACTAAAAGGTGCATGTATGAGCACTCCACCTCTTACACAATATAGTTGCTATAGCCATATTATAGGGTAGCTCCTCTAATATTATTTTATTCCATAGGCCGACATGGTCTAGTATGTCGTACGCCATGTCGGTTAATCCTAAGGTCAACAAGGTATTGAAATTCCAAAACCTCCACAAGCCTTCCTCATGTATATATTTATCCTGGATAACACAAAAATAAAAATATCGACATTAGTTCCTTATACATATTCAAAATCCACTAACCATTACAAAATAGTTCATCAAAATGGTAAAATCTCGCACCGCACAATCAAACTCTCTCTTGGGTCTCCTACGCCTAGAAGAAGGTCGCTGGTGTTTAAGAACATGTACCTAGTTCCTAGAACTAGGCACTAACATCCTAAAGGCTATCAATGCCCTAGACACTCCTTCCAAAAGTTAGAAATGGACAAAAACATAAAATTCCAAATTTTGTAAAAATTAAGGAATATTTCACCTAAGTTTAAAAAAAAAAATCTTACTTACTAGCTCATCTATCAACTAAAAATCCTTGGCTATCGCTACAATCTCGAACCTCAACAACCCTACTACCCTAACGTGTAGTATCCTCACATGGTCGAGATCCAACTCTCACTCACTCATGGTACAAATGAAATCACTATTCACTTTTTACTCTTACTATATATAGTAATTTTTAATTTTCCATTTACTATAGTTACCATTTGCACTCATTATTCTACGTAATTTTTCACTTATATCTTAAGATTTGCTACTCTATTTTCCTCCATGTTTTCATCATTCATTTCAAAATTTCTTCTACCACCGTACTGTACACATTCCACAATGCTATCTTGCACATATAATATTCACAATATATGCAATCTTACAACATCTACTATATTGCACAATTATATTGTTTCACAACTAATTTTTTTCTCGTGATCATAATTTCCACCCTCACCCTATCACCGAAATGAAAGGCATACAATCAAGATCAATTCTCGATCCCCTGTCAGATACTATATGATCTTTTGATACTCCTAATACGTCATCATCTAATGTTTTCTATTACACTAGTCAATCAAAAGAAAAATTCAATCTATTTAAATATTTTCTAGCTATTCCCCTAATAATTTAATCGGTGAAAAATAAAAATCTCTCCATGAGTAATATATCACATACGATAAATTTCAACTTCACTATTCGAATCAAATGAATCAATTAGGAGTTATATTACTTTGCTATCTTTCTCAGATGACTTAACTTAGGAATTATATTACTTTACTATATTTCTCGGATGACCTAAATTGGGAGTCAAATTACTTCATTATATTTCCCATATGATCTAATATGGAAAATAATTTACATTACTTTCAAATGACCAAACATTAAAGCCATCCACTACTACACAAATCACAAGACCTATGGGAGTGGGGACAATGAGACGTCATTGCATTTCTTGTACTACTCCTAAAAGGGTTATTCAACATGGAACTAAATTTGGTATTCTATCTATGTGCAAAGTGGTTGGAATTTTTAATGATGTAGTCATGGATAGAGAGTAAAAATAGACCTCTCTCCCAAAAACAATTCCTCTTGTGGAAGGATGCCCAAATCCTCCTATTGATTAAAATTTTACAAAATCAGAACCTGGGAACTCATCACTCCCTACCCCTTCAACTATCCATTAATAGTAATTTCAAATATTTGAATTCTCCAAAAAAAGTTCTAAATTTATCCAATTACTCGTTACAATGGTTTGATGTCTCTATTTACACCACATGAATCAACACATTGATCCATGATTCATCACATTATTTGTTCTCTTATTTTGCGCAAACTTCTACAAGAGGAATTCTTCAATTCTCATAGGTATGTTCCTTACTTCCTTTACACTACTTGAATTTAAATTGAATAATGTAAAGGGGGACTCAGAAATAAATGCATATGTTAATATTTCAATATACCACAAAGAATGTTGATATATGCATGGATCTCAAGGAAGATTACTATTTAATAGTGACACAATCCCTAGTCCATCTCCTTTATTTACTTGTTTCGTTGTCTTTCTCTTTCACATCATTCACTTATGTACCCAATTCGGTTAGGTCACAAGGATCTCTATTTTTCATTCTTCTCACATTTGTTATTAATTATCCTAGGACACTAGCACCCGGCCTTGAAACTAGTGCCCAGGAGCTCTTGTTTACTTTTATCTCTCGAAAGTACACCCCGTTGAAAGATGACGGGAGGCGTTCTAAGATTTCTTTGGATCTCTCACTTCTGTAGATACAATGGAAACACCTCGGATGTTAGTATACTATTGTTGATGTGAGTCTCCAGATCAAGGTGGTTCCTTTTTTATGTATCCTAAACTAATTTTTAGGGTAAAACGATGATTATAACTGAATTGAAAACTTGGGTGATACACTAAACTTGTTGACGGATTTGACTGAGTACATGCACAATTAATTTGAGAATGGATTTTGAATGCACAAACCAATAGTTTTCATTAGAATATTAAGGCAAAACACTTGGTGTATTGAGCTTAATTAGTCACAACAATACAAAGAAGATAACATGCACACTAATGTTATACAAAAATTACTAAATTTTTAGCAAGGTAAGATGATTAATCATAAAAGGTGACATTCACAAGAATTAATGTGATATACACAAAGATCGCAAATAATTGGAAAGGTAGAAATTAATTGTCATTCAAGGGAAAAACTAGCAAAATGTTCTTCAACACTCCTATGTCCAAAAATTTCTCCTTTGTGCTTTGTAATCGCACATAATATATAACAGAATTATTCATCCATAGAATCCTAAAAATAGGATAAAATTTGTACACCATACATGCAAATTTTACCTCTTTATCATGAAT
Source organism: Taxus wallichiana var. yunnanensis (assembly GCA_018340775.1). Classification (NCBI taxonomy): domain Eukaryota; kingdom Viridiplantae; phylum Streptophyta; class Pinopsida; order Cupressales; family Taxaceae; genus Taxus; species Taxus wallichiana. Next base: position 326,349,499 of record CM031241.1, on the reverse strand, counting down.
AAATAAAGGAATAAAAATAGACATGCTAATATAATGACACATTAATAGCCTTGATTAAAAAATACATTCATTCAAATTGTAGTTGGCTGATCAATTTTTAATAAAGTAAGATGAAATATTTTGGCTAATAATACCCCTTCCTCTTGTGTCGGTCTCCTCCAATGTGCATGAAACGTATGTCTTTTAGAGTTTGATGTGACACATAAAATTTGATCGACTTGCAGTGATAAATTTATCACTCTTTAATTCTACCCTTGAATGCACATACAAAAATAAACTCTCTGTGTGAGCAAAATAATCCACCCATGTATTCCATCTACTGTGGGGACCACCTACATTTTCTCGATGATGACACCTATTCATCTTTATTTCCATGGTGAAATATCCTCTTTTTCACCTTTCTCGATCACATGTAATTAATTATCCTTTTGTAAGAAAACTAATAACCTTATCTTCTTGCTTTGCACAATATTCATCCTCTTGATGTGTACATGTTCCAATTTGTCCTTTTGAAATCTGATGGGGCCACCATTTGGGGACCTTCCTTGATGTTGACCACCTTGATGATACAAATTTCTTTTGCAAAAAGTAAGGTAATCTGATTCTTTGTTGGTTTGACTAGGGGCATGTGATAGTATTTATATTCCTTGGTCCCCTTTGAAATCCATATGGCACATAATTTGGATAAGACCTTAGCAAAGGTCAAACAATGATTTTAGAATATCATTCACTCCTCCATGAGGAAAAAATGTAATAATGATAAAAGCATATACTTATGTCTTTCACCTTTTAATTAATCGGCCTTACCACCATTTGATTAATCAATGTCATGACTTTGTGAAATCCAAGGTCTAAAATTTTGATACTCAATGGTCCTCCTTTTGACTACCATGTCATAACAATGTGGTCATCATTATTACTATGGTTTTTGGAATTTTAGATAATCATTTGACTGATTATTGTTGTTATTGTTTGATTTTCTTGGACTAAGCTTTAGATTTGATCATAGTCAATGTAATGCTTCTATACTTTGAGCCTCGGCATCCTCTTTACATGATCACCCAACCATTCTACTTTGTCGGTGAAGTTTCTAACCTTGAGTTAGATAGGTTTTCTTATGGCTTGACATGTGCATGATTCTGAACTCGGTTGAGCTATGAGCCATTGTGGTAGAGTTTGCATTGAATCTACCATATTGATATCAACCATTGATTGAAGTGATCTGTGGTGTCTGAACCATTGATTCTCTAAGCATTTAAGTTTGTATTGATTGTGGGATTAATTGATCATGCAACTGATTCGTGGCCATTTGATCATGGTACTTTGATGGTCTGGAACCGTTGATCTGTTAACTCCAGTTGACATGGTAGTTAGTGTTGGATTAGCATCTCGGCTTCATTAATTATTGTACTTTGATATCTCATCCATCAATCCTTAACACTTTATGAGTTAGGTTGACTGAAAAGGCTCGTTGAGCTCATCATTCGTCATTTCCATTTGCTATCCTAAAAAGGGAAGCCCTTTCAATTTGTTTTTCACTGCCATTTTTGATCATATTCAAGCTCTCTCGAAGCCGCGAATACTTATATGTTTTGTCATTATTTCTATGGTTTGAGATTTGGATAGCTATAAGCCCGCCATTGATGCATGATTCGAGATTGATTTACTCTGCAAAATGGTTCTTTGAGGATCTAAATATCTCGTATTTTCATTATTTTTCTATTTAGAGTTTCAGAGTGAGGTTTGACCATGTTGGTTGCCATTGTTGAATCATTGGATCTTACTCGAGTAAATTTAATTGTTCTTGATGAGGAGAATCTAAGCATGAAGCTTGGATTTCCTAATAATTTTATGATTCCGAGTGCTCTTGGCGTTGGATATTTTGATCTCTCGTCATCTGTTTATGGAGAAGGTAAGGGTGCATTTCTTGAGTACTTTATCTTGATTTTTTACTTTTGTTCTTCAGAGCACTAATATAAGATTTCTTTTATTCTTATTTGTGTCTTCTCAAACATCCAACTCCCCTTCCGATTTGTTCTAGCCTTAAATACACAATTTGTGACTTGGGGTTGAAGAGATAACTCCAAAATGGTGAGTTCTTTAGTATTTTTTGTAAAAATCTTGAACATTTCAGAATACTTAGTTTTGCTAACCTAGATAAAGATATTCATCTTTTGATATGAGTAAATGTGTTGTAAACTCGATATCTATTTCAAAGTAAGTTAATGGTTTGGTCCCTTCTCTTTTTTAAAAAAATGCTAAGTTCAATTCTCTTCATATCCATGTCACTTTTAAAATTTGCATGTGGGCTTCTTTATATTCAGATATTTGAGCTTTGTGTTGTTTATTTCTTAACTCTAGAAGCCTTGGTTCTAGCCATTCTAAATGCTATCTTGAATTGTGTATCTTTTCTTCCTATCTTATGGGAATCTAGGTTTGTTTAAGATATTTGCTCTGTATTCTTGTATAAGATCTCAACTGGAAAACTACAACTGGGTATTCTTGGTTTCGCATAGACGTGGGCACCATGGATGCTCTAGTTTGAAGATTTACTATTTCACTCCAAAGCTTAAGTAAGGGTTTTTTTCTATAGTCTCGACTGCTATTACAAGAACTCTACTTTTGAATGTGGTCGTCATTATTTAGATCATTGTTGGGGTTTTGAATATTTTTGTATTGAGACTGGAGCTTTCTTTTTGGCCTAATTTTTGGTGCATACCTAGCTCATGGGATTTTACTGAAAACCATTTTATTTCGAATGAATGTGTTCATTTTTTGTGCCATGAATTCATATTGTGTTCAATGAAAAGTTGCAAAATCCATGGATATGGGGTAAGAATCTCTAAAGAAACCCCAAAGGTTTTGAACAAACTAATCAATGGACAATCAAATAATAAATAAATAAGGATCCATACTTTGCATGTATTAAACTTGAAATAAACAAGCAAACTAACATCTTAGTAACCGTTTATTCTTTGAAATCTTTTTTAAAAAAATGAACCTAGCAAGGATCTAAGCAATTAGTTTTGATAATGATAATGGGAGGTCACCATTAATGGTTTTAAGGCCAATGGTTCTTCCCATTTACTCAATGTTTTTTATGTAGTGTAATAGCAAAAGCATTAGCTCAATGAAAGAAATGAAATACGCTTTAAACCCTAAGCAAAATATTATAGTTTATGTTAGGAAGAGGGAGAATTCTTAGAAAAGGTCTAGGGGTAGTGGGTTATTTATAGTTTTCCATTTGGGAAAGTGGGAAAATTTTGGTGCATGTGGGACTAAAAGGAGTCAACAAGTTGATTAGTGATTCAAAGTAAGATTTGACTAGGTTTAGAAGAGGTTAATCATGGTTTAGGGTAATTAACCTAGGTTAGGCTAGTTAATCATGTTTAGAGAGGAATTAGGTTCGAGATGGTTATGAGGTGTCTAGTCAATCCAATGAGATGGATTGATAATCTAGGAAGCTAGTAGAAGTAGTCTAGAAGGGAATGAGAAGTTGATTTTGTCAAAACGAAGCTATAATAGCCTCGCTTAGTTGGTTAATAAGAGGAAGTATGACCAAAAGAGTGTCGTAAAAGGAGGAGTTGAATAAGTCTAGTTTTGCGATGTTTCGTTAACTTGCAAGGAGGAGAAAAGGTAGTGAAATATTAGGAGTAATAATTCTTTGATCAAACTACAGGTGTCTACATTTCCGCCTCTTTAGAGTGACGTAAGCTACGTCACTTCAAAGAAAGTAGACAAGCATAAACGAGTAGAATTTTTTTAAGGGGTAGAAAAAATTAGTTAGCTTTCGAGGGATGCCCCTCAAGTGTCAATGGGGTGATAAAACAACGTGATCGACGATGAAAATGAGAAAAAATGATAAGATGAGAAAACAACAAGAAAAGGGGATATTTAGCTATCAAAATACTTTTTATCATCATTTTACTTAGAATCCTCATCATCGGTCCTTATTAAAAAGAATGAACAAATGTGTAGTATGACATGAAAATCCATATACGAACAAATGACCACTACTAAAAATACCAACTCCATGCAACATACAAAATGCAATGCAATACGAGAAAGTAAACAAACTCCTTTAACAGGGAAATAAGTACAATCACACACACTTAAACCAACAACACTTAAGACGATTGCACAAATATTTTGTTATCAAGTTGCGATCCCAATTGTTTTGATAAAATAACAAGGGTTGAAATGATGCCCCAAGCAATTTTTATATTCAAGGGAAAGGATGAAGGACACTTGGGTCGATAAAAATCAATGTACATGATGAAAATAGTACCAAGAACCGATAGTGCCCAGTGGCATGCACAAAGTAAGCAACGTAGCTTTCTAAATGATTTGAGATTCAGATGATCCGCGAGTCATTGTTTCAATCTAGGTGGAAACATCAAAAAAATATGGGATAAATGCCATGTGAAGGAAACGATGTCGCTTATAAATGAGTTGATTACCAATTTTGGTCCATTTTCAAAGTTTTTACAATTTTTTTGATTTTTTAGATGATTTTATAATGTTTAATTTTTTGATAGGTCGAAAAATTTAGAAATGGAAGATCACCTAAAATCATGTGAAAATGATCCATGGTAAAGAGAGTGGGTGTTGGGTGGTAATAAAATGCCCCGATGAGAAGAAAATGACCCAAATATAAGTATCTAAACATAATCATGGCACTAGATGAAAATAGAAGACAAAAACACCTAGAAATATTTAAAATGCCCTAGGATGAAGAGATAATAGGTGAAAATTAATGCCCGAGGATATCATATGTATTGGACATGAAATATTTTTCTAGATGCCAACATTTGGGATGATACTAGATGATATTGGTTAGGGGGATAATTTTTTTATCATATGCAACCCCCTTGCCCCCATTGATGATATGATAGGTGATGATTAGCTATGTATACATGCATGATAGAAAACTTAGCATTTTTTTATATATGATGTATTAGATGATGTTATATGTGATGAAATGATAGATGATAGATGTGATAATGAAAAATGTGTAGTGAACACACAAGAAAAATTTAACAAAGCTAAATAAATATACAAATGCAAAATAACACAACAATATCTTACAAGTACGAAAGATACGAATGAACTCGATGCAACACACAATTAAATCGAACAACATTAAGTATAACGTAAGAAAATAGAATATTCTATAAATCATAGAACATGAAAATATATGTACACCCAAACTATACAAACCGACAACCAAAAGCAATCAAACTACTACTTTGTTTTCAATGACAAGATTGGTATATTTTCTAATGTTTTTGGGCTTATCTAAAAACTTAAATTTTAAAGGCTACATGTTTACATTGTTTTTAAGGTTTCCCTAAGATAATGTTGTGAAGTTGATGTAGCTTCATCCCTAGAAGGGATATTTTTGAATGTTTAAAATTTTTGTATCTTTTCTGAATGTTTTTGTATTTTCTAAGGTCATGTTCAAAGCAACATACAAGGACAAAGAAGCGCTGCTGCCCCAGTGTGATATGGGAATATAAAAAGGTAGAATGCCATGTGTGTATGTTACAAGAAGGTGAAATACAAATGTGCACCAATTTTAGATGGGAATATACAAAGGCACATCCTTTGCACCAATATAAGAACAAATAAGCTAGATCAATTCTAAAGATAGATTTGGTGGGATTCCTATATTTGTAGCAAAGGAAACTAACCCTAGAAAGTGGTGAGTTACACATCCCGATGTAGGAGTACTGATAGCTGATGAAGCCTCCTTGGGTGCCAAACCGGTTTTCACCCAAAGACTTGCTCACTGTGCCACAATTGTGTGGTTTTCACATGCGAACGACCTATTTTTTCTTTACTCTTTTCTCAAATTTCTCATGTTTTTCTTTGTTTTTCGATTTTGAAGTTCGTATATGATATTCTTTCCATGCTTAAGCATAGAAGCACTTGAGGTGCATGGTGTTCATAGGATCCGGAAGTTCCTTATTGTCCGAATATGCCATCTGTAGGCTCAAGATTCGTATTTAGAAACCATGACATAGGGTCCTAGCCAATTAGCCTCAAACTTTCCTTTCTTCTCTTTGTCTTTGACGGTGTTTTTCTGATTTTAATTTAAAACTATATCACCTATATCAAATTCATGGTGGATGACTCATTTTTTTGTATCCTCTCGATACCCTATTTTGATACACTTTAAAATAATTAAGCGCTTTTATACGCCTCTCATCTAACAGCTTCTAACTCTCACAAGCTAAACAACCCTATAGTCTTCATCTTTATCGAGATAGCCCCAGAGAGAAATTATCGTCAGGAGGAATCTCCACTTCTAAAGGTATGATGGCTTCAGTTCCATAGACTAGGGAATATGGGGTCACACTAGTAGGAGTGCAGATGGAAGTTTGATAGGCCCAGAGGGTAGGATGTATCTATAAGTGCCAATTACGGCCAGTTTTACTTACCATTTTCTCCATGATCCTTACAAGATTTTTATTGGTAGCTTCCGTTTGTCTATTACCTTGGGGGTAATAGGGGGTAGACCACTTAAGTTGAATATGGAAGCATTGACATAAAGTTTTAAATATTTTATTCTTGAAGGATTTACCATTATCAGTGACAATGGCTAAAGGGATGCCATAACGGAAGATGAGATGGTTCATGATGAATTTTGAGATTTGTGCACCGGTAACATAATTAAGAGGAACGATTTCCACCCATTTAGTGAAATACTCAAAGGCAAGCAAGGTGATAATATGAGTGTGAACCATCCAAGAAGAAGGATGGAGCTTCCCTATGAGATCTAGACCCCATTTAGAAAATGGCCAAGGTATTGCGATAGGTCAGTAAGGCCCTGTGCTAGTGCATATATTAGATTTCAATACTTTTTACATAGTTCACACTTGTTTACAAAGTTATAACAATCTGATTCCATGGTAGGCCAATAATAGCTTACCTTCAATAGTTTCTTAGCAAAACCATTCCACTAGTATATGCTCCACAAATGCCACCATGCACTTATTTAATAGCGTGGACTCGAGTCAAGTAACATCTAAACAACACAATGAATTCCCATCATAGCCATGACGATAAAGGGTGCCTCTTGGGAGGGTATAATGGGCTATACGGCGGATAAAGGATTTATTTTGAGAATGGGTAATGTCCGGTGGGAAAGTTCCATCTTGTAGGTAAAGAAAAATGGAATCATACCAAGGGGATAATGGACCAACAATTTCACATGCCAAACATGACTCCGACATATATCATAAGCAGGTGTTTGTAAATGCTTTGTGAAGAAAGGCATTTTTCTTTCCGAGGAGGAATGCGTAACAGGATCCAATTGTAGCCATAAAATTTGCTGATTTGTTGTGAGACCATTGTTTTTGTTGAAAGATAACTTGTGTAAAATAATATTTTAAGGTTTCACTAACTTTTGTATGGGATTAACTTCTCATATTTTACCTTGTACTCATCATTAACTTGTTTGATGATGAGTTGTGAGTCTCCAATGACTCGTAGTTGTTTAATATTACATGTGATAGCTAAATTTAGTCCAGAAATAAGAGCCTCATATTTTTCTATGTTGTTAGTGCACAAAACCCTAAAAGAATGCTCATGCGATAACTTCCCCTATAGGAGTGATAAGGACCACTCCCGCTCCCGATTCGTGAAAGGTGAACGACCCATCAAAATGAACCCGCCATTCCGTGGATTCTTCAATATACATCATGGATTCATTAGGTAAATTTAGACACAATGGTTTCATTCTCGGGAGAGGAGCTTCCACCAATTTATCAGCCTAATACCTCGTCCTTGTAAGGATTTCTAGTTTACAAACTCAATATCAAATTCACTTAGGAGAATGATCCAATTAGCCATTTGACTTATGAGGGTGGGTTTAGATAAAAGGTATTTGAGAGGGTCAACATTGGATATGAGTTTGGTTTTGTTATTAAGGAGATAATGGAAAAGATTTTGAAAGTAAAGACAACTACCAAATAGGCCTTCTCAACTGGGGATAATTCAACTCATAGGAAATTAAGGTACGACTGAGGTAATAAATTTCCCTTTCTCTATGGTTGAGGTCATATTGGGCAAGCAATCCACTAATAGAAAACTAGATTGTTGAGATTTACAAAAGGAGAGGTTCTCCTAGAATAGGTGGCACGAGAAAAAGTGGGTTTATAAGGTATTCCTTAAGTAAGGAAAACACATTTTGGCAATTTGCCCCCCCCGTTGAATACAACCTCCTTTTTCAATAGATGTGTAAATGGGTGGCATTCATCCTCAAGTTGTGAAATAAAGTGGCGAGATAGCCTTAATATTTCCTTGTAAACTCCTAATTTGCTTGAGAGTTGTAGGGGAGGCATTTAAGTGATAGTTGCAGAACTGTCATCGGATCTACTTCTATCCCTATTTGTGAAACAATGAATCCTAAGCGTTTCCCCGATTAACAACAAAGACATGCTTCTTGGGGTTTAAACAAACCTTATAATCCTAGATATGTTGGAAAATACACCTTAGAACCTCGGGATGGTCTTCTTTGCTTTTAGATTTTGCTAAAATGTCGTCAACATAATCTTCCATGATACCATTCATCATGTTGTGGAAGATAACAATCATCACACGTTGATAGGTGGAGAAAACATTCTCGAGTCCAAAGGGCATGACTTTATATCAAAATTTCCCCAAGGGGTTATAATTTTTTTCATGTTATTCCTCTTTAGCAATCCCAGATTTGATTATACCTTGAAAAATTGTCCATTAAGGACAACATCTCATACCCAATAGAAGAATCAATGATCATGTCAATGTTGGGTAGGGGAAAATCATCTTTGGGACATGCTTTGTTAATGTCCTAGAAATTAATATAGATCCTTATACTAACTGGTTTCTTTTGAACAAGGACTATTTTAGATATCTAATTTGAATAGTCTATGGGTTTGATGAAATAAGTTATTAGTAACTTCTCTAATTCCTCTTTAACAAGAAGTGCAACCTTGGGGTGCATCTTCCTTAACTTATACTTGATAGGTTTTACATCCTGGGTGCACAAGAAGGTTATGCATGACTAAATATAGGTCCAAACAGTGCATATCTGCATATTTCCATGCAAAAATATCCCCATATTCCCTTAAAATCTCTACAAAAGTCTTATGTTCTTGGGCCAAAAGTGAAGCTCCCAACTTTCTAATTTGAGGTTCCTCTTTCGCACCAATGTCGACACCGATAGTCTCTTAAATGAGCATTTTAGAAGTGTCTTCAATTCAGGTGGGGTAAGGAGGAAGAGTAAAATCAACCTCCTTAGGAAACTCATCATCATTATTGAATGGGTATGCCATTTCACCTATGGGTTTTTCGTTTCAAAAATTTGTCCTGCTTTTACAAGACTTCTCTAAAGTTTTCATACCCTTAGGTAGAACCTTCCTATTCAAGCTTCCGCACATATCCGCTTCTTCTCCAAAGTATGTGCTGGTATGTAATTGTATTGCAAAACCTTTCTTGTGATCTTCGGCTGGAATAAAACCTCCAAGCCCCATGAATTATACAAATGCCTCATCATTTTAAAAGAAGCCAATCGGGCACATGAAATTTTGGATCCCAATCAATAAGTTTAGGATATACAAGTGTTACTTGGTTATTTTTGGGGGAATGGATTCGGATATGGTAAGGATGACTGAAATAGGAAATAGGTTAGTAGAAGCAAGGTATTCGTGAGAGGCTACACTGGGAATCCACATCATCATCCGAATGTGATGATTCGTTATCACGTTCAAAAGATGAGGTGTCAATTTCAGGAGGTGTGTATTTGTGTAATTTGATTCCAAGACCATGTTTATCTGACTTGAAATGAGGGATAGGGATGGGTTCTAGATGCCCTTGGGCATTGATGCCACACCCAAATCCATTATGGCCCATGAAAAACATCATGCGGTGGCTTTTGATATAGTGTGGTGCCTTATGGGAGGAGGCCATAGTTCCTTCTTGTATTTTGTAAGTAGGATCCTCTAACATCTTCTCCTCTAATAGGAAACCGCTAGGGATAAGTTTTCTAGTGGCTTAGGACATGGTGTTCGAGTACTTTTGAGTTGAAAATAAGGCTTTCCACGTGTCCTAGGAGATACTGACAAATCTGATATTAATAAAGCATGCTCAAGGTTGAACGACTCTCCTGGTCCATACTTTACTGAAGTAGCTTCCCACGATGCAAAAGGGTTGACTGATGAAGTACAATATTGATCACATGGTATGAGTGACTCTAAATCTACGCAGATTTTGATAGCTTTATTTTGCAAGGAGATGATAATATCGGCAGAAGGACATTCGTAAGTTGTGCGAGAGAAACTTTGCAATGCTCTACAATGTGTGAATGGTTCTGGGTCACCCTGAATGGTAATTATTTCACCTTTGTTACATAGCTTGATACATTGATGAAAATTGGAAGGAATAGCTTGCATGTCATTGATCCATAGGCAACCTAAGATCATGAAAGGTCTAGGTCAAGGACATGAAATGTCATATCATGACAAGTCGGTCCTACTTCCATTGGAACTACTATAGTACCTCCTAACTCTCATTTTTCATTATCAAATGATGTGATGGTAACATTATTTTCCCCTAGATCTATCTTTGAATGGCCTAACTACTTAACTAGCTTGAAAGTACAAATATTTATACCGGATCCACCATCCACAAGTACTCACTTGATGTTAGGATTTGGTAACAACCACTTGTAGATACAAGGGTAAGTTATGTTGGGGGTCATTGCATGAGATTGTAGTATGATCAAAAGTAATATGATCATTTGAGTCAAGGGCGTAACCATATCTTGGAGGCGTGTGGGATCTACATCCGTGGAGACCCCGAACTTTGCAGCGTTTTATAGAGTATATTTTTATGGATAGTAGAAAGTTTGAGGAGTTTTAAAACAAATATCCTAGCAAGATTTTTCTCTAACTGATCTATCAAATTATACCGAACTTCTTGAGGGACATGTAGGGATCTGGTATGATTAAACGAGCACATCTCATCCCTACTGCACAAAATTTTTCTAAGATCCCGATAGTATTGACACATTTACCGGATGAATGGATACACCCTATGAGGGAATCATAAGAATTATCATTAGTGGGATAAACATAAGAGGCATTCCTATAGTCATTGGAAGTTTGGTCGTGATCCGCTTCCGTTTCTTTTTATCTATGGGGTTAGGTAAGGGTTCTTTGTAAATAACCATTTTCTCATTTGGACCTTGTCTTGAATCAGAGGAGAATTTATAGAGATTTTTCCTTCTTCAATGAGTTTTTGTATGTAATGGGGTAATCTTAAACACCTATATGTCTTGTGTCCCTTAACATGATGAAATTCACAGTATTCATGGTCTTTAAACCAACTAGGCTTTAGAGCGTCTTCTAGGTATGGTACCATCGGTTGGATACTCAACCATGATTAGATCATCTAACTATTTTAGTATGGTAGAGATAGGGATTCCATCAATGGCGTAAACGTATGTGTAGTGGGAACCTTGGGACGAGGTCCTTGTGAGAGATTTATAAGTGGACTTGTTTGTACAAATTTGAATCTTTTGGAGTTTATGATGCCATCCCAAACAACACATTTGTTTTTATTGGAAAAATTTGGTTTGTCTACAAATTTTGTTTCATGTTTGTCCTTGGTAGCTGGTTTAAGTGTACCTTTTTCTATGAGAGACATCTCAATTTTCCCACCTTTTTCTAGGACTTATTTGAAGTTAGAACCGTAATGCATTTGTAAATGGAAGGCTATCTCAGGATTTAAGTTAGGAACAAAGATGCTCACTAGGTTTTTTTTCTTATAACGCACAAGGGAATCTATTTGCCAACACCTGCCATCATTGTAAGAAACTTGCAAAGGTCTCATTAGACTTTTTAGCATTACAAAGGTCATTCATTTTGATGTCATTTTCCATGTTGAATGAATAATGTGAACAAATTTCTTTGCGATAATAGGCCATGTTGTAATAGAGCCCTTAGGTATGCTAAAGAACCATTCCAATTTCCAAATCCCCTAGGCTCGCGAGGGAAGAGTCGTATAAGAAGTTATGGTTGTATGCGACTTCTGGAAATCCATATAAAATTCTTTGATGTGATCCCAAGGATAACGTTTCTTTTAAATTTGTCAAATTTGGGAATGGTAAAGTGCTTCAAAAAGGGTTTCGTAACATATATTTGTAAATGGGTAAGGGCATAGTTCCTCATATAGGTACTTCGTTATGGCCTATGTTCCCTTCTTGCAATGTGGTAAGCATTTCTTTCATTGTTTATAACTCTTTTGAATGAGTTATTATTTGGTAGGCTACATTGGTCTTTGTGCCTTGACTACTTTGAAGGTAGTATCGGTAATTGGATCGAAGTGAAAGTCGCTACATTTTGGTTTGTCTTTGTTTACACTCTTCTTTGAAGATCCTATATTTGCTTATCTTTGGATGAGTTTCAAGATCTTTCTTTGAAGGACCTCTTCTTCCACTAAGGGATCCTCTTCCTCATCAAATTTGGGAGGCGGTGAGGGTTTCCGCCCGGTTTTCACTTTACATGAGGCTTTGTAGTGGTGTCACCGTGGCGGGTCCCCTTAAACCATGGTATGTTATTTCCCAAAGTATAGGCATATCCTACATCAAAGGGGTTTTCCATGTCTAAAAAGGATATGTGCTCTTCTACTTTATGATTGATTACCTTTGTTTCTAGCTCACGTTCATGCAAAAATTTGGCTCCTATCTCTAGGACTCTCATGCGAGTACCGATCTTTGTTATAGTATAGAGCTCGTTAAATCTACCTATATCTAGTTTACGTTGTTCTCTCGAAAGATTCAAACTCTTCTTCGCTATGATCGATCAAGGGTTATGTATCCTTCGCTTGTGAAAAGAGTGACACTAAGTTATTACCACTAAATGGAAAGGTTTCAAATGGATTTTATCCTAAGCCGTATTCATCCGATTTGGATGCCATCTTAATGATTTTAGGAATTCTAGTATTTTAATAGTTTAAACAATGATTTCTATAAATGTTTGTGAAGTTTGTGTGAACTCCAAAATGTATGTTTATGAAAGTTATCTAAGATGATGTTGAATTGATCTCAATGTATCCTTAATGTAAGGTTATGCAATTGGTTTTGATTAATGAACATGCATATGATGACTCAAAATGCAATAACCATACAAGTCTTAGTTATGTCAAGTCTATACCCTAAACGTGAATAGTGACAATATTGTAGTAATACGTAGATCAAGTTAGAAATCTAACAAGGTCTAAGTACCAACGTGATATTGCCATAGTCTCTCGATGAGGTATATAAAAATTAGTTTGGAATGTTGATGAAAGCTAAATTTTCAAAAAAATTGAAGTTGTTTTTGTATATAACATGACAACACTATCCTGATACATTAGCTAAGCAAGCAAGGTGTTAGTATCAAGATGATGTTATGAAGGTATATCTAAAGCAATATCAAAACTTTCAAGAATATTTAGATGATGCCAAAATTGAAACAGAGTACGAGTATAACAAGAAGTTGTTAATTGTGCGACCAAAGATAACCGCGCAATGAAGGGACTTATAATAAGTTCTCAAAAGATTGAGAACACGATGTAAGTACAAAAATTATGTGAATAAAATGTGAGCAAAAATATCAACCGAAGGCTAGACGAGTGATGAATGAACTCACAATAGTGAAGATGATCTTGAAATCAAGATCACAAGCACTATCAAAGATATGAAAAATGTACCTGCACGTTTTAGATGTTTAATAACCTAGTTGTAAACATGGATGGGCGTAAATGGAAAAAAATTTGTGAGTACCGTCTTTTATAAGACACATGAGGTATGCCTTTTCTCACCCCAAAAGTGGGTGACGAGAATGGAAGGGTATAGATAAAAGTTAAAATAAATGAGGTACCTCTTGGGTAGAGATTCACCTTGTCCGGGAGGCAAGAGACAAGATAAGCTAAGAGAGACGTTCATTTAATTTCGTGATGAAAGGCACTTAGCTCCAACTTAAGTTATCTCTTTCCCTTGTTTGAAAAACAAGGTTTAGACTCCAAACAATTTGTCACTTCATGATGGCTTGACACAACAATGGACTAGTAAAGTGGGCTCCAAGACAATGGATTTCCTAATAATATCTCTCAACTAGGTGTCAACAAGTCATCTAAGTGAGCTCGATTTACCCAAAAAGTCACACTGACTAATTTGGGAGTATCTTGGCTTTACTTTACCCCCTTCTAATACAATGAGAAACTAGTGCGTTCAGTTTTACCGTCATGGGGTCGTCACACGTAAGAATTGTGACACTAACTCGTAAAGGGAAATACTAATCAAGTGAGTAAGTGGAGTGCTTCTTGTTTCATCCATGAGGTTACTTAGCGGTTGATTACTTTAGGGTTCTAGAACCACCCCCATTGTTGTAGCTTAAGGTGTTATGCCAAAGGGGTTATGTTCCAGTTGAGCGGATAGGGACGTACCCTTTTCTAAAACCTACAATATAGTGTGATGAAAGTGGTGTGTTTTTTATCTTGCTTAACTTAATGTGGTTTTAAGTAGCACACCATTTGAAAAATTGCTTGAAAACACATGTATTAGAGGGTTTATGTTTCATTTTATGCCTTTTCTTTGACAAGTGTTAGGTCCTACATACCAAGATTAGTAATTTTTGAAACGTCATATAAGGGAGATAAGATGTTGTTTTGATTTCCAGATCGTCTTAAGGCGCAAGGAAAGAGCATTCACAACAAGGTATCTCACTCAAATTTTACAAAAATGGAAAATTCCTAAGTAAAAATGCAATAATAATTTCCTTTTAACAACCTTTGAGAGTTGATTTGATCGTTTTGCAAGTATGAATAAAGTAATGAAACTTTTATGATTCCCAAGATCACCTAAAAGGTGAGAGGAAAGAGCATACACGTTTACAACTTTCACAAATAAAGATGTAAATGTTTTAACTAAGTTATTACAAAAGAAATTAATGAAGAGGAAACCTATAAACCACCTGCTTAGAACCCCGTAAAAGTTAGAAAAATAAAGAAAATTGAAAAATTCTAGAAATCTATTTTTAGTAGTTTTTAACAGCTTTTAGTATTTTGCATTTTTGGAGGTCTCTGGGGAAATTTGATAGTTTTGTAATATAAGTAATGATACTAAAATATATATTATTTTTTGAACTTATCTCAAAAATTACACTTCAATCTCTTATCGACACCTATTCAAACTCGAAAACGGGTTAACGAGTCAAAATATATGACCAAAAAAAAAGGAGCACTAAAAAAGTTCAAACCAAAACCGGATCAAAAAAATATACCTGCGCACTCCTCTCGTGGTGTGTGCACACCCCTACAGAGACACCTACACATGGGTTTGGGTATATGTGTACCATTTAGTGCATGTGCACATCTTTAAGAAAATGACATTCGATTAGGTGTACAGATTCCTGCACTACCCGAGAGATGCCTGCGCCAAAGAATGAGTACCTACTCCAACAAAGTAAAAATATGGTATGAAAGTGCATGTGCACTAGATGATGGGTGCTTGTGCTAAGTCATGGGCATGTGTGCCATCCTTAGGTTGTGTGCATGCCTAGAATTTTTTTGACCGAGGACCGAGAGTACATAGGGATCTGTGTGTTGGTTTATGTACTTGCATGCCTAGTAAAGATGATAATTGGCAGGTGTCTATGCTAGCAAAGAGGTGCATGTGCTAAGATTTAGGTGTGTGCGCTATCGCTTAGGTACCTACGCAGGATTTGGGTGCTTGTGCACCTCTATGAAAAAAATGATAGTTTAGAAGGTGCTTGCGCTTGCAGAAAAAGGTGTATGCGCTCCCTTCTTTGTAAGTGGCTAAAAAAACATGGGATTTTTCAAAAAATATCCAAAATGTCAAAATTTCATTAATTTGGTTCAATTTCGGCAACACTTTACCTCCTTTGATCCTGCAAAGAGCACAAAAGAAAGACAATCCTAGCTAAACTAGTTAAGAAACCTGATTTTTAGCCATTAATACAAAAAGATTAGTGAAACCAAAAACTTTGAACTAATCTAAAAACTTTGAAACTAATCTAGAAAGCTTTGAAACTATCCTAGAAATATTAAAACTAACAAATAGTTAGAAACTAAAATAAAAAGCTTCAAAGTGACTCGTTAATGGAGGATGGACTAAGTGTCCCATCAGAGTGCCAAATGTGTTCAATAAAAAGTTGTAAAATCCATGGATATGGGGTAAGAATCTCTATAGAAACCCCAAATGATTTGAACAAACCGATCAATGGACCATCGATAAGAGAAATAAATAAGGATTCATAATTTGCATGCATTAAAATTGATACAAACTAACTAACTAACATCTTAGTAACCCTTTATTCTTTGAAACCTTTTAAAACAAAATGAACCTAACAAGGATCTAAGAAATAGGTTTTTATAATGAGAATGGGAGCTCACCATTAATGGCTTCAAGGCCAATGGTTCTTCCTATTTACTCATTATATTTTTTGTAGTGGGATAGAAAAAGCATTAGCTTAATGAAAGAAGTGAAATAAACTCTAAACCCTAAGTAAACTACTATAGTTTATGTTAGGTAGAGGGAGAATTCTTAGAAATGGTCTAGGGATAATGGGTTATTTATAGTTTTGCATTTGGGAAAGTGGGAAACTTTTGGTGCATGTGGGAATAAAAGGAGTCAACAAGTTGATTAGTGATTCAAAGTAAGATTTGAATGGGTTTAGAAGAGGTTAACCATGGTTTAGGTAATTAACCTAGGTTAGGCTATTTAATCACGTTTAGAGATAAATTAGGGTTTTGAGATGGTTTTGAGGTGTCTAATCAATCCAATGAGATGGATTGATAATCTAAGAAGCTAGTAGAGGTTGTCTATAAGGGAATGAGAAGTTGATTTAGTCAAAACGAGGCTATAATAGCCTTCTTAGTTGGTTGATAAGAGGAAGTAGGACCAAAAGAGTGTTGAAAAGGAGGAGTTAAATAAGTCTAGTTGGAGATGTGTGATAACCTCATGCGAGGAGGAGAATAGTACTGCAATATTAGGAGTAATATTGCTTTGATCAAACTATAGGTGTCTACAGATATTATAAATGTGAACTGGGTTTATTCTTTTTTACCGCTATTTAGAGTTGTTCTAAACTTTTCTCTAGTTTAGTATTTCATAGTTATTGTTTTCACCTTTCAGGTAGCTGATCCTGGGTAAGTGTTTATAAACCCTTTCCGTATTGGTCCCTAACTTTATTTGAATTATTTTCCTTCAATTCTATATATTTTCTAATGTTTGGCACTCGAGATGTCCATTTTCTTAATACCTTGCTTTGGATAAAATTGACTTTCAAATCCTCCGTGCTCTTGGTTTAAATTCTCTACAAATTTGAAAACCTAATCTATTCTTAATGACAAAGAACATTACAGCTTCTTGTCTTGAATGATCGACACGTTTCTTTCTTTACAATCCCGATCTTACAATATTCTCGTATCTCATGACATACCCTATTTTCTCAAACCATGTTGAAAGTGAAAAGTTCTCTTTATGGAAGCTAGTTTGATAAGGTTACATACTTTATGACTTGTACTTTGTGTAAAATTGTACTCTATGTTCCTTTTGATTCTTCGTGCACAATACTTGATAAATTTTTACAATGGTCAGATGTAATAAGTATTAGGAAATAATTCAATTTATCATTTCCTTGCAAGTTTTATCATCACTGTAATCCATGATCTTCTATTGATGTTTGGAATTAGTTGACATGATACTTGCAAGATATTCTAATTGATTGAAATTGAAACTTGAAGTTTTAATGATGCTTTTAAAATCGCAACAATGCATTTCCTAAAACAAAGAATTTAACTTATAATTTTGATTCCGTATGTGGAAATTGCTTCATTGTATTTATTCCCCTTGAGGAACTGGAACTAGTTGTACCATCCGGCCTTGAATATGTGGTGTAAGATGAATTTGATATTTATTAAATGGCTGCAGCGTGCAGATCGACTTACTCCTTCATACCATAGGTGAAGGTAACACTATTTAGTTTTGATAACAAAATTCTACTATGTGATTATCAATCCAAACTATGTTGAATTAATTGAATTTTGTAATCAAAATGGTGACTATTCTTTACTAGTTATATGAACTATGAATTTTATCTTCTCCATCTACAATTTTGTTGTAACTGGTTTTGATAAGTGCTAAATTTGAAAACTGGAATGTTTCCTTGAATGATGATGATCACGACCTTCTGAATCATACCTTTATCATGCACTTTTCTTAAATAGTCACTGTATTTCCTTTTATGTTAGAATAATACTTTTCATTAATGTTTTGGTACTCATGATAAAGAAAATATTTGTCCTCTGTTGGATTCTCCAATGCATCTCTAAAAGTTTTATCATTGTGTCCTTTGTTGGATTTATCATTAACTCATATTCACAAGGTTCACTCAATCTTACTTGTCATAATAATAATTTATTTGTATTATAATACTGCTATAGCACTTTGATGGATTTATCATTAAGTCATATTTAGAAGGTTCACTCAGTTTTACTTGTCATAATAATGCTTTATTTGTATGATAATACTGCTATAGCACTTTGTCTTCACTAATCTAACAAGTTGTTCATCTCTGAAAATGGAATTTGATGAATAATGTGCTTTTACTATAATCTCATTCTCATTCTGAAATCTAGAACTCTTGTTATCTTGAGCTCATATTTTGCTATTGTGTGTTGTGGCATATATATTCCTTCAATCCTTTGGAAAATTGCATGATTCTGAACTTATAAGTTGCTGGAAAGTGGTTGAATTTTCATGCCTTTCCTAAGTCTATAACATCATGAATATGGGTGATTGCCTTGAGTTTAAAATTAAAACTTATCCCTCTTCAAAAGTATCCTGAAACTAGAAAATTGCATCTTCACCACCTGTACTTTGTTTATCTTTGAAGCACTTTTCTAATCTTTTGATATTCTCTAGTGATGTAGCATCTTGATTTTTTAATGAATGCCTTTCTAATTGAATTTGAAACCTGAAATGGATTTGTAAAGGAGGAATATATTCTTCCGAGTTAACTTCTTGAAGGTTTTTTGCTTGAAATGATCAATCGACATCGTATCTTGATCACTTTGTTTGAGTGCAAGTCATTAAGCTTTCTGATATGAGAACACTTGACTTCTTTTCATGAGTGCATAATAATATTACTTTTGCTCAATCTGCACATGTAACTTTTGAAGAATGCACTTTCCTTATTTTATTGAATTCTGAAATAGGCCTTTGAAAGTTTCTTTACAATTGTACTTTGATCTTTTAGCTTTGATTCTAAATTGTAAATGTCATCTTGTCCATTATAATAGATTTTGTTTGTCATGAATTTGTAATTGATGATATATGTTGCACTTATCTTAATCACTTTTTTAGTGTTCTTTTGAGCCTATATGTCTCATTCAAAGCATTAGAGTTTTCATTTATGGTATCTCCTATAACTATCCTCTTCATGGGTTCTTGTAGAGGTTTGTTAATGAAAACTAGAAGAGACCCTTGCTGATTTTATGCGATTTAATTAAAACGTATCTCTAAAAGAATTGTTACTTGTATCTTGCTTTCTCACATCCGATTCAATGTTGGAATGGTTTCTTTTATGCATCTTCTATCTACATTTTCCTTTTCTGGAACAGCTCATAAATTTATATCATGTAGATTCTTTCAACAAGTATTTCATTTTCTATACAGTAATATTTTTGCAAAATATTTCTTCTTTCTAATCTCCTACCAAGACTCTACACACTTAAAGAAATACTTAAAAATAATTAGGATTTTGGCTCTCTTGTGTTCCATAATTTTTTTTTCTCTTTTCTTTTCGAAATGAGTATGGGAATCATATGTGCTGATGTAGAATGATACTTTTATCAATGTGTATCCGTATGTGTGTACCTTATAATTTTGCTTTTATAAATCCATCCGCATGTAATTAAATAGTACAAGGGTATAGATTAAACCCAGGCTCGATGTGTGACGACAATTCTTTTCATTTTTAGGTACATTGTGAGTTCTAGCAGATGAGTAAAAGATGAAGCTGGAGCTGAAGTGAAGAAAACTAGAAGAGAACCCAAGGCAATGATGGGTTTTTTCTATACTCTTTTACTTTTAACTTCATGCATATGTACTTCTTTCTTTAGTAGTTATGAGTTACATCCCACAACTTGTGTGGGAATATTGTACTTCTTCATGAATAAATAACATTTAATTTTTGTACTTCATTCATATACTTCTTTCTTCTTTCATCTTTATGACATGTATATTGATTGTATAACGGAATAAACAACTCAAACACATAATTTAAAGAGTTTTGAAATACTCAGTAACTTAATAAAGAAATATATTTATTGTAAACTACAACTTTCGTTGTTGTTTCCATATCTATAATTTCACCTAAACTGTGATTCCCGCCTTCATCAAGGAAATGCATTAGTCCTTCAGGGATTTTGTATTTCCTTGCTGAAGATGAACATGGAATGATAGGCTATGTGAGGTGTTACATTTTGTAACAACACACATAGCTATAGATTACATGTAACTAATCAATTGTTGCAACTGAAAACATGATAAAACTGTAATGCATTCCCCTAGTTAGGTCCACTTCATCAATACCATCCATCGTAATAAAGTTTTGAGTTGCCCATTTTTGCACAAGTGTAAAAATTGTCAACATTCCTAGCGATCTATGCGGGAAATGTTGCTTGCTAGCTTATAGAACAGCTTCCTTACTCTTGTCCATTGGGCATGGAGTCGAAGTATATAAAAAAACTACCTTTCCAAAAACTAAACTAAAGTTGGGAAAGGATATAGAAACTAGATCATGTGCATGAATGCACTTATTTAATTGAAAAACATTAAAATGTATATGAAAGCGCCTATTGGAAGGGAAATCCTACTCTAACCAAAGTCTTTAGATTGTCAATGATAGTGTTTAAGAAACATACTATTCAGAGGAATGGGAAGTTCCTCTCCATGCAACCTTGAAAGCTTAAATGTATTGTGTTCTTTGTAAGCTGAAATCATGTAAGGACCATTCAGATTGTATCAAACTTCATGTGGTTTCTTGGCTTTGCACAATCAACATCCCATTTTAACACAATGTCTCCTTCACTCAAGACTCGAACTTAGCCTTCTTATCAAAAATTGTCTTTATCTCGCTTCCGATTATTTTCCATGCTTAGATGAGCTTGATCTCTTAGCTCCTGTGACTCCATTAACTTTACATACGGAACCTTCAATGGCTCATTCTAAATTAATTACATCTGATGCAACAAATCTAATGCATAACCTCAACCGAGATGGGTATTATTTCCTCTCTTACATAAACAATTCTCAGTATAGTGAATTGCCAAATGATCTTTTAGGAGTCACTCGTCCGGCCAAAGTGCTGAATTTAAAATTAGATGTCAAGCTCTTTGGTTTCCTTTGAGTGTTCTTTTGATGATCCTCAAAAGATTCTTATTAGTAATTTTAGATAATTCATTTCCTTGTGGGTAATAATTGGATGATGTACTTAAATAAATTATGTGTTTGATAGCCCAATCTATTACCTTTGTACCAAGAAACACTTAGGCATTATTTGTAATGATAGTTGGCGGAACACCAAATCTGGAAAATATACCCTCATAAAAGAATAATATCAAAATTTCATTAGCTTCTTTTAAGGGTATTACTATAGTCCAACGCGTAAAATAATCTATAGTAGTCAAGATCCACTTGTGTCCTTGTGAAGAAGGTGGATTTATCATGCCAATAAAGTCAAGACCCCACTGCATGAATGGATAATCCACTGAAATATGTTGCAAGGGCAGCGAAGCTAAACGTTCTTTTCCAACAAAGAAAGCACATTTCTTACACTTTCTGATCCATTCGAAGTAGTCCTTGAATATGTTGGGCCAATAGTAACCATATTTCATAATTTTTAAGGCTATAGTACGTGCTGAAAAGTGACCTCCTGTAGGTCCTTCATGAAATTCAGATAATAATTACTGAATTCTATCATAATCAACACATCTCAGAAAAATTCTATTTATATCTTTTTTAATAACATGTCATCAATAAAAACATAAGTTACATGTTGTAATATTAAATATATTCATTTGTTCTTGTCCATACCTTCCGGATAAGTACCATGTTGTAGGTAGTCAACGAAATCAGTC
The DNA here is from genome assembly GCA_018340775.1 of Taxus wallichiana var. yunnanensis. Classification (NCBI taxonomy): domain Eukaryota; kingdom Viridiplantae; phylum Streptophyta; class Pinopsida; order Cupressales; family Taxaceae; genus Taxus; species Taxus wallichiana. Next base: position 326,327,308 of record CM031241.1, on the reverse strand, counting down.
ATCCAACTTGATTCCTGAACTTCTTGACTAAGTTTGGGTTGATCATTTTTTTGTTGTACCATGATATCTCGATCGTTGATACATAACTTTGGCATGATGTTCGGATCTTCTAATTTTGTAGCTTGCTAATATGTAACTTCATCATGTTGTTCGGATCTTTTGATTCTACAACCTCTTATTTTTGATATAGCAATTATATGCTCACAAAAACCTTTTCCATGAACTGTTTTCACAACACACGATGAAAATATCATATTCCATAACCTTCATAATCCAACCTACTCTCTTCTCATTCAGCTCTTTGTTCAACAAGAATGCTTTAACACTTGAATGGGAGACTAAAACATGTATCTTGTTATTGGAAATAATGTACTTGAAATTTTTCAATCCTCTAACTACTAAAAGTACTTGTTTTTCAAGAAATGTGTACCTTGTCTTGTATTCATGCAGGCTTTGTCCAAATAAAGCAATTGTTTTCTCACTATTTTCATCATTAACCTGAGTTAAAATAGATAAAATAGTCTCAACTCCTACAAGTGCATACATTGTAAAATCTTTATTGAAATTTGGATTTACAAGAGTAGGATCTTGTGAAATGGTTGACTTAATGGCTTCAAATCATTTTCTCCCTTCACTAGTCCAAGATAAATTCTTATCTTTTTTTAACATAACTGTTAATGGCTTGACTAATGCTGCAAAATCTGGAACAAATCTTCTAACAAAGTTGATTTTTCCGAGAATTTTTTTTAATGATTTCTTATGATGAGGCAAGGATAGCTTGTGAAATAGCTTTGATTCTAAAAGGATCAATAGCTAAACCTTGTTTAGAAATAATATGACCAAGAAATTTACCTTGATGTACTTAAAAATGGACTTTTTGGATTCAAAGATATTCCAAACCTGTCTCGCAAAGTGAAAAGTCTACCTTAAATGTATTATATGTTCATTAGAATCTTTTGAAAATATAATGACATCATCTAAGTAAACCAATATGCATTTATTTAATAAGTTGTGAAAATCCATGTCCATTACTCATTGAAATGTTGCACCGACATTTGAAAGACCGAAAGACATTCTTTTATAAGCATAAGTACCCCATTTTGTGGTGAAGATTGTTATGTATCTGTCATCTTCATGCACATTGATTTGATTGTATCTATCTGTAACCATCCAAAAGAGATAATCTATCTAAACAAGAAATTGTTCTCAAAATATGATCCATATTAGGCAGTGGATAATGATATTTTAATGAAGCTTTATTAAGGTCTCTAAAATCCACACATAGCCTAATTTATCCATTCTTTTTCGAACAGAACAAGATTAGCTACCCAACTTGAATGCTTAACTAGAAAAATAATACCTGATTCAATCAACTTAGATAACTCTTTTCTCATTAATGGCTCAATCTTTGGATTTACGGGCCTTTGCTTCTTTGAATAGCTTAGAATTTGGTTGTAACTCTATTGTGTGTGCTGAGCTAAAATTGGACCAAATCCTCTCAGATCTTGGTATTTCTAAGAATAAATATCTCTGAATTCTTTACATAATTTGAAAAATGATTATTTTTTAGTTGAGGAACATACCTTTCCAATAAATAGTTTATTTTCATCATCCACCAAGATTTCTTCGTAATTATCTTCATGAGTTGAAATATTGCCTTTGTCTTTTCTTAACTGATCATCACAATTGAAAATGGCTTCTAGTGTAACTAATCCTTGAGGAAATTTGGTTGTATTCAACTGAACAACCTGGTCACTATAAAAGTGCTACAAATTTTCTTGATTTACTCCAGAAAATTCAGCTTCTTACTACAAAAATCTGTACATTTGTTCATCATCTTTGAAAAATTACCAATTTTCTTCGTTGTCGTGCATTCAAGGTCTGATAATCAACTTTATATACAGCTATAATTTGCTATTTTCAATCTGTTCTAGTACATCAAAGCTAGCACCAAATGCTACAAGTATGTCTGCATGCTTATTTTCAGCTCCTAGGATAGATTTAATGTAAATAGCATCAAAATCATCCAATAAGACTGAAACTCTACATTCGTAATATTTCAACAATGAATTATTACATTAAAGTTTTTCACTTGATTAATAACTAACTATGAATCACCAAACACTTGTAAAGTACTGATCCCTCTCTTTCTGGCCCATTACAAGCCATGAATTAACGCTTCGTATTCAGCTACATTATAAGTACAAGAAAAATATAGACTTAAAGATGAAAAGTACCTTTCATTTGAAGGGGAAGTAAGCATTAAACCTACATCTTTTCCTTTCTTATTTTTAGCTCCATTGAAGTGAGGCTTCCATATCTTTTCTATTGTTTTTGTTCGAAAAGTAAGGGAATTGGTGCATTTTCTTCATACAAGAAATAAACACCAAACAAATCTTATTTTTCTTCTTTGAAAGGGTCATAAGCATGTTCTTCTTGAGTTTTTTCATCCATAAACAAATTAAAAATACTATCTAGTGTAAAAACATGTGTTGTAACATCAAAATCGATTGATCGAAGTTGCATAATTTGCTACATCATTTGAAGAATGAGGCTCAATATGAAATATAGTAAGAGGCTCTGAATTTATGATAACTTTAGATCCATACTTGTAGTGAAGAACAAAATGACCAATCTAAACAGAGATAACCTCCTAATTTTGTTGTAAAATCTTAAGATAAACATAACGCAAAATAGGGAGGTAAATCTACAAGAGTCGCATCTTGTAAAATAGTAACATTGTGACAAGCATGTATAGTTACTTCCATATTTCGATCACGCTAACCGTGTTGGTTTTTATTATGTCTATTGCGACACAATTTTTCAAGAGGCTCATACTGCAAGCCCAATTTTTTTCAATTTCCTTGAGCATAACTTTGTTACTTGCACCACTATCAACCATGCAATTATGAACAAAATGATCTCCAATAATTAGAGATAGATAAAATGGTGGTGGCTTCTTGATATCATGAGCATTTAAGACCTTTTGAACCATCCATTTAACCTCTTTAATATGGTCTTGCTACATTGTTTTGAGCATAATGACCATCATAATAACTCATTTTTGGTTCTGTCGTGGACGGTCACTTGACCGTCAATTCTAACAATGTGAAAGTTTTCGGAACCTTCGAGCTTAAATTTGACGCCTAAATGGCCATCATACCATCTTTTGTTTGGTCTACCATGACGGTCATTTGATCTGCCAAATTTAATGAAGCTAAAACTTGTTGTGTATTTCAAGATTGTGAAATTCCTGAATTTCTTATTTTGTATAATATTAGGGAGGTTGTATTTTAATACATGGTAATAACCTATTATAATTTATAATGTAAAAATATATACACTTAAAAAAAAAGGTAAATAGTTTATAGGAATGTAAATAAAAACAATGAGATAGTTCATAAAAATTATAAACTATAGTATTTTTTTATATAAAAAACACATAACCCTTATTAAAGGGGTTTAAAAGATGTAAACCAAAGTTAAAACAATTTTACCAGATGCAAGTAGTTTTATGAGAGTATCGATTAACCCGCATATTTTACAGAGAGGGGACAAGTAAGTTCACCCGACCAATGAAATAAATTGAAATCCCCATTTTTATGAACCTTGTTTCATCCCTTCATTTACTCTTAATTTTACCATGCACACATTTAAAACTATGGAAATATAGCAAAATATTTTATATAATTCGTGCAAAGCTAGAAACTTTAAAACTTTTATGTGGCTATAACTACAAATATTTTAATAAATATTTACCACACTTCACGTGGGCCACCAATAAACTAGATTTTTTTATAAAAAAATCTCCATTTATACTTGAGAATTCCACATTTATATATTAGATATTATCTCATTTTATTCTCCACTCCCACTCTTATATAAAAGAAAACTTTTAAATAGATTTATTTATATAGTTTTTATAAACTATAAGATATACATGAATGGGGCCGCCCCTTTACATGGATAATATAAATGGTTAGGGACACATGTTAGGTTTTATTTAATAAGTATTAAGATTTAAAAAGTAATCCCTTCATTTCCAAGCAATAAACACGGGCCACCTTACTAAGAAAAAGTAAACACTTTAGTTTTTTTTTAAAAAACATATATAAACCAGATCTAATAAAATATATGCTTTAAGCGGTTTAAACTAACCATATATATAAAATAAGATTCAAACTTATGTTTTTTTTTTTTTTTAACAATATATGCCTTGATTTGTAAATTGTGTTTAAATATGATTTAAACTTAGGCTTAGAATATGCTTTGTTGACTCTTCCTCCAATCCCATGTAATTTTAATATTGGTTAAGGCTTTTAATATTTAATTTTTTTCCAAAACTCTATCAATTTTAATATGATGCTTATATAAATTATTATATAAGCCTTATATATATATATATATATATATATATATAGTTTTCAAATTATATAAGATATAGTTACTGATTAATTATAAACTATAGTTTTTAGTTTAAGGAGTCCAAAGAACACACATATATTACTTTTGAAAACATAAGAAGGTTAAAATAGTAAATGAATTTTACCAAGGGGCATGATTCCACATGAAAAAAATACAAGTTAACCTGGAGATTTATAGAGGGGAGAATTACTTTCACCCTACCAATGAAATAAATTGAAAATCCTATTTCTATGGAGTTTGTCTCCTTTTTCTTGTATTTAACTTTATGTTTTTATTTTGAATATATTTTTAACTCCACATAGTAAAACTATAGAAAAAAATATTTCAAATATTTTACCCTTACCTGTATATATGTTTTCACGGAAGGTAAGAAATTTCAAAATTTTCCACTTGTGAATTCACCTTGATTCCTCACAAAGCAAAACTTTTAGGTTGCACAATGGAAATAAGGAGCCGGTTATTTTAAATACCCTTCTATGTTGGCTGGAAAAAAAGTTGTACATGATTAAATAAATAGAATACACAACATTTTAACTTAATTTATTTAATTTACCTCGCTTTGTTACCATGTTAGAATTTGAGGATTCTAATAAATACGGATTTAATCAACTTACATACTATATAATGTTACAATAAATATTTAAATAAATATTACATTATAACATAAGTAAATAAAGAAATACTTATATTAAATAAATAACACAGGTGAAACATTATTTATAGTGGAAAACCTCAATAGGGTAAAACCACTTTTAAAATAAAATTTTACTTTAGAGAACTTATTTTACATCTAGTAAGATCACCTCCTCCTTTACAACCCTATTTACCAAGGATAAAACTAAATCACTTAATTTTCACACCTTTGATATATTTCCGAATATATCAAATGAGGACCTAAAGTCCTTTTTATATAAGGTGATCGGGTACATCTCCCAACCCACCTTTTCAACTTAAAATGGTTGACACATACACCTAGGTTTATAATATTTAATATTAGAAATGTAATCATTTCGTGATTATAAGTATTTAACCTAAATTATATACCTAGGTTAGCATAATTAATAATAGAAATAGAAATATTTCATTTTATTAAATCTTAACCTATATATTAATAATGGACCCATATACATTAACGGTTGGCAAGACCACTTAATCATTATGTTCCAATATTTTGTTCATATAAGTAATAAAAACCGAACAAATCTTATTTTTCTTCTTTGAAAGGTTCATAAGCATGTTATTCTTGAGTTTTTTCATCCATAAACAGATTAGAAACATTGTCTAGTGCGAAACATGTGTTGTAACATCAAAATCAGATTGATCTAAAGTTGTATAATTTGCTGCAGCATTTGAAGCATGAGGCTCAATATGAAATCTAGCCAGAGGCTCTAAATTTATGGTAAATTTGGTTCCATACCTTGTAGTGAAGAACAAAAATGACCAATCTGAAGAGAGATAACCTCCTATTTTTTTTGTAAAATATCGTGATAAACATAAGGCAAAATAGGGAGGTAAATCTACAACAGTCACATCTTGTAAAATAGTGACATTGGGACAAACATGTAAGGTTACCTCCAAATTTTTTATAATACCAACTGTGTTGGTTACTATTCTATCTAGCTATGACATGTGTTTTTCAAAGAGGCTAATACTACAGCCCAATTTTTCTACAATTTCCTTTGACATAATCTGTCTTTACTTGCACCACTATCAACCATGTAGTTATGAACTAAATGGTCTCCAATAATCAGAGATAGATAAAATGGTGGTGGCTTCTTGATGTCATGAGCATTTAAGACCTTTTGAACCATCCATTCAACCTCTTTAATGTGGTTTTCTCCATTGTTCAAGGACCATGTCTAATTTCGGGATTCCTTTTGTGTTGTTTTTGATGAAATTTGTAACTTATCAAGCTCATGAAAAAGTAAATCTTCCGTCCTAGAATACTTAGAGCATCCTAAAGTGAAATATTAAAATTATGCTTCTTCATTATATCCACAATGTTAAAAGAAACAATCATTTTTGAAACCTCTTCTACCATTTTAGCATAATATTTAACAAAAAAGACTCGCTTCAACATCTTTTGAAATCGAGGTATGAAAATTCTTTAGTGATTAGGTCAGTAATTGTTTTTGTTGTTCCTTTTGAGGTAAAATGCTTGCTGGTTTTGGAGGAATAACATAATTGTTAGTTGTTTTTTGACTTACATTTGGTATTTTATCGTTGATCGTGGGAAAACAAGTTTGTTTTGCTATTTTTTCTCTCCTAAGCTTTTTCTTGGGATTTAGTTATGACTGTAATAAATTCTTCCTCTCCAAAGATTACCAAATTTTGTTCGGTGGTTTCGACTATAAGCTTCCTATTGTCCAGTCTCCACTTGAGGCATGAATAATGTTTGAGGTTGAGATTGTGTAACAAAGCTCATATATAGGAATGCATTTGGACAATGAGGTTTGACACCATTCTTCTAAAACCATGTTAACTGGAACAAGAGTGCTAGATGAACTAGGGATTTTGAGTTAAACTGCCTTGGCTGATATGGCTGTCTATAATTTTTATTTTGTTGATAAGGCTGCCTATTCTATTGAATTTGCTGATTTTGTTGATAAGGAGCTTGATAGGGCCTGCTAGGCTGAGCTAATTTATTTTCAATTGATGTCAATTTATTACCCATAGTCTTGAGCCTTGAATACATCATTTGAAGGAGCTAAAACAATAGGCTCTATAATGGTAATAGGTTATGGAATAGGTAACAAATCTGTTATAAGAGGAATTCAATGCCTGGTGCCCATTTATTAGCTTGAATAAAATTGTTTTAAGCCTTAATGGAAATATCATCACCATCTTTGCGAGAGTGTCTCCTCCCATAGATTGAATCATAGTTGAAATATCATTGTTTAAGGCTCTAAAATAATAAAGAAAATCACGATCAACTTGAGGCTTACCACTGGATGGAATTCTTTCCGAGGTTCTAGCAAAATGGATATTGAAACTAGCCATATACTCATGACAGACTATTTTAATTATAGATAACTGCACTATGAGGGATAAATGATCAAAATGATCTTGAAATTGCTTAAGTAATTTTTCTCCCAACTCATCCCAAGTTCTTATGCTCCCAATTTCTAAGGTTCTATACCATTGCAAGGATTTCCCTTTAAAGGATGCAACTAGAAGTCTTAAGGCTACATCTTCATGAGTTATATTATGAACAACATAAAGGGATGCAACATCTTTGATGTGCTCTGTGGGAGTAATCTAATTTTCACCAAGTGAATGAAGGTAAATTTTTATGGCAACATTAGAAATATCATGATAAAATTGAATTACTAAAGGGTTGCCATTAGTAAAGGTCACAAAATTCCTAGGTGGTTGAATAGCCATTGGAATAACTAGAATTTGAACAAAGAGATTAATATGTGGTGAAGGAAGATTAGGAGGAGGGTTATCAAAACCAGGCCTATTATAAGGTAAGGTATTGCAAACTCTTTTTCTTCTTGTAGAATTCAAAGGTAAAGAAATAAACTCAGAAGGAATTCATTGTACTGATGATCTTCTAGTCACTTTAGGCATGGGACATGCTATAAAGTGGTATAAAATTACTTTATGGAGTTACCAAATAAATATTTTGATCTTTAGAATAAATTGTTGCAGCTTGTGGCTCAAAAAGTGATTTTCTTTCATTGTAAATCTACTATAAATTGTTGTAATTTGTTGTAGATCTGGATCTGATTCATTGTCCTACTGGGCATGCCAAAAAATGTTATCTCTCGAAAGTGCACCCTATTGAGAGATGATTGCAGGTTTTCTAATCTTGCTCTAGATATCTCACTTTTATAGGTATAATAGAAACACCTCAGGTATGTGGGTATACCTATTATTGAGGTGAGTCTCCAGTATCAAAGCCAATTCCTTTTTGATCTATCAAAAACTATTTTTTAGGGGTTTTGAGAGTAAAAACATGACTATGAATGAATTGGAAACTAGGTGATACACCAAACTTGTTGAGGGATTTGACTGAGTACATGCACAATTAATTTGAGAATGGATTATGAATGCACAAACCAATAGTTTTCAGCAGAATATTAAGGCAAAACACTTAGTATATTAAGGGAATAAGTCACAACAATACAACAAGATAACATGCACACTAATATTATGCAAAAATTACTAAATTTGTAGCAAGGTAAGATGATTAATCAGGGAATTTGAAATTCAAAATAATTAATGAGATATACACACCACTGCAAATAATTGGAAAGGTAGAAATCAATTCTCATTCAAGGGGTAAAACTTAAAAATCTACTTCAACACTCCTATGTGCAAAAATCCCTCCTTTGTGTTCTCGTAATAATATATAATATATAGAAAAATTATTCACCCATCCCATCCTAAAAATAGGCTAAAATTTTTACTTGCCCATGCATGCTAATTTTACCCCTTTATCATGAATAAATAAAGGAATAAAAATAGACATGTTAATACAATGAGGCATTAATAGCCTTGATTACAAAAATACATTTAGTCAAACTGTAGTTGATTGATCTATTTTTAATAAAGTAAGATGAATAATTTGGCTAATAATAGCCCTTGCTTGTTGTGTAAGTCTCCTCCAATGTGCATGCAATCTTTGTCTTCTAGTGCTTGATGTGACACTTACAATTTGATCCACTTGCAATGATAAATTTAGCACTCTTTAATTCGACCCTTGGATGCACATGCAAAAATAACCTCTTTGTGTGAGTAAAATAATTATTTTACTTGCAATACTTTGCAAATAATAATTCACCCATGTATTCCATCTTCTATGGGGACCACCCATGAGTTCTAATGATGAGACTTATTTGTTTTTATTTTCATGGTGAAATATCTTATTTTTCACCTTTCTCGATCACATGCAATTAATTATCCTTGTATAAGAAAAATGATAACCTTGTCCTCTTACTTGGCACAATATTCATCCTCTTGATGTGTACATGTTCAATTTTTTCCTTTTACAATATGATGGGGCCACTATGTGGGGACCACCCTTGATGTTAACCACATTGACGGTATGAGCTTATTTTGTAAAAAATATAGTAATGTGATTCTTCATTGGTTTGACTAGGGGCATGTGATAGTCTTTATATTCCTTGGTCCCCTTTAAAATCCATATGGCACATACTTTGGATAAGACCTTAGCCAAGGTCAGATAATGATTTTAGAATTTCATTCACTCCTCCATGTGGAAAAAGGTAATAATGATAACAAGCATATACTTATGTCTTTCGACCTTTTAATTAATCAGTGTTACCCCATTTGATTAATCAATGTCATGACTTTGTGAAAGCCAAGGTTTAAAATTTTAGATAATCAATGGTCCTCATTTTGACTACCATGTCATAAAGAATGTGGTCATCATTATCACTATGGTTTTTGGCTATTTGAATAATCATTTGACTGATTATTGTTGTCGGTGTTTGATTTTATTGGAATAAGGTTTGGATTTGATCATAATTAATGCAATGATTATATACTTTTGAGTCTGGTCCGCTCTTTGCATGATCACCCAACCCTTCTTCTTTTCTTTGTCGGTGAAGTTACTAACCTTGAGTTAGCTAGGTTTTCTTATGGCTTGACATGTGCATGATTCTAAACTTCGGTTGAGCTATGAGCCATTGTGGTAGAGTTTGCATTAAATCTCCTATATTGATATCAATCGTTTATTAAAGTACTTGCAGGTCTAAACCATCGATTCTATGAGACTTTAAGTTTTTATTGATTGTGGGATTAATTGATCCTGTAACTGATTCATGGACATTTGATCATGGTACTTTGATGGTCTAGAACCGTTGATCTCGTTAACTACGGTTGAGAAGATAGTTAGAGTTGGATTAACATCTAGCGCGTGGATTGTTGCAATGTGAGATCTCATCCATCGATCCTTAACTTTTGATGAGTTAGGTTGAGTGAAAAGGCTTGTCGAGCTCATCACTCATCATTTCCATTTGCTCTCCTGAGAAGTAAAGCCCGCCAAATTTTTCTTTCACCGCCATTGTTGATCATCTTGAAGCTCTTTGAACTGTGAATAATTATGTGTTTCTTCATTGAACTGTGAATAATTATGTGATTTGTCATTATTTCTCTATTTTGAGCTTTGGAAATTTATAATACTACCATTGATGCATGTTTCGAGCTTGATTTACTCTATAAAACGGTTCTCGAGGCTCTAAGTATCTCAGTATATTCATTATTTTTATTGTTTAGAGCTTTTGAGTGAGGTTTGACCGTGTTGGCTACCATTGTTGAAGCCTTGGATCTCACTCTTAGTAAATGTAAATTTTCTTGACAAGGACCTTCGAGGATGAAGCTTGTATTTCCTGGTTATTTTTGATTCTCGAGTGGTCTCGGTTTTAGATATTTTAATATCTACATTTCCATTTATGGAGAACGTGAGGGTGCATTTCTTGACTATTGTATCTCGATTTTGTCCTTTCATTCTTTAGAGCAATGATATAAAATTTATTTCATGCTTATCTATGTCTTCTCAAACGAACAACTCCCTTATGATTCGTTCTCACCTTAAATACTTGATTTGTGACTTGGGGTTGAAGAGATAACTCCAAAACGGTGAGTTCTTTAGTCTCATTTTTGTAAAACTCTTAAACGAGTTTAGAATACTTAGTATTGGTAACCCAAATATGGGTATTCATATTTTTATATGAGTAACTATGTGGAAAACTCGATATTTATTTTAAGAAGTTAATGGTTTAGTCCCTTCTCTTTTTTTTTAATGCTAAGTTGAATTTTTTTCATATCCATGTCACTTTTAAAAGTTAATTGCGGGCTTCTATGTATTTGGATCTTTGAGGTTTGTCCTATTTATTTCTTGGCTCTAGAGGTCCTAGTTATAGCCATTCTAAATGTTATTTCGACTTGTGTATCTTTTTTTCCTTTATTGTGCAAATCTAGGTTTCGTAAGATATTTTCTCTCTATTCTCGTATAAGAGCTTGATTTGTAAAACTACATCCAGGTATTTTTGGTTTTCCATGCACGTGGCCGCCATGGATGCTTTGGTTTTAAGATTTATTGTTTCACTCCATGGCTTGAGTAAGGGTTTCATTCTATAGTTTCATGACAATATCTCGCTAATTCGAGAAATCTACTTTTGAATGTGGTCATCATTATTTAGATCACTATTGGGGTTCGAATATATGTGTATTGAGATTAGAGCTTGCTTTGTGTCTTGAGTTTTTCTACATACCCACTCACTAGGTTTTCCTTAAAAACATTTTGTTTCGAATGAATATGTTCATTTTTCTTGCCATGGCTTGATCTTCTTAATGTGAATCGGGTTTCTTCTTCTACTTTGCTATTTAAAGTTGTTCGAAATTTTCCACATTTCATTATTTCATAGATATGGGTTCCACCTTTGTGTGGTTGAGCCTGCATAAGAGTTTATGAACCCTTTCTCATACTAGGCCCTAGCTGTATTTTACTTCTTTTCCTTCGATTCTACACATTTTCTAATGCTTTGTGCTTGAGATGTCCTTTTTCTTAATACTTGGCTTTGGATAAAGCTAACTTTCATCTCCCTTTGTGCTCTTGGTTGTAATGTTCTCCAAATTTTAAAACAAAATTTGTTCTTAATGAAAAATAAAATTACACTTCTTATCCTGAAAGTTTCACATGTTTCTTTCTTTGCAAACCTGATCTTACAATTTTTTGAATCTCACTGAGATACCTTATTTTCTCAAAACATGCTGAAAGTGAAAATCTCTTTCCATGGAAGCTAGTTTGATAAGGTTGCATACTTTATGACTTGTAATTTGTGCAAAATTGTACTTTGTGTTCCTTTAGATTCTTTATGCACAGACTCGATGAATTTTTACAATGATTGCATGTAATAAGTATTAGGAAACAATTTAGTGTATCATTTCCTTGCAAGTTTTATGTCACTGTAATCCATGATCTTCTATTGCTATTTGGAGTTAGTTGACATGATACTTGCAAGTTGTTCTAATTGATTGAAATTGAAACTTGAATTTTTAATGATGCTTTCTAAAACTACAACAATGCATTTCCTAAAGAAAAGTATTTCAGTGATTATCTTGACTCTTGTCTGTGAAGATTACATCTGTTGTATTTATTCCCCTTGGGAAACTAGAACTAGTTGTACCATTCAGCCTTGAATGTGTGGTGTAAGATGAATTTGATATTTATTAAATGGTTGTAGCTTGTGATCTACTTGCTCTTTCATACAATATGTGAAGGTACCACCATTTAATTTTGATAACAAAATTCTACTACATGAGTTTCAATCTCTTAATCCAAACTTTGTTGAATTACTTGGATTCTATAGTCAAAACTATGACTATTCTTTACTGATAATATGAATTGTGAATTTTAACTACTCCATCTACAATTTTGTGGTAGCTGTTTATGATAACTATTAAATTTGACAAATGGAATGTTTCCTAGAACAATGATGATCATGACCTTTTGAATCATGGAATTTTCTTAAATAGTGATTGTATTTCCTTTTATGTTAGAATAATACTTTTCATTCATGTTCTGGTACTCATGATAAAGAAAATATTTTTCCTCTATTAGATTATGCAATGCATCTCTTAAAGTTGTATCTTGCTTTCCTTTGATGGATTTATCATTAAGTCATATTTAGAAGGTTCAATCAATCTTACTTGTCAAAGTAATAATTTATTTGTCTTTGTAATACTACTATTGCAATTTGTATTCACTAATCTATAAAGGTGTTCATCTTTGAAAATGGCATTTGAGGAATAATATGAATTTACTATAATATCATTCTCATTATGAAATATAGAACTCTTTATATCTTGAGCTCATATTTTTCTATTGAGTGTTGTGGCATATAGATTCCTTCAATCCTTTGGAAAATTGCACGATTCTCAATATATAAGTTGTTGTAAATTGGTTGAGTCTTCGACCTTGCTTATGTTGGAAAATAATGATTAAGTGGTCTGCCCAACCCTTAATATATATGGGTTCATCACTAATATATAGGTTAATATTTAATAATATGAAATATTTCTATTTCTATTATTAAATATGCTAACCTAGGTATATACTTTAGGTTAAATATTAAATATCATGAAATGATTATATTTCTAACATTAAATATTATAAACCTAGGTGTATGTGTCAACCGTTTAGGTTGAAAAGGTGGGTCGGGAGACGTACCCGATCACCTTATATAAAAAGGACTTTAGGTCCTCATTTGATATATTCAGGAAATATATCAAAGGTGTGCAAATCAAGTGATTTGGTTTTACCCTGGTAAACAGGGTTTTAAAGGAGGAGGTGATCTTATTAGATGTAAAATAAGTTCTTTGAAGTTAAAGGTTATTTTCAAAGTGGTTTTTACCTTATTAGGGTTTATCACTATAAATATTGTGTCACCTATGTTATTTATTTCCTATAAGTATTTCTTTATTTACTTTTGTTATGATGTAATGTTTATTTAAATATTAATGGTAACATTATATAATATTTAAGTTTATTAAATCCATATTTATTATAACCCTCAAATTCTAACATGGTAACAAAGCAAGGTAAATGTTAGTGCAAAATCACAAGCACCCCCAAATGAGTGGTCGGATCTTATTTTCTAAGGTAGATTCATTTGGTGTGATTGCATAACATTGAATTATTCCCAATTTGTGGGACTTGGTGATGAGAATGAACGTCTACAGAGAAGGTTGGTTCCTCTTCCTAATCTACCTACCACAAGCTATTCCAGGTGTAGGCAAGTCAATCTTATCCTAATCTAACTTCCAAGGAGACAAGGATAGAAATAAAACAAGGAAAAATAGAGCCTACACTAAAATGATGATACACTAGAGAAGGAAAATGCCGATCATCTACCAAAAAACAGCCATGAAATTAAAGGAGGTGAGGTGAGCGATGAAGAGGATGGACATCAACATCACGAGAACAAATGTTAGATTCACACATAAATCCATTTTTAATCCCCACGAACACAGCGCCAAAATCTACAAAAGAAATGTTCAAAAGATGCACAAAATACTCCATAACGATGAGAGGTAAGAGGATGAAATGAAAACAAGCAAAGGATGGACAAATTCATCACAAAAATGAGTTTTATTGTTGTAGAAATTTTGACATGGCATCATACATGAGAAAGAGGTAAAAATTCCATTTATAGAGTAGGGAAGATGTTTGAACTCCATTTCGACCACTGGGGAAGAAAATAATGGAGAGGAAGAGAAGAATAATGAACAACACTTTTTACGTGCCCCCTATTATAATATATAGAATAATGGGAGAGAGGAGAAGGAAAGAATCTAATCCATCTCTAACCACTCGAGATATGCATTGAGACCCATTTCAAAATTTAAACCATCGAAAATCAATGCCTTATACTAAAATCTACACCCAAATCCATCTTTTCGCATCAATCCTTGGTTTAAAACCTTGAAGGAAGAGGAAATCGCAGAAATAGATCAAATCCGATCTGGTTGTTGAGACCGATGATCCTGTATTGAAGGCTTGAAAATTTTTCTTCATTTTTATCCCGCCTAACATCCTCAAAATTAAAGTTTCAGACTCCCATGGCATAGATGGCATCGAGATCTTTCCAATGGTGTTAGATTTGTAATATTTTGATCCCCTGGTCGAGAAGATATTCCCATTTGAACTTTTCATCGATCTCGTAGAAATGGGCGGGATTTTTTTAGAAATGGGTCCCACTTTTGGTTTGGGACACATGGCAGCTAGATTGGAATAAAAAATGAGCCCATGGGCCCAAAATTTACCTTTTTCCTTTTTGGGCAAAAGAACGCAAAACTTAGCAAAATCCCGCAACCTCGAAACTCCGCTTGGACATGTGGCTCCGTTTGGTTGGCTACGGAATGTGATTCCATTTTTACCTTTATGCCTTTTGAACAAAAGCAAAAATTTTACTTTTTCCCGACTCTCCACCTTGGCCTTGAATCTAGTCTCTATGTTGAATTTTCCTTAGGTGGAGTCACAGTCTATTTGCAACTTTTACACATTTGGGGAAAAGGGAAAAAAAATAACATTTTGCCCGATGCCTTAATTTTCCCCGGGACACGTGTCACTCGGCTCTCACTTGGGAACCTTTTCTCCTTTTAACCCTTGAAACAATACCCTTAGAACACTTAGCAGCCTCCGCAGCATGTTAATGCTTTGACTATTCAACTAACTTTGCTCCCTTTTTTAGGACACGTGGAGGCACCTCACTTACTTAGAAACCAGACCCAATGTTGCCTTTGGAGAAGTGTTAAGTTGACACTTTCCAGCCTCCATTGCTTTGTGTACTTTTTAACCATCTCTCTTACTTTTAGACTTTGGGCTATGTGGTGAGCTCGTGCTCATTTGGGTCTCTGCCTTGGGACCAACTCTTGGAGATGTGCCATATTGACACTTAGCATCCTCCACTTGCACATTCATACTTAGCCAATTTTAAGGCCTAACCTATCTACTTTTGACTCGGTTTGACCATTTGACCCGGCTTTGTGTTCAATCTGTCCCTCAAATAAACAATCTCAAAATTTCTTTTAGTTACTCTGTATTTGTTTCTTTCAAAATTTACAACTATCATAGGAAAACATGAGCCTTCTTACCTTACATAGTTAATATCATGGCCTCATGCCCTCTAAAGCAATACAAACAAAACTTATATACAAAGATCATAAGAACTTCTTTTGCCGAAAAGAAAATATACTCCTACTCCTAAACTAACTAGAGAGCAAAAGGGAGTTGAAACAAAGCCTACAACTAACATGAAGAAATAGCTTCCCTTTAACAAGAGGGCTAGCCATGCAAATGATTTGACACTTAATATAGCTACTTGTATGAGTGAAAAACTGAAAATAAGCCAGTCCTCCACCAAAATTACCAAAGTATCAATCGAAGATGAAACCAATACCCATTTTAGTTGCTCGCATTTGTATTTAAGAGGTATGGAAGCTGATCCTTGGTGCTTTATAGCTCATCCTCATTCCCTAAAATGGACATGATTGGTTTTGGCTTGTCCTTTGGCTCCAATGAAGCTAAATACCTGATTGGGCAAGGTCTGGTCCATTTGATATGCCCATAGATCTTATTTTCAACTCCAAAAATGGAGTCTTCTTGCAGATCCTCTTGAATGGATGGTGTGGAAGAAGTGGTGGAACTCTTCTACTCTTTTTCTTCCTGCATGGTAGCATAAAACTCCTCTACAATTTGTAGCTTTTCATATCTGATTGCAACATCAATTGGAGCTACTTTTGCATCATCATACTATGATACTATACATTTTGGCTCTAGAGTTCTTCTAGCTATTTTTGAAGATCAATCTTCTCTTGGACAACCCCTTCTTCTAGCATGAAGTTTTTCAAATGAAACATTCTACCTTTTTGTTCTAGAGGACTTTTTTTGACAACAATGTCTTCCACGGGGTTCCCTCTCATGGTTGATTTCACATTTGGAAGATCAAAATCTCCCAACCTTGATTCAAGAAGCATGGTGGAAAATGCTATTTGTGCTTGCAATTTTTATTTCATGACAAAGCAGGCTCTTGAATGGTGAATGATGGGGAAGAAAATATTGTAACTTCTGTGGGCTACTCCCTATCAAAACATCCTTCCAAGTTTGATAAAAAATCAAACTCTATGTTGTCCTGTTGTAGCCAAGTTTCTCCCTCTTGCATGGTGGTCTCAAAATCTGTATTCTTTTCACCAGATGAAGCTTCATATTCAAACATGAAGCTAGTGAGTTCAAACTCCTCCACATAGTTAGACTTTGGGAGAGATTGAATGGGGGAGAGATCTACTATCTTATGTGCAACCAGCTCATGGTTCCATGCCTCTGAATTTGTTTTGTCCACCTTCATGTGCTCCTCTCTAACTGAACTTGGAGCTGCTGGTTCTTCCTCCCCCATGATGGATTCATTAACCAAATCAGGTCCTTCAAATGAAAGCAAAAATTTTCCAATGATGCCTTCTTTTTTCGCTACTACAAACTCTAATTTGATTTCTTCCATTTACTCCTCATCAATAGGGCTTTGAGCTAATTGTTCTTTCTCTTCCATGGCTGATTGTGCAACTTCTATTGGATCAGTATTTTCTTCAAGCAGAGTGCCAACATGGGCACTACATTTTGAGTAAAAAGGCTGCTAATTTTCTTCCCTTTGTCTTTGTTCTTCTTCCACTACAACAAACTCATCCTTTACCACCTCTAGTTCTTTAAATCTAACCTCCTCCATTGGTTTGACCATCAAGGGGATATTTGTAAACCCAAATTTGGCAGCCCAACTCTTCAGATTATCTGTCATTTATTTTCTATTGGGATCCTCTTCTTGTTGTTCTCCTTGATTGGATTCTTGGGTCTCTTCCCAACATGGACTTGGAAGAGCAAAAGGAGTGGCAGGTTGGGATTCAACCAGCTTTGTGATTATTTAAGGTTGGAAGGGAGGTGGAACTTCTGGTTTGTTTGGAGGGGATGAATTTTTGGAAGGGAAAAGGGAAGAGGAACTGAAATGGGGTGGAAGACTAGGGAATGGAGAAATGGAATCAACACTTGGGGCAGCAACTAGGAAGTTTGGAAATTGGAGCTTGGGTTGAGATGGTGCTGCTTGAGAAAGAGAAAAAGAAAATTTATGAGATGGTGGAATTACCCATTGACAAGCTTGTCTTGAGTCCAACTCATAAGACTTGATCTCCTTAGTCCATTGTGCAAGTTGGGGTAACATTTCAACCATGAAGTCTAGCTTCTTCTGAGGTCTATAATGCCTTGGAAAAGGGCCTTCCCATGGACAAGGTGCCCTAAAACCAATCTGAAATGCCTTCATTTGTGTTATGCCCCTTGACTGAACCATGCCAACCTCCATTTTTGGATCTTCTCCAGTAGACCAGCATCTTGTATTTGATTGTCTTCATTGTTTACATACCCCTACTCTTGGAAAGCTCCATAGCCAAACTGATTTTGGCATTGCTGCTCATAGGGGTAGACATATTGATTTTTCCTTTGCTCAAAATGTTGATTTGAAGGAGTTGTAAAACATATTGGAGGTGGATTTCTCTGCTATTGTAAGTGTGAGTCCCAAGAAGGAAATGAAGTCATGATTGCACAACCTCATGGAATGGGAGAAAATGAAAGAGATGGAAGAAGAAAATGGATGAAAATGAGTGGAAATGGATGGATAAGGTCTTAACTAAGAGAATGGGTTATTGACCAGATGGAGTCACCGAGATGTTTTTGCATGTCCCTCAAAAGGTTGAATCCCACCAAGAACACATCAAATTGATGAAATAAAGTTAGGACTTATGGTTTCTTTGGGCATGCCAAAAGCTGTTAGTGTGAAATCATTGCACCCTCAAATGAGTGGTCGGATGTAATTTTCTAAGGTAGGGTCATTTGGTGTGATTGCATAACATTGGATCGTTCCCCAAGCTGTGGGACTTGGTGATGGGAATGAACCTCCAAGAGAAGGTTGGTTCCTCTTCCTAATCTACCTACTACAAGCTATTCTAGTGCAGGAAAGTTAATTTAATCCTAATCTAACTTCCAAGGAGACAAGGAGAGAAAGAAAACAAGGAAAAATAGAGCCTACACTAAAATGGTGATACACTAGAGAAGAAAAATGTTGATCATCTACCAAAATGACTATGAAATGGAGGTGAGGTGAGTGATGGAGAGGATGGTCAACAACATCACAGACTAAATGTCAGATTCACACAAAACTCTATTTTTAATCCCCACAAACACAACTTCCAGATCTTCAAATAAAACGTCCAAAACATGCATAGAATACTCAAGAATGATGAGAGGCAAGAGGATGCAATGAAAACAAGCAAATGATGGACAAATGCATCACAAAAACAAGTTTAATTTCTTCATAAATTTGCATAGGGCATCATACTTGAGCAAGAGGTAAAAATTCCATTTATAGAGAAGGAGAGGAGGTTCAAACTCCATTTCCACCCTAGGGAAGAAAATAAGGGAGAGGCATAAGAGAAGAATGAACAACCCAAATCACTGAAAATCAATGCCTTCTACTAAAATATGCACCCAAATCCATTTTTTTGCTTCGATCCTTGGTTCGGCACCTTGAAAGAAGAGAAAACGGTTGAAATAGATCAAATACAATGGTTGTTGAGACCGATGACCTGCGTTGAAGGCCTGAAGATGTTTCTTTGTTTTTCACCAACCTAACCTCCTTAAAATTAAATTTTTAGACTCCCATGGCATAGAAAACATCAAGATCTCTCCAATGGTGTCAAATTTGTAATATTTCGAGCCCTGGGTTGAAAGATATGCCCCTTTGATGTTTGCGTCGATTAAAATATAAATGGATGGGAAAAAAATTGAGAAATGGGTCCCCCTTTTGGTTTGGGACACATGCCAGCCAGATTGGAATAAAAATTGTGTCCATGGGCCAAATATTTACATTTTATCTTTTATGCAAAAGAACGCAAAACATAAGAAACTCCCCAACCCGGAAACTTCGCTTGAACATGTGGCTCCTTTTAGTTGGATGGGAATTATGCTTCATTTTTAACGTTTATCCTTTTAAAACGAAAGGAAAACTTTTAATTTTTTCCCCGACTCTCTACCTTGGCTTTGACTCGAGACTCTATGTTGAATTTTCCTTAGGCGTGGTTGTGGGTCTATTTGCAAATTTTACACTTTTTGGGGAAAAGGAAAAAAACTAATCTTTTCCCCGACCCCCTCTTTCCCCCGAGACATATGTCACTCGGCACTCGCTCAGGAACCTTGTCTCCTTTTAACCCTTGAAACAACGCCCTTAGGACACTTGGCAGCCTCTACCGGCTTGTTAATGCTTTGACTATTCAACTAACTCTACTCTCTTTTTAAGACATGTGGAGGCACCGCGCTTACTTGCAAACCCGACATAATGTTGCCTTTGGAGAAGCGTCAAGTTGACACTTATCGATCTCCACCGCTTTTGAGACTTTTCAACGGTATTTCTTACTTTTAGACTTTGGTCTACGTGGTGTGCTCATGCTCATTTGGGTCTCCACCTTTGTACAACCTCTTGGATATGTGCCACACGATACTTGGCATTCTCTACTTGCACATTCATTCGTACTTAGCCAATTTTGAGGCACACCCTATCCGCCTTTGACTCTGTTTGACCTTTTGACCCTTCCTCCATTCCACCCTAGTACACATGGAGATGCGACGTTTATTTGAGCCTCTTTATTTAGATCCATCTTCAGAGAAGTTTCATTTGGACACGTGGCTCTCTCCTCCATCTCCTCCATACTTAGTCGAGTTTGGACCTGTTTCTAAACTTTTTTAATCCCAAAAATTTTGAGACTCCACCGTTTCTTTTGTTTCTTACATCTAGCCTCTTTAAAATTGTTCCTCATTCTTGTCTAACGCTATAATTTGATTGTTGAGTCTTCCTAAAGCTTGAAAAATAGATTTAAGACATGAAACGGCTTGACAAAGTCGTTTTATTTAGATAGGGTCATTTAATTGTTCTTTTCCCCTGCCACTCCATTATTGAGTCCTCCCTCGACCCTTTAAATAGATTTAAGATGTGGAAATGCTCAAAAGAGCCATTTCTTCTATTTCTTCTTGTGCAGGGTTTAATTTGACTCTCTCGAGCCTTTATTTCACTTTGCCTAGTTCTGGAACGCGAGCTTGTGGGTCTGACTAGTTTCCCTTCATGTTTTCTTTATGTTTGGCGCTTGTTCTGACAAATTTTTCTGGGGGTGTGAATTTGGGATAACTGTAAATTAAATAAATTAATATCCAATGTTGTGTATTTTATTTATTTAATTTGTACGTTTTTTTTCAACCAACCCGAATGGGTATTTAAGATAATCGGCCCTTTCTTTCGATTGTGCAACCTAAAAGTTTTGCTTTGTGAAGAATCAGGGTGAATTTACAAGTGGAAAATTTATAAATTTCTTAGCTTCCGTGATAATTTTTGTACAAGGGTAAAATATTTGAAATATTTTTTTTCTATAGTTTTAATATGTGCAGGTTAAAAAGATATAGAAAATAAAAATACAAAGTTAAATACAAGAAAAATAAGACAAGCTCAATAGAAATAGGATTTTCAATTTATTTCATTGGTAGAGTGAAAATAATTCTCCCTCTATAAATCTCTAGGTTAACTTGTTTTTTTTCATGTGGAATCATGCCCCTTGGTAAAATTCATTTACTATTTAAACCTTATTATGTTTTCAAAAGTAATCTATGTATCCTTTGGACTCCTTTAATAAGATTCAATTTAAAAACTATAGTTTATAGTTAATCTATAACCATATCCTATATAATTTAACTATATTATTAGTTTTAAATAAAAATATATATAATAATTTATATAAACATCATATTAAAATTGATATAGTTTTGGAAAAAAAAACTATATAGCCTTAAACCATATTAAAATTACAGGGGATTGGGGGAGGAGTCAATAGACCATATTCTAAGACTAAGTTTTTATATATATGGTTAGTTTAAACCACTTAAAATATAAATTTTATTATATTTGGTCTATATATGTTTTTTTTTTTAAATCCAAGTACTAACTTTTTTTTTAGTAAGGGGGCCCATGTTTATTACTTGGCCATGAAGGGGTTGATTTTTAAATCTTAATACTTATTAAATATAACCTAACATGTGTCCCTAACCATTTATATTATCTATGTAAGGGGGCAGCCCCATTCATTTATATCTTATAGTTTATAAAAATATATATAAATAAACTTATTTAAAGGTTTTTTTTTATACAAGAATGGGAGTGGAGAATAATATGGGATAATATCTCAGGTATTAATGTAGAATTCTCGAGGTATAAATGGTGAATTTAAACAAAAGGGCTAGTTTATTGGTGTCCCACGTGAATTGTGGTAAATATTTATTAAAATATTGGTAGTTATAACCACATTAAAGTTTAAAAGTTTTTATCTTGCATGAATTATATAAAATATTTTGTAATATTTTCATAGTTTTAAATGTGTGGGGTAAAATTAAGAGTAAATGAAGGGAAGAGACAAGGTTCATGAAAATAGGGATTTCAAAATTACTGTTCCCACCGTAAAATATGCAGTTAATCTATACCCTCATAAATCTACCTACATTAGGTAAAATTATTTTAATTTGGTTTGTGTCCTTTAAACCCCTTTAATAATGGTTATGTGTTTTTTTATATAAAAGTAATATACTATAGTTTATAATTTTTATAAAATATATGTTGTTGTTTATTTACATTTTATAAACTATATACCTCTTTTTTATAAAAAGAATGTATATATTTTTATATTATAAATTATAATAGGTTATCATAATGTATTAAAATATAACCTCCTAATATTATACAAAATAAGAAATTATGGAATTTCACATTCTTGAAATGCACAAGTTTTAGCTTCATTAAATTTGATACCAAATGACCATCACGATAGTCGAAACATAAGACAATATTGTGGTCATTTAGACGTCAAATTTAAACTCGTAGGTTTAAAGAAACTTTCTTTGTGTAAAAATTGACACCAAATGACTATCATGAAAGACCAAAAATAATCCATTATGATGGTCATTTAGATGTCAAATTTAAGTTGGCTGGATCTTTGTTTATATTTATTTTTTTCTTCAGAAATTTGATGTTGTTATGCATTCTTAGGGGTCTCTTCTTCACTTCTATATGGTCGGAAATATTTTTTTATATAAATTTGGGGTATAATGCAAAGCCCTTTATATTTTGGGTTATTATTTTGATCATGGGAGGTTAATTAGTATGCATTGTAATGACATAATTAGTTATGATCAAATAGTTTCTTTAGATCTATAAAATTTAGATATGATTCTATTAAAATTGTTTTTATTATCAATAAATATGTATCTAACTTTGTGGTACATTGTATATTATAATGGGCTGTGATTTACAGGTTTAGGAAAACAATGGCTTCCAGCCTATTTCTATCTTGACAAAACCTAGATCCTATATGAAACCAACTACAACATTTGGGTCAAAACAAAATTTATGGTGAGGAAACCGTACGCCGGAAAAGCGATAGGCGAGCGTGAGAATCTACAAGTGACTCTTCCGCGTACCCGACCTCTCGAGGTCGTGCCAAGACAGCCCGTGGGGGTAGAATATGCGTTGGATTCAGAAAAACTAGTTAGGCAGTCTAATGTCTTCGACACACACTAATGGAATTTGCGAATCTAAGGCAAAGAAGGCCCTTCTAACTTGGACTGGTGTGATAGATCGATCAGTAAGGATGACTGCTCGAAGGCTCCAATCAATATCAAGCTCTGGCATGATTCAATCTATGGGTTGCGGAATACGTGGAAAATGACCTGGGATAGTTTCGTGTATGTCTCCTGATAAGGTCATATAGTGGATGGTGAATATAATTGACTTTTATGGATGATTTTCTGGCCTAGTCCAGAATTCTCTAGCTTCGTTAGCCGCTATATTCAGTAAGGACAATTGTTCGATGATGATGGGTGGAAGTGGAGTGGACTGAAATACTAGTGTGCGTAGGCCAGTGTCTATATCTAATTCTCTTATGGATTCGTTGGGCTGTGGGATCTGTGGATCACAACCATAGACTCTTGGTTGTTGCGGTCCTATTATGGTCATACGCGAGATCAAGTTCTAATCCCTAGTATCCAATAATCGTACGCTTTCTCAGCTTCTATGTTTAGAACCAACAGTTGTGCAATCTTCTCAGAATACCTCACAGGTGTTCTCGCAACCTGGATTCTTAAGCTGGTATCTATATCTACGAGGGTGTCTCCAGCGTCTGGCTGTGGAACTAAAGGATCGCACCCGAATGTTTGTTCTCTTTCAAACCCTTCTACAGTCATGTGGATGATTTTCTAGGGTAATCTGTAGTTTGGCTGACTTGACCAAAATGCATGTGCCTGGTCGTCTTCTATGTTTAATCCTCTTAACTGAGAACTGATCAGTTGTAAATCTGTGGTTGTTCGGAATACTTGTATTCTAAGATTTTGGTCTATGTTAACTATTAGTGTGATGAGGTTTGGTTGAGGCACGATTGGCTCGAATATATATTCCCTGGGCTCCTGAGGTCCCATGATTGTCATACGAAACAAAATGCAAATCTAATTGTATTTAATCAAATTCTAACTACATGAAATAAATCTAACATATATAACTTTTTATTCTTCTAAGAAATCTTTTGACAATTTTAAGGAAAGAAAAATATTTTAAGCGTATCTAGAAATAATAATTAAATAACAATTTAAAAGCAGACAAGATAACCAAGTGTAGTTATTTGCTGTGTGATTTGTAGAATTATTCTAAATAAATAAAATTGCTCAGCTAATCTATCTCGCAAGATTATCGATCCTACCTCGAAGTGAGGAGTGAATCATAGTTTCTCGAAACTATCAATCCTCTGACTTCCCCTGCAATATCGAGAATAGAATTTACTTTGAAATGAAGCAATTTATCTACTCTATTTAATATGATTCGACTAGAACTTTGAAATTTAAAACCTAGATTCCACAGAATAGTGGCGAATCCGATGGTGTGTGTGATCTAGTCCCCTCAAGTATGATCTCCTCATTCTTTTATGTTCACGTGGATCCGTAAAAGCGTGTAATTTGGGACGAAGGAGTAGATTTTGGGACAAGGAATGCTCGAGAAGTCCGGAAATGCGAGTAGAGAGGGATAGCGCAAGAGTATAGAGCTTGGCTTATGCGATTCCTAGCGGGATTTTCATGCGAGTCATGCAACATGAAGCGACGGAACTCGTAACTATCCTATATGAAGAGTAAAACCCGTAACTTTAATGGCTTCCTAATCTACTCTGTTCCAATGGATTGGATAAAATAAAGACACCGCTTGCACAATTTGGATATGTGGCTTACCAACAATTTGAATAAAGCTAAACTGTGCATATATGAATGAACTAAGAACTCTAAGCAATAATGAAAATTAAATCTATAGCAAAGAGGAATTCAGATGCAAGCTTTAGACTAGATTTGGATGAAATAACAACACTACCTACACAAGATGGGTATGTGGCTTACCAACAGTTGAGCAATTTAACAAAAGATGCAAGTGAATTCAAGCTATGGATTCTAAACAAGCTAACTAGCTAAAACACTAAAATGAGGAAACGAAAGAAAAACTTAAACTCCAAAATCCAGCCAAAATTCGGACTAAAAACTCGGACCATTTGCATGTGCACAAACCATGCATTTATAGGAATTCAATCACCCAAAAACCAAAACCAAATTGAACTCCTAAATAATAAACAAAGGAAAAACACTATTCCATGGGACCAAAAACATAAATGCATGCTCAAGTCGGCAAGGAAAAGCTGGTAAATCGTGATATTTCACACGAGTCGCGTCAAAGAACGTTCTAGAAAATGCGCACAGGACCGCCGCTCTGAGTAGGGCGGCGATTCTGAGACCGACCGCCGCCCGTAGGGTGGCGGTTTTGGCCACGAAGATAAAAAGGCCAAGGAAAGAAGAAAAAGGGGAAAACAAAGGGTGTGGGGGCTAAGCGGGGTATGTGGGATGCTAACACATACTCGAGGGATTTTCCGGATCCCGAACACCTTGAGAGGAAACTCGTATCATCATTGGGGTACTTATTACGTCGTTCATGAAGACAAGGTACCTTACAATTTGGGGTACGTACATATTGCCCCATCGGAGAAGCGTTTTAGCCATGAAGAGGCATAAAATGGTGGGTCGAGTATGGCAGTCCTAAAATGGGGAGTTAGAAGCTATACCTTACTCGTCCGTGTGTCAAACGATGCCATCTGAAATTTCGCTATCTCGCAAAACGAAAGAGAACTCAAGTGCAGATAGATACAAAACTTGGAAAATAAACACTAAATTAATAGGGAATGAGATCGTACTATCATCACCAATCCGGCACTATGATAATTCTTCACGGGAACTCCTCGTGGTATGATTATTTACTAATGCATAGCCTTTGGTTTGGTGGATGTAACTGAAACAAAACAACAACATAACACAAGAATACCATCGACTATGATAAGACAGAATGATGACAAATCTGAAATATCAAAATAAATTATAATATTAACATGAAATCATTATAATCTCACCCATGAGGTACTTCAAGTGTTATTGACTTCACTTGCCTTTCACCAAGACTATGGGAGAAACTTTACAATTACACCTCTTAATGGCTTCTTCAACACACCTTTAAACTAATGGCTTCCTTCGCACACTTCCTACAATATTTCTCACTACTTCCTTCATGCTAAATGAGGGGGTGGCCTCTCTATTTATAGAACTTCCGGGCTTATCCATCTTATCTCTAAGATAGGATAAGAAATCCCTCGACAAATCATATTCCATACCTTAACTCTTATCTCGTACATGTAAGCTTATCTGTTAAGATAAGATAAACCTTATCATTTTACATGGGTTCCACATTTTTAGACTTTTTACAAATAAAATACACAAAATATTTATGACCTCACTCCTTTTCCTTATTACCAATATAATATTTCTAATTCCTAATCATGTAGACCCTATTTCTCTAATTACCCAAACTTTGACATTTTAACATTATCGGACCACTTACGACAAATATTTACTTTTACAACATTCCTATTGTACTTTGACTATTACCGTATTCCACATTATTGCACACCATCGACGGCACCATTATCTTCTATCGACGCTACTACTAATTATACTTAACAACATCCTATTCCTAATACATACATTAATGAAATAGAAATTATGGAGGAAAATTTTAGTGTCGACATCTTCCCCCTTCCTAGCTTCTACTCCGTCCCGGAGTATATTCTTCAAGTGCTTGGAAAATCTTCAACTTGTCGTGGTTGACCCATTTTCATAATGGGAGTGCCATCCAATTCCTCCAATCAGACGTACCATTTTTTCATGCACAATCTGCTATTTTGTAGGGCCCCACCATTTTGGAAGAAATTTTTCTGTCTTCTTTTTTTGTATCGGGAATCATATACTAGAACCAAGTCATTCACCTGAAATGGAGACCACCGGATATTTTGATCAAAGTACTCCTTCTGCTTCATTTTCTTCTTATGGCTTGTATCCTTTACTGATTCTCTCATTTCCTCCAGCAAATGAAGATGTACTAACCTTTCTTTTACTGAATCACTTTCATCCATCCTTTCATTTTTCATAACTCTCACAGTGGGAATATCAAACTCAATAGGAAGAACTGGATCAATGCCATAGGCCAACTAAAATGGGGAGTATCCTGTTGCTGACTTTGATGTTGCCCTATATGCCCACAATGCTGCATGAATCCTTTTATCCCATTTATGTACCTGCAAGGCTGCATCTTTTGCTAGAATTTGACACAACACAAAATTTGTTCGTTCCACCTGTCCATTTGTGCTTGGTTTGTATGTTGTTGCCTTCATGTGCTTAATAGAAAACTTATTGACTAGGGCTTCTACCACCTCATTAATGAAGTGGCTTCCTTGATCTATTACAATTTCTAATGGGCAACCAAATCTGGTGACAATGCGTTCATACATGAACCTTGCCACTTCATCCATGGAAGTTGTTTTCAATGGTCTAGCTTCAACCCACTTCGTTAAATAATCTGTGGCAACTACAATATACTTATTTTGGCATGATGTAGTTGGAAGTGGACCTACAATGTCTATTCCCAACTTTTCAAAGGGACCAAGGGGAAGAATAGGGCATAATGGAGCTGATGAAGTCTTACGGTTACCATGTATTTGACAAATATCACATGTCTTACAATAATTATAACAATCTTTAAAAAGAGTGGGCTAGTGATAACCTGCATCCAAGATCCTTCTTCTTGTAAGTTATCCAGAGAAGTGCCCTCCACATGTACCATTGTGGAATTCTTCTAGCAGTTCCTTCCCTTGATCACGTCTAACTGCCCTCTTGTACTGTCCATCAGGTCCTATTCAAAATAATACTCCATGCAGAATAGAATATGGACGATGGCTTGAGTAATATTTCACTTATTCTTTGCATTGGCACCATCAAGAAACTTGAATTCATTCGGATAATTCCAAATATCTATGTATTCACTAGGGATTGTGTCAAGAGGATAACAATGTTGCATCGGGAAATCATCATCATCACAAGATGATCCTAAACCATCATAGGCTCGAGAGAGTGCATCCGCATTGACATGCTTCTTTCTGGCCTATCTATAATATCAAATTCAAATTCTTGTAGCAAAATTATCCATCTTGCTATCCTCCCGATGGGTTAGGCTTATTTACAATATATTTTAGAGCCTCGATGGTCTATTTACAACTAGAAATTTTTGCCCTAGCAAGTAATTTCTAAACTTTTTACAAAGACAAAAATGATAGCGAGCCTCTT
Source organism: Taxus wallichiana var. yunnanensis (assembly GCA_018340775.1). Taxonomy (NCBI): domain Eukaryota; kingdom Viridiplantae; phylum Streptophyta; class Pinopsida; order Cupressales; family Taxaceae; genus Taxus; species Taxus wallichiana. Next base: position 326,298,534 of record CM031241.1, on the reverse strand, counting down.
TTTGATTCTAAGTATAATTTACCTCAAAGACTACTCATTTGTCTTCTCCCAAAGTAAATTGGATGTTCATTCCCATTTTCATCCTTTTGGCTCAAAGTACTTCGTAGTCTTTGCATCTGAGGCATCAGTGTACACAATGAATGGCTTGCTCCAATCTGGATTCTTCAAAATAGGTGAAGACACTGGGCTTCCTTCAGTTGTCCAAAAGCTTCATGCGCCTTATTTCCTGGTTCATAAGTAACATCCTTCTTCAAGAATTGGTTTAGTGGCTGTGTAATCTTTGAGAAATTCTTGATGAACCTTCTATAGTAACCCACATGGCCTAAAAGTGATCTCAACTTACTTCTATTAATAGGAAATGGTAAATCTTTGATTTTTGAAACTTTATCAGGATCACTACCAATACCATCTCTAGATACAACATGCCCTAACAAAACACCTTTAGAACATCCAAAGACACACTTTGTAGGGTTTAGTGAGGCTTGTGCTTCATCTAACCTTTGAAATGTTGTCTCCATCTAGTGCAGGTGGTCCAACTTGCTCCCATAGATGAAAAAATCATCTAGAAATACTCTGATGAAGGTCCCAATGTAGGGTTCGAACACCCTATTCATCAAATGCTGGAATGTTTTTGGAGCATTACACAACCCAAAAGGCATAACTCTATAAGCAAACATTCCTCAAGGAGTGGTGAACGTGGTGTTCAATTTGATCTTTTCTACTATACGAACTTGATTGTAGCCACTATATCCATCAGCAAAACTATAGCACTCCTGGCCAGCAACTTCGTCCAAGATCTGATCTGAAAATGGAAGAGGGTAATGATCCTTCTTTGTTGCCTTATTGAGCTTCTTGTAATCAACACAAATGCATAGCTTCCCATTCTTTTTATTGAGATCACAATGGGAGAAACCCATTCTAAATTCTCCACAGCAAATATGAATCCTGCATCAAGCAACTTATCTATTTCTTCTTTTACAGTCTTGGAAAAATTAGGATTCATTCTATATGGCATTTGCTTTATGGGCTTAGCACCATCTACCAGCTCAATACAATTTTCTACCCAACTTACTTGACGGAGTTCCTTGTAATCAAAAGTGAATAGGTGTATGTACCTTCGAAAGAGCTGGAGGTAGGATTCCTTCTCACTCTCCATCACAGCATCACCAATCTTTATTTGTTGGAGACGATCATCAACTTCTTCTTTGGATAATTTTATGGGCTCATGAGTTGGTGTGACTGGAAGGATATCCATCACTGAAACATCCATCTCACTTTCTTCATCTTTCAAAGTGTCCACTTCACTTTGGTACTAGAGTAATCAGAGGATGTCCAATCATCAGTTTCATCACTTGAATCCACAGGTTCTGCTTTATGATGTCGAGGATCATGTGTATCTTCACCCTCTCTCTACCACGTCCAAGTGTCATGAAACCTTCATTCCAGTAGTTTCTTGCATGAACTCTCCTTAGCCATGGTCTTCCCAAAGAAAGACATTGGGTACGCAATAAGCAGTACCATTTTTCATCACTTGAAAGTCTACCACACATACAACACCCATAACATGAGATATTGCCACATTTGAAACTACACCTTGTTTTAGTTTTCCCTTATTTAATGACCTTAACATAAGTGTTGAAGGGCGATCAATTTTTAAACCCAACATATTCATTACAGACTCGGTCATTACATTAACTGCAGCACCTCCATCAACTAAGACATCATGAATTGAAATACCATTACATAATACCTTAGCTTGTGGAGCATAGGGATCCGCCTCTGCCTCCAAAACAGGGACCTCAACCTCCTTCCTTCTTCGAGCATTGAGTCCACCTCGCAACTCCCGCCTCTTCTCAGAAGACATAGCCAAGAGTTGACCATATGTAATATTTGCAGGCCTTTTGGACAGATCTTCCAAGATGGAGTATGGTCCTTGCCCCTGTGAAATCAGAAAATCCTACACACCCAACTTTCTTCTCCTATGTTTCTTACTAGTTTCTTCTTTCATCTTCTTAGGATCATTTCCATCTTGATTATCTTTTTCTTTCTTTCTTTTTGTTACAAACACATCTACTTCATTATTTCTGCTCTTATCTACTACATCAAAAGAATTCACAGGTGCTTTTCCTTTATCATTATCTCCTTTACCAGATGTAGAAGCTCTATCTGGACAATTATACTTATAATGACCCTTTTTATAACAACCATAACAAACAACTTTAGAAATATTTCTTTTTGGACCTCTATCTCCTCCCTGAGAACTAAATTCCTTTCCTTGAAGAAGATTAATAGTTAACTAACCCATCTTTTTGAGCAAATCTTCATACTCAGTAGATGTACTAGGAGAAATATTTGTGCTCACCGGGAGTGGTTGTGGATTCTGGACCAAAGGTGCTGGTGTAGGCTCTACTTTAGCCACAATTTCTTTGGGATCCTCTTCCATGCTTTCTTCTTGCCTTCTTGCAATCTCCTTTTCTTGTTCAATGGTAGCTGGGCGGTCATACTTCACTCGTTGTCTGATCTCTGGCTTCAACCCAAGAATGAATTGCTTACAGAGGATATTATCCATGCCATTCATCAACCTATCCGCTAATCCTTCCTTCCGGATCTAGGCATCGAGCTTCCTCCTTAGCTCTAGAACACGAGCATGATAATCCGTTATCTTCTCCTTCTCTCCTTGGGATAGCTTTTTGATCTCAATCATGAGATCTCGTATATTTTGTTGTTCACCAAATTCTTCAAGAAAACTTTCAGTTAATAAATCCCATGAATTTTTCACATTATCACCTAGTGTTTCAAACCACCCAAGTGCTGAACCATCCAAAAAGGTAGGAAAAATTCAGTCCATTGTTCCCTTCTTATAAGGCCATTACAAATACAAGATCGTTTAAACTCTTGAATGAAAGAAGAAGCATCTTCATTAGATTGAGCTAAAAACAGGAATCTTTCCCATTTTCAAAAGTAACCACCGTGAAATACCAACCCACAAGTACAATTAACAAGACTTATGTGCACAAATAATTGAAATCACTATACTAGAAAGTGACTTTACACTTTTCTACAAGTAAAATAGAAATGACCACGGTAAACTATGGTAAAACTTAACTTATCATGTAAAAGCGACTTTCTTGTGGTATACACTATTCACGGTAAAAGTGAAGTTCTTGTGGTAAATGCTATTCACGGTAAAAGTGACTTTACTTGTGATAAATACTATTCACAACAAAAATAACTTTATCATGGTAACTACTATTCACGGTAAAAATGACTTTACCATGGTAACTACTATGCACAGTAAAAACAAGGTTACCCTCCAATTGATTTTTGACTAAGTGGGAATATCTCTCTAGAAAATCCACCAACGAGGAATGGTCCCAAAGAAACAACCAAAATGTCATCACCAATCCGGCACTATGATAATTCTTCACCTGGGAACTCCTCGTGCTTTATGATTATTTACTAATGCACAACATTTGGTTTGGTAGATGTAATCGGAAACAAAACAACAACATAACACAAGAATACCATCGACTATGATAAGACAGAATGATGAAAAATCTGAAATATCAAAATAAATTATAATATTAACATGAAATTATATAATCTCACCCATGAGGTACTTCAAGTGTTATTGACTTCACTTTCCTTTCACCAAGACTATGGGAGAAACTTTACAATTACACCTCTTAATGGCTTCTTCAACACACCTTTAAACCGATGGCTTCCTTCGCACACTTCCTACAATATTTCTCACTACTTCCTTCTATGCTAAATGAGGGGGTAGCCTCTCTATTTATAGAACTTCCAGCTTATCCATCTTATCTCTAAGATAGGATAAGAAATCCACTCGACGAATCGTATTCCATACCTTAACTCTTATCTCGTACATGTAAGCTTATCTGTTAAGATAAGATAAACCTTATCATTTTACATGGGTTCCACATTTTTAGAATTTTTACAAATAAAATACACAAAATATTTATGACCTCACTCCTTGTCCTTATTACCAATATAATATTTCTAATTCCTAATCACGTAGACCCTACTTCTCTAATTACCCAAACTTTGACATTTTAACATTACCGGACCACTTACGACAAATATTTACTTTTACAACATTCCTATTGTACTTTGATATTACCGTATTCCACATTATTGGCGGCACTGCATCGATGGCGCCGTTATCTTCTATCAGACGCTACTACTAATTATACTTAACAACATCCTATTCCTAATACATACATTAATGAAATAGAAATTATGGAGGAAAATTTTAGTGTCGACAGCAGTACCATTCGTGCGGGGATAGGAACTTACCTCCATCGTTGCTCCAAACCCGTGAAAAGTCTTTTTAAAATGAAATAGGGTGTCTTATATATATGAAAGTGGGCCCATTTTCCTATTCATTTACGTGCGTTTGATTTGATTGATTTTGAGCTCTGGGACCCACGGTGACGGTTTCGTGCATGAGTAGAGTCAAAACGTCCACAGCGAGATCGTGATCATGCCTCCATGCGCGGAACACCGCCCTGCTAGATCACAAGTTGGTTTTCTTCAATTTTGCGTTTTTCCCCCTTTAAATTTGAAATGTTAAATTTGTCGTAATGGGGGGGTTATTTTTGAAAATGTTAGGTTCAAAAGGTCCACCTAGGGGGGGTGCCTACTGGGTAGGCTCCATTTTTAGTTTAAATGGTCTTTTTTTACTCATTTTGGGCTTTTTGGGGTTAGCAACCGCGCTGGTTTTCGGACTACAACAACCGCCCCGGCCGGGCGGTGGTTACATGACCGCTACCTTGTTCAGTGGTGGCGGTTACATGACCGCCGCCCTTAAGGTGGCGGTTACAAAACCGCCTCCCTGCTCAAGGCGGCGGTTCTGACCAGAATGCAAAAGAACTTGATTTTTGAGATTGCACTTGTATTTTCCTACATTTCTATACGTTTTTATGACCTTCTTGGTATTGCTCAGATACTAACTTGCTCTGTTTTGTGTGTTTTTGGGTGTATGTAGGTGAGGGAGGAATACATCAGATGGAGCCGAGAGAGAGAGTGTGACTGGCTGTCAGGGGTATTGGATGCCCTCTCACCAGACGAGGAGGACACACTACAGAGAGCCGGTATACTGCGCATATCGCGCGTCCCACACACGTCACACCATCTAGTCACATCCTTTGTGACTTATTTTCATGTTGGGACGCAGATTGGAACACCTTCCAACTACCAGGGGTTCGCGGTGAGTGGACTATCATCTTTGGAGTATGTCACTCTGGGGCACTCCCATTGCAGCTAGGAGGATAGTTTGGGCGAAGAAGGGAGGAGAGATCCATCCCTTCTTTGCCTATCCCCATATTTTGTGACAGCCATCATGGGGATCCTTGCCTCGAGATTGATTGGGGACAAGGGAGGGGACCTCGGGCACCTTTGCGGATATTCAGGGTGCAGACATTCTTGACCACCTACCACGATTTATACTGCGGGTCTAGTCATGAGTTGTGTGTATGAGCTCATGAGGGCGATGGTCGATATGTCGGTGCTTAGAGGACCTCACCAGCCCGCCGCTGCCTCCCTTACCACAAATGATATGGAGGCGGCGATGACCCTATATCGACCGCGTGGGACGGGTGGAGGTACATCCTTTGTCATATTTCCTCAGCAGCCTCGGAGATTGAGGCCAGGAGGGGTGCCTAAGGTGCCGAGGTTGGACATGCTGGTCACTCCCGCACCCCATTGAATCGGTGCGACCCGATTCTGGCATAGGAGCTTATGGCTAAAGATATGGGGCGGAGTACATCGATCCTACTCCACCATGTGGCGCTCATCCATCGCTGGGACGGGTGGAGGTACATCCTTAGAGTCATAGGAGCTTACAGAGGGAGGGTCGAAGGAGCAGACTGATGATAGCGATCCTCAGTGGCATGACACTCAGGATATTATGCAGGCGGAGAGGGCCGAGGAGAGCGCAGAGAGGGACACTCTAGTCTCAGAGGAGCCACTCTCTCAGGGCCATGGTGGAGAGGATGAGTCAGTTGTGGGGCGACATGTTGCCCCTGCTACAGGAGCAGCCCCTCAGTCGGCAGTGGCATCCGTGGTGGGTGCTGGCCCCAGTGATCCATCTTGGAGGCCCGGTGATCCGAGTAAGTTATCCTTTCTTCCTTTCAATGTTTGTTTAATTTAGGATTTGTTATCTCTCCTTGTGTTTGTATCTTGTATATTTCATCCTCTTGCTTGGTTTCTAATTCATTTTTCTCCTTTGTTTGCAGAGACTGTCGACGAGTGGCGGGATCTGATCCGCAGGGTATGCACTGATTCCCTGATGATCCCCATGGATAGGACCCATGCGGAGCTATCTCGTAGATGTCGGGGAGCCCTCAGCAGCCGGCAGGCATACCGACATCTTCGCTCCCATTTGGCACGTGGCCAGGATGGTGTCGACTCTCCGTACAGAGTTGGCAGGCTATAGGATGGCTGAGCGTCTTATGAGGAGCCATTCTCATGGTGAGACCGTGGCTACTCCTCGGGACCCAGAGCCCTCCGTTCATTCAGAGAGTGCCGGCATAGCCGGAGCCCTAGGCGAGGGCGCGCACCTTCGGAGGGGTCGCGTAGGGGTTGAGAGACCACTTGGCTCCTATGTATTTTGTATTATAGATTTTTTTGTATATCACGGGCTCTTTGAGCGTTTTGACCATGCCTAGTGCATGATGGCATTGTATATAAACATTGATTATTTATATATATGCATTCGTTTTTGGATCAAAATCTTGTCACTCATGCTTTCCCTTTTTGTTTCTAGTTTCCTCATGTATACTACGATGTATGTTTTATATGCTTTCTAGAATGTATGCAATGGAAAACAAATGATGCAAATGTTTGCTTTCTTTTTGTGTTTCATGATGCTGATACATGATATTGTAGATATATTGTGATCTTGAATCTTAGCTTCTGTGAGCAATTTGGATACCTCATGTTTGTTTTGGCAAAGTGATGAAAATAACCAGTATGATGAACAGATTAACTTGCCCCACTCCTAACTCCACGCAACTAGTAAGATGTGAGGGCTTATCACCAAGAGCCAAGAAGGGCGCAAGTTATGAAATATGGTGAAATGATAGTGATGAAAGACAGACAAAGCTTTGGCGGAACCAAATTGGAAGCTACAAGCCTACCCTACCTGAATGACTTCATAGTTTTGGATGCAACTTGCTTTGCGGTTTATCTAGACTTAGACCCGTAGATGGCCACATAGTAGACAAAATCTAGATTTTTAGGATTTTTAACTCTTTTGGAATTTTGAACATCTGATTCATTCGTTTTTGACTCAAAGTTTGAATAGTTTGTTTATGACCTTTTAACGTTTGCTTTGTCAAGAGGACCCCCTACACTTTGCCCCATGCTACCAGTAAGAAGCGTGGGTTTATCACCATGGGCAAGGCATAGGCGAGTAAGGGCATTTCCATCCTTTCCCAACCCTACGTCACTAGTAAGAGACGCAAGCTCATCACCGAAGGTTGGTGGGGCAAGGAAATGTGTAAAAATAAAATTTTCTGTTTAATCACTTTTTGACTTGCTTATTTGAGTAAAATGTCAGTATATGCTTATTTCCAAAGAGATGTATATATGGGATAGATGTGACACCATGAAGCTTCTAGAATAGACCTTAGGCAAGACACCTATCCTAAGAAGAAATCAAAGCGAGAACAAACTTGCAGATCTTGGTATGGTTACCGTTAGGGCTTTGTCATGTTTGATTTATTTGATAAAAGATTCCAAGATGATTTGATGATACACGAAGATGGAGAGGTATGATTAAAGAAAATTATGCCAGAAACATCACGAGTTTGTAATGAATTGCTTTGAGAATAGATTTCTTGATCACAACTTACGTAAGAACAAGTGGACAAAATGATCTAGATCTATATGAAGATGCAATGTAGATAGTTATATAGGTAGCGTTAGCTGCCTATGCGTAGAAACGTTTGAGGTGCAGGGAATTGACTGTTTCGCCAAACTCCTCACCTTCTAACGTACATAAGAGGTATGCACCATTTCTGTTGTCCTTCATGACTCAGTATGGGCCCAACCATTTGGGCCGGAATTTCCTTCCTTCACCGGTCTTCTTGTCGATCCGGCTATCTAGTCTTAGAACTAGATCACCTTCGTATATGTCACGTTCATAGACCTTCTTGTTGTACTTCCAAAGCACATTCGTCAAAGCATAAGCTCTATGCCATTGCAAAGATCTAACCTGGTTTCATCTAGGATTTCTAGTTGGGAAAGACGTGCTTCTCTGTAAGCGTCTTCATCCAGAATCCCTTGTAGTGAAATGCGGAGACTGGGTATTTCGACCTCAAGTGGGAGAACTGCTTCTGCCCCAAATACTAGCGAGAAAGGAGTTGCTCCCGTTATTGTTCTTATTGAATTTCGGTGGGCCCATAAGGCCGGATATAACTTCAAATGCCAATCTCACTTGTTTTCTTTCACCGTTTTAAGGAGAATGGCTTTCAGTGTTTTGTTTGTCGCTTCAGCCTGTCCGTTGGCTTGGGGATAATACAAGGAAGCCGTATGATGGCTTATCTTAAATCTACTACACAGTTCACGAACTTCTTCATTTTTAAAAGAAGTTCCATTATCGGAGATAATGATTTGCGGGATACCGTACCTACAAATGATTTGGTTCAAAATGAACTTGGTGATCACAGAACCAGGTACAGTAGTAAGAGGCATGGCCTCTACCCATTTGGTAAAATATTCAGTGGCCGTGATTATAAAATTATGGCCATCTGTGGATGAGGGAGAGAATTTCCCTATTAAGTCTAGAACCCATGTAGAAAAGGGCCATGGAGTAGCGATTGGTTGCAGAGCTTGTGCTGGCATGTGGATCTCGTGGGAGAATTCTTGGCACTTATGACACCTACGTGCAAACTCTATTGCATCATGTTCTAGAGTGGGCCAGAAATAGCCCATTCGATGTATTTTTTGAGTGGTGGCATGGCCACCGAAGTGGCCTCCACATATACCACTGTGGGATTCATGGAGAATCCTCTTGGACTCTTCTGTGTCAACACACCTTAAGAGCATTCCATCGAATGCTTTTCGATAGAGCACCTGCTCTATAATGACATATTTAGCTACGATTATGCGTAACCGCCTTCTTTGTTGCGGTGTAACTGCCTCCGGGTACGTATGGTCCATGATATAATTAACGATGTCAGTGTACCAAGGACACTCAGAGATAGCAGGTCGTGTTTCAATGTAGTATACGCATTCATTTGGAAAGTCTAAATCTACTAGATTGCCTCCGTCTAATGGGTTGTCAGCTAACCAATCCGTGATGATTTGTCCTTTAACTAACTTTTGATTTACAAATGTTAATTCGAACTCTCCCATTAAGGTTATAAAACATCCAGCCTTTTTAGATAAGGACCCTTGTGTGAGAAAAGTTCGTAAATGGTCCGTTTTTACCATGACCTTCGTTTCTTGATTCAGCATATAATGTCTTAGGCATTTAGTAGTAAAGACTATGGCAAGGCATTCTCGTTATGCCTGTGTATAGTGTGTTTCATAGTCGAGCAACGTTCGGCTAATGAAATAAATCACATGTTCTCTCTTGTTATCATATTCTTGGGCCAACATATAGGCCAGTGAGACATTGGTAGCTCGTGAATATAGGATTAACGGGCGATATAGCTTAGGTGGCAATAGCGTAGGTGGTGATAATAGAAACGCTTAACTGCATCAAAAGCTTCATTGCAATCTTCAGTCCAATCAATGCTATAATCATTCTTGAGTAAATTGTTGATTGGATGAACGGTGAAGCTTAGGTCTGGGATGAATCTCCGGATTGCACCCAGCTTTCCGAGAAATGATCTGATTCCAGATTCACTCGAAGGTGGGACCATTTCGAGGACAGCCCTGAATTTTGGTTGGATCAACATCAATCCCTCGTGATGATATGATGTAACCTAGGAGCTTTCCTCCTGTTACACCAAATATGCATTTCTCTGGATTTAGCGTGACTCCGTATTCTATTAGACATGAAAGAATGACGCGGAGTACTTCGGGATGGTCACAGCGCTTCTTGGCTTTAGCCAATAAGTCATCTACGTAAGATTCCACGATTTTATGAATTAGATCGTGAAATATGTATGTCATGGCCCGCTGGTACATAGCACCGGCGTTCTTGAGACCGAATGGCATAACAACATAGCAATAGGTTCCCCAAGGAGTTATAAACGTGGTTTTAGCTTGATCTTTCTCAGATATTCTGATTTGATTGTATCCCGAGAATCCATCCATGAGAGACAAAAGTTCAAAACCAGTCGTTGCATCAACGATAACGTCTATGGATGGTAATGGGAAATCATCCTTAGGACACGCTTTGTTGATATCTCGAAAATCTATGCAGATGCGTATCTTTCCATTCTTCTTGAGAACGGGAACGATGTTAGATACCCATTGGGAGTAGTCAACTGGCTTGATGAATCCTACCTGAAGGAGTTTTATTACCTCCTCTTTTACCATGAGAGCTACTTTGGGCTTCATGGGTCTTGATTTTTGTTTAATTGGCTTTGCATCTGATCTAGTGATGAGGTTGTGCACCGCAATGTGGGGTGTGACTCCCGTCATCTCCTTGTAATTAAATGCAAACACCTTTTGATGTTCTTTGAGAATCTGAGTATGTATTTCCACCTCTTCTGGGGTTAACGAAGAGCCTAGTTTCAATATTCTTGGTTCATCTTCTGTCCCGATGTTGACATCGATTGTTTCTTCGATCAAAGAGGTGTTACCCTCTTCGAACTCAGGTGGTGCTGGAGGTAAATCTAAATCATCCCCATTTTCTATTTTGTCTATGCTAGGTTCCATTTGTGAGGGAAGATCCGATACGGGATTTCCGAAGTAGGAAGACGAATGTGGAATCAAGGATAAATCTAGCATGTGATAGGAGAGATGTAGTGCCGCATAGGCATTTAAGTAATCCAAAGTAGCAGCATCATTATCAACATGGTCTAGGACGGTAGATTCACTTTCGCTTGAAAGAGGATTTGTCATTGTTTTTATCAATGGTTCATCACGAATGGATACCGTGAACTGGGTATCTTCTAACTCATTGCTCGGAGTAAAACGTGATGCTGAAGTTGCTATTGAATCGGCGAGAAGATTTTTCTCTCGCGGGATTGCTTCAATGGATATGAAGTTGAATGCCTTGCTTAAATCTAACACAGCGTTTTTGTAGAGTTGTAAATGTTCGGCTTTAGTTTCATATACTTCAGAAACTTGGTTTGTCACTAATTGTGAGTCTCCCAGGACTCTGATGTTATCAATACCAATTATTTTGGCTAAGGTAAGGCCAAGGAGGAGGGCTTCATACTCAGCGCCGTTGTTTGTGCATTCAAAGTTTAATTTAAAAGTGAATGGGAGGACTTTCTCCTCGGGCGAAGTAAGAATTATACCTGCCCCCGCTCCATAACGACATTTAGCTCCATCGAAATGGAGAGTCCAATACTTAGCCGGGAGTACAGATGTTGGGGCATCTGCTGCGTTTGCGCATTCTACTTCTACCATACAGAGATCCTCTGCTGGCAAGGAACCAACACCTAGGGAAAATCCTATGCCTACTGAATCAAATGGTAAGAACATTGGTGAATCTTGTTCTATCAACTCAATGATTTTCGCAGTAGTCCCTAATGATACTGTTTCTTTAGTTTTATCTTTAGGGGTTGGAATTGTTTTGGCTATGCTGGTAGTTTCAAGATCTGTCGTAGGTACCAAATTTTCCTCTGGTTTTGGGTCAGTAGGTTTATTAAGTTGGTTTGTTGGCAGTTCAAATTCTGAGTGCACCCCTGGTCTTTTCTTTAAATCAGCTAGGTGCAAATCGAAAGGTTTTGGATCACCTTTGGCTACAAATACCTTTCCTAGATGCAGGAATCTTACTTCTTGAAATAGCATGGAAGGGATTGCCTTCATGCGGTGTATCCACGGTCAGCCGAGGATCATATTATAGTTAGTTTCCCAATCTATAATATAAAACTCAGTCAAAATGGTTTTGGGCCCTAAGGTGACCGGTAGTATAATAGTTCCTATCGAAGTGGCTTTAAGGCTATCATAGCCTCTCAATGTATTTCGAGTAGTGGAACAGTTTGTTTCCCCATATCCAAGTTTTTGGAGGAAAGAGAAAGGGACTATGTTAACTGCGGCCCCATCGTCAACCATTGCCCGTTTTACATAGTTATTATAAACCCATACTTGCAAGTGTAAGGTGGATCACCTCGGCGTGTGATCTCAAAAGATCTGTGGGCATTTTACTTATTTCGAATATGAATTTGACATCCTTGTCCGGCTGCCTGGAGGGTGCATATCAAAATCTATGTGATTTACTTGTGTTGGGAGGAGGTGGAGTGATGTTAATTAGATGGCCTAGACCTAGTGCTTCTAAAAGAGCATCTCTCTGTGAGGGGAGAGTTCTTTAGTAAGTCCAAAAATGAAATGTGTGAGAAGGTCTTTGTTAGGTCACTAATTAAATCATAGACACCGATGGGTTTTTCAACTATTTTTTGACTCTTATCTGTCTCTGGCAGATGACTTGGGCTCGGTTGAGAGAAATACTCTCGTGTTCTTGTTATAGCTTCGATAGGTAGTTCAGCGTCTAATTCTACCAAACTGACTATCTTGGGTCTCGGTTGAGCTCCTAACTATGGCGCAACTGATGGATTTAATGAAGTCGAGGCTTCATGATCATTGTTTCCCGTCATTGCACTTTTGTTTGCTCCGGTTGGATTCAGCCTATTGCCATCATGATTTGGGAGTGGATCGTTAAAGATCTTGAGGGGAGCATTCTGAGGAGAAACTGCCCCTGCGAGCGTATTTGGTGATGATGAGACGGGATCTGCCAAAAACAAGTCTGTGAAGAACTGTCTTTGTTCTTCTGGCAAGCATTGCATAAATTTATTGTAGTCACGACATGTTCTAGTATCGTGACCCCGAATTTTATGGAAACCACAATAAGAATTGGGGTTGTAATTCCCATTTTGTTGGTTTGGTGTGGCCTAAAATTTTGATCAAACCGTTGTCTATTAGGATTAAAGTTTTGGAATTGTTGTTTCTGGTTTTGACTTTGGTTTTGGTAACCAAATGAGTTTTGGCTTGGCCCTTGTATGGGATTTCACCGTTGTTGTTGTTTTTGTTGTGGATGGTTAAAATCCACTGTATTGATCATCGGGGTAAAGTTGTTGTTTCGTTGGTTGTTTGTTTGTGACGGAGCATTAACAACATTCACCCTCTTGGGCTGTCGGTTACCCCATCTATTATCACCCCACAATTTTTGTTAAGGATTTTGGGTCCTTGATTGAAATTTGTGATAGTTGTAGTGTTTTGAGTGGAGGTGATTAACCTCCCATTTGTTCCATATGTCTTACGACCACTATCTATCGCTACTTGGTCTATTCGAAGAGCGCTCTCAAGTACTTCATCGTAAGTTCTTAGTGGGAACTTCTGGACTTCTTCCTTCACCTCCTTGCTGAGAGAATGAAGGAATAAATCGCATAGTTCCATCTGATCCATGTTTGGAGCACTTGCTGAAGAATAAAGAACTGTACGCCACCTCTGGATGAAATGGGCGACAGATTCGTTGTGTTCTTGTTTGATGTGCAAGAATTCCCTGATTCCTGTTCTCAACAGTTTGTTCATGTCGAAGGCCTTGATGAACTCTGACACGAGTTGTTTAAATGAATGGATGGAGGCTTCAGGTATCCTATAATACCAGTCGAGAGCAATACCTTCCAAGGTTTTAGGGAATATTTTAGCAACAACCCCATCCCAAGGGAGTAATTCTCATATGGCTGTAGCGTAAGCTTTGATATGTGCGTTCGGATCTCCCTCACCCTTGAACTTGGGTAAATCAGGAAGAGGTCTTGGAAGCATGACACTTCGTATGGTGAAATCTAAGGGTTCCTTTAGATATTCTGAATAAGTCCCTATCGCATAGCTTTCGACCATTGATGGTGGTTGCTGAGGGAGTAACGGTGGGATAGGTTGTTGATATGGTGCAGAGTATGCATTAGCAGGGGCATAAGGAAGTCCCTGCATTTGAGCAAACATGCCGGGAGAGGAGAACATATCTCCTTGTGGTGATTTAGAGTACATGTTTAAGTACGACAGGTATTGTCAAGGAATGGATTGTTTGACACTAGACCGGGAGGAATAGTGTTAGAGATGGTGGGCCTTGTTGGCGTTTGTTGTGGATAGTGAGGAGGCATGCCTAACGTGCCTACTCCTGTGAGGAGATCTACTTGGCCAGAGTGGTATGGAGGATTGGAACTTCCTGTTTGCATGAACAGAGAATTTTGACTTGCTTGAGCAAGTTTTAACCCTCTCACTCTTTCTACTAACGTTGAAATGACTTCATTTGGTGAAGTCACGGTGCTTTGCCTGAGCGGCGTTTGTTGTATACCCTGGTGTTGTATAGGCATGTGATAGCCTATCATGAACTGATTGCTATCTTGCCAAGTTTCTCCGAGAGTATTTCCTATATGCAGTGGCATAGAGGTATTTTCTTGAAAAGAGATCTCGGGTTGTATTTGTAAACCTCCTATAGGTGGGTACATACCCCAAGAATGTTGTTCACTCCTAGGATAACGTATTGACTGTCCATCATCTAAGACCAGGTATGGGTCTAACTGTCTACTGATTTGTGATCTAAGTAGCATTTGAGGAGATCAACCAGATTCTCCGGTAAACGTCATATTGTTTGAACCTGAAGGCTCTGTTTGTTGCGTTCGAGGGGGTTGATCTAACTCCTCAGTTTGAAAAGATAAATTATATCTGATTCTTGGGGTTTATGTTGACAACTGATTAGTTGAATAGTTGTCGCCCCATACTGAGAGCGAGGGTGATGATTGCCTATTCTGTTGGGCGTAGTATGCCTCAAGACCTAAGAGGGGTTAGCCATATGCATCGAATCCCGACATATTCGGGGGGTATATGAATACCCACAGAATAATGGGAAGGAGTGAAGGTGATTTGTGAAAGGAAACGTGATATTATGACTCGAAAGAGAAAGTAGAAAGTTTACGTCGACTTCACTAATTTCGTTTGTTTCACGTCGGGTTCACCAATTTTGTACTACTGGAAAAGTGACAAAGCAGCGTGAGAATCTACAAGTGACTCTTCCGCGTGCACTCCGACCTCTCTAGAGGTCGTGCCGAGACAGCCGGTGGGGGTAGAATATGCATTGGATTCAGACAAACTAGTTAGCGAGTCTAATGTCTTTGACACGCACTAATGGAATTTGTGAATCTAAGGAAAAGAAGGCCCTTCTAACTTAGATGGTGTGATAGATCGATCAGCAAGGATGATCGCTCAAGGATCCAATCAATATCGAGCTCGGCGTGATTCGATCTATGGGTTGCGGAATACGTGGAAAATGACTGGGATAGTTTCGTGTATGTCTCCGATAAGGTCATATAGTGGATGGTGAATATAATTTACTTTTATGGATGATTTTCTGGCCTAGTCAGAATTCTATAGCTTCAAATCGGCCGCTATATTCGGTAAGGACAATTGTTCGATGATGATGGGTGGAAGTGGAGTGGACTGAAATACTAGTGTGCGTAGGGACAAAGTGTCTATATCTAATTCTCTTATGGATTCGTTGGGCTGTGGGATCCGTGGATCACAACCATAGACTCTTGGTTGTTGCGGTCCGTTTATGGTCATACGCGAGATCAAGTTCTAATCCCTAGTAACTAGTAATCGTATGCTTTCTCGCCTTCTATGTTTAGAACCAAGCAGTTGTGCAATCTTCTCGAGAATAGCTCACGGGCGTTCTCGTAACCTCGGATTCTTAAGTGGTATCTATATCTATGAGGGTGTCTCCAGTGTCTGGCTGTGGAACTAAAGGATCACACCCGAATGTTTGTTCTCTTTCAAACCCTTCTACAGTCATGTGGATGATTTTCTAGGGTAATCTATAGTTTGGCTGACTTGACCAAAATGCATGTGCCTGGTCGTCTTCTATGTTTAATCCTCTTAACTGAGAACTGATCAGTTGTAAATCTATGGTTGTTCGGAATACTTGTATTCTGAGATTTTGGTCTATGTCAACTATTGCTGTGACGAGGTTTGGTTGAGGCACGATTGGCTCGAATATATATTCCCTGGGCTCCTGAGGTCCCGTGATTGTCATACGAAACAAAATGCAAATCTAACTGTAACGAAGCAAATTCTAACTACATGAAATAAATCTAACATATATAACTTTTTATTCTTCTAAGAAATCTTTTGACAATTTTAAGGAAAGAAAACTATTTTAAGCGTATCTAGAAATAATAATTAAATAACAATTTAAAACAGACAAGATAACCGAGTGTAGTTATTTGCCTGTGCGATTTGTAGAATTATTCTAAATAAATAAAATAGCTCGTCTAATCTATCTGCAAGATTCTCGATCCTACCTCAGAAGTGAGGAGTGAATCATAGTTTCTCAAAAACTATCAATCCTCATGACTTCCTTCCTCGGCAATATCGAGAATAGAATTTACTGAAATGAAGCAATTTATCTACTCTATTTGATATGATTCTGACTAGAACTTTGAAATTTAAAACCTGGATTCCACAGAACAGTGGCGAATCCGATGGTGTGTGTGATCTCGTCCCCTCAGTATGATCTCCTCATTCTTTTATGTTCACGTGGATCCAGAAAAGCGTGTAATGCTAGCACCGATAGGAGTAGATTTTGGGACAAGGACACTCAGAATGCAGACCGGAAATGCGAGTAGGAGAGGGATAGCGCAAGAGTACAGAGCTTGGCTTATGCGATTCCTAGCGGGATTTTACTACGAGTCATGCAACATGAAGCGACCAGAACCTGTAACTATCCTATACGAAGAGAAAAACCTACAACTTTAATGGCTTCCTAAGCTACTCTGTTCCAATGGATTGGATAAAATAAAGACACTGCTTGCACAAGCTGGATATGTGGCTTACCAATAGCTGAATAAAGCTAACCAGGCATATAATGAACTGAACTAAGAACTCTAAGCAACAATGAAAATTAAATCTACAGCAAAGAGGAATTCAGAGGCAAGCTTTAGACTGGATTTGGATGAAATAACAGCACTTCCTGCACAAGATGGGTATGTGGCTTACCAACAGCTGAGCAATTTAACAAAAGATGCAAGTGAATTCAAGCTATGGCTTCTAAACAAGCTAACTAGCTAAAACACTAAAATGAGGAAACGAAAGCAAAACTCAAACTCCAAAATCCAGCCAAAATTCAGACTAAAAACTCCAGACCATTTGCATGTGCACAAACCATGCATTTATAGGAATTCAATCACCCAAAAACCAAAACCAAATTGAACTCCTAAACAATAAACAAAGGAAAAACACTATTCCAGGGGACCAAAAACATAAATGCATGCTCAAGTCGGCAAAGAAAAGTTGGTGAATCATGATATTTCACGCGAGTCGCGTCAAAGATCATTCTAGATAACGCGCACAGGACTACCGCTCGAGCAGGCGGTGGTTACAAGACCGCCACCCTATAGGGCGGCGGTTTTGTCACTGAAGATCAAAAAGGGCAAGGAAAGAAGAAAAAGGGGGAAAACAAAGGGTGTGGGGGCTAAGCGGGGCATGTGGGATGTTAACGCATACTCCAAGGGCTTTTCCGGATCCCGATCACCTTGTGAGGAGACCTGTATCATCATTGGGGTACTTATTACGCGTTTCGCAAGACTGATACCTTACAATTTTGGGTATGTACAGAAATTCCGGATGATTTTTTTGGATCCGAGGTTGATCTCATTGCTCGTCAACAACTATAGATAACATGAATACATTCTTTCAATGAATGTAGGAGACTTTTTCTATGATTCTTCATAAAGTGAACGATGAGTATCTTCTACACATTGGTATATCGAACATCTAAAAGAGTTATGGACACAACTAGAATGCATGCATGGAGGATACTTGGTATATCAAGGATAGTAATGAGAGTATAATAGCTTAAGGAATTCAAAGAAATGGTCAGTATATTTTTGATGATTTATCTTCTGCATCTTGTTTTATATCTCAAAATTTGAATAATTAAAAACTATGGCATGAGAGGTTAGGACATGTTAATTATTGAAGTTATATGAAATGTCTAGATATAATCTAGTCAAAGGTTTACATGTGTTTTCTTCTTCTCTTGAAGTTACTTCATTAAATGATTCTAAATGATGGTTTTGATTCTGATTTAGTAAATGGTCATGATGATGTTTTGATGCTATAGATGTTTCGAAAATTTGTATCTTCCTAGATAAGAAATTAAATTAGTCTCAATCTATGTTAGAAATTTCAAATACTATTAACCTTAGGAAAATGACCAGAAGCCATCATATGTACCATGCATTAATTACCTTATATGAACCTAAGCTGCAAATTATTATAGGGTCTAGGTGGATATACAAAGTAAAATATAATGTTGATGGTAGCATTAAAAAAATATAGACTTGTTGCTTGAGGTTTTACTTATAAATCTAGTATTGATTATGTTGAGACATTTTCCCATGTAGCTAAAATGAGTATTGTTAGGGTCTTATTTGCAAATTTCACTCAATTTGGGTGGGAAATCCACTAAATGGATATGACAAATATTTTTTGAATTTTGATTTAAAAAAGAAATTTCCAATGCTTCAACCTAAAGGATTTGAAGAAGCTGGTAAAAAAACTATGTTTGTAAGTTGAGAAATCCTTGTATAGTTTAAAACAAGCTCTTCGAGCTTGGTATGTGAAAATTGTTTCCTTATTTAAACTATTAGGTTTTGTTAATTGTTCTTATAACAATGATATATTCGTCAAGAAATAAGGATCACATATTATCATTATATGTATATATGTTCATGATTTTTTATGATTGGTGGCGATTCTGATTTAATTCATAGGATTAGAGAGAAATTGAAGCAAGTACTTTGAAATGAATGATTTAGGTCTCTCATATCATGTTATTTGTATGAATGTATTTCATTCTCTTATTTTTTTTCAAAACACAATATGCAACCATTGTATTAAAAAAATTTCTTATGATTGATTGTAAACCATTTTCTCCTTTAATGGAAGTTGGAATAAATATTGATCATAAATCCACATATGAAAAAGGTTGATCCTATTTTATATACACTTTGTTAGTTGATAGATTGATTTATCTAACTATAACTAGATTAGATATTTCCTATACAATAGGAATTACTTCAAGGATTACGCAGAACCTTTTTAGAGATCATTAGAATCTTGTAAAAAGATTTTTAGATATATTAAATGAACAATCAATTATTGGTTTCATTATACTAAGAATGAAAATCCTATCTTATATGGATTTTGTGATTCTAAACATCTTTGATGTTGTGTTATAAAATATATTGGATATGTGTTCAATTTCTTTGGTGTATGAACCATTACTTAGAACAACAAATGCAATCAACGGTATTCATTTCTTCTACTAAGGTAGAGAAGTATAATGGAAAAGTAAAGAAACCATGTGGCTATAGCAGCGGTTGGTAGAGATACACATGGAACCTAAAGGAACTATTTCTCTTCTATGTGGTGGTAAGAGTTGTATTACTCTTGATTAAGAATCCGATTCAGCATCGAGAACGCAACACATTGAGATACATATACGCTTCATACGTGAGAAGGTGCTAAGTGATGAGATAAATCTCAAGTTCATGTTGATTGAAGAGCAGTTGCTAACATCTTCACAATGTCCTTAAGTGCTACAAAGTTTCATCACTTTCATGAAAATATTGGATTTTTGAGCTTCCATTGAGGGGGAGTGTGCATTATAATGTGACCTCCTAATGGAACTTGGTTTTGTAAAAAGACCTTCGGGCATGTATATACCTCCTCGGCTTCTTTTTGAAAAAGAAGTATAAAAAGATCTTAAAGGTGGTATTCAGTAAACTCTTTAGTGTTATTGATTTTACAGGTAAAAATCATGTACAAGCATATTATTAAGGAGGTTCGTGGTTGTAAAATGATCCTATATTTTTGGGTTCAATAACCTTTTATGAGAACCTGTGAGAACATGTAAAACTCACAAATCATACTTAGCCACTGATCATGGGATGATCTTTGAGATTCCAAATCCTTTTGTACCAAAAGGTAAATTGAGTGTGATGAAGGTGTTATAATTCCTTCAAACAATATGCTAGCCTAAAACCTTTATGGTTTAAGGATTGTAAATCCTGTAGTGTACCACGGGAAGGTAATCTATTGGCATATGTTATGTTATCCCACTTAACATTAAGGGGGAGTGTTGGAACATAATGATTAAGTGGTCTAGAAAACCCTTAATGTATATCGGTCCATCAATAATATATAGTTCAATATTTAATAATATGAAATATTTATATTTCTATTATTAAATATGCTAACCTAGGTATATAATTTAGATTAAATATAAAATATCATGAAATTATTATGTTTCTAATACTAAAATTATAAACTTAGGTGTATGTGTCAACCATTTAGGTTGAAAAGGTGGTTCAGAGACATACCCGATCACCTTATATAAAAAGGATTTTAGGTCCTCATTTGATATATTCAGAAATATATCAAACGTGTGTAAATCAAGTGATTTTTTTACCCTTGGTAAATAGGGTTTTAAAGGAGAAGGTGGTCTTACTATATGTAAATTAAGTTCTTTGAAGTAAAAGGTTATTTTCAAAGTGGTTTTTACCCTATTGGGGTTTTCCACTATAAATATTGTGTCACATGTGTTATTAATTTCCTATAGGTATTCCTTTATTTACTTATGTTATGATGTAATGTTTATTTAAATATTTATTGTAACATTATATAATATGTAAGTTGATTAAATCCGTATTTATTAGAAACCTCAAATTCTAACATCCTAATTCGTAACATCATGAATAAGGGTGATTACGTTGAGTTTAAAACTCAAACTTATTACTCTTTGAAAATAACCTAAAACTGGAGAATTACATCTTCACCACCTATACTACTGTTTATCTTTGAAGCACTTGGCTAATCTTTTGATATCCTCTAGTGATGTAACATCTCTATTTTTAATGAATTCCTTTTTTATTGAATTTGAAACCTGAACTGGATTTGTAAAGGAGGAAATATCTTCTTCGAGTTAACTTCTTAAACATTTTATCTTGAAATGATCAATTAGATACTGTATCTTTATCACTTTGTTTGATTGCAAGTCATGAAGCTTTCTGATATGAGAACACTTGACTTTTTGATGAGTGCATACTAATATTAATTTTTCGAATCTACACTTATAAATTTTGAAGAATGTAATATCCTTGATTAATTAAATTATGAAACAGGCCTTTGAAGGTTTCTTTATAGAAGTACTCTAATATTTTAGCTTTTATTCTGAGCTATAAATGTCATCTTGTCCTTTATAATATCTTTTGTTTCTCATGAATTTGTAATTGACTGATATTTGTTGCACTTATCTTGATCACTTTTTAACTATTCTTTTGAGCTTATATCTCTCATTCACACCTTTAGAGTTTACATTTGTGGTATCTCCTATAACTATCCTCTTCATGGGTTCTTGTAGAGGTTTGTTAATGAAAATTGGAAGATACCCTTGCTCATTTTATGTGTTTTGATGAAAACTTTGCTTTGAAAAAACTGTTACTTGTATCTTGCTTTCTCACTTCTTATTCAGTGTCCCAATACCTTTATTTTATGCATCTTCTATCTACATTTTCTTCTTCTTGAAGAACTCATAAAGTTATATCATGTAGATTCTTTCAAAAGTATTTCATTTCGTAGGGTAATAATTTTTGCAAAATATTTCTTCTTTCTAATATGCTACCTTTACTTGCACACTAAACAAAATAGTTAGAAAGTATTTAGGCTTTTGGCCTCTCTTGTGTTCCATAGTTTTTTGTTTTCTTTTTCCTTTCTAAAATGATTCTTGGAATAATATGCACTGATGTAGAATGATGCACTTATCAATTGTGTATCTATATGTGTGTACCTTATACTTTTGCTTTTAGAAATCCATCGGCATGTAATTAAATAGTACAAGGGTATAGATTAAACCCGAGCTAAATGTGTGACAACAATTCTCTTTCATTCTTTAGGTACATTGTGACTTCTAGGAGAGCTGAGTAAAAGATGGAGCTAGAGCTGAAGTGAAGAAAACAAGAAGAGAACCCAAGACAATGATGGGTTTTTTCTATACTCTATTACTTTTAACTTCATGCATATGTACTTCTTTCCGAGTAGTTATAAGTTACATCCCACAACTTGTGTGGGAAATATTGTACTTCTTCATGAATAAATAACATTTAATTTTTGTACTTGAATTGTATACTTCTTTCTTCTTTCAACTTTATGACATGTATATTGATTGTATAATGAGAATAAACATCTCAAACACAGAAATTAAATGTATTTATATGCAAAAATAAAGATATTTGACATACCGTAACTTAATAATTAATTCTCTTTATTGTAACCGCAACTCTGTTTGTTGTTCCCAAATTAAGAATTTCACCTAAACTGTGATTCCCACCTTCATAAAGGTAATTCATTAGTCTTTCGGGGATTTTATGTTTCCTTTCTGAAGACGAACATGGAATGGAAGGCTATGTGAGGTGTTAAATTTTCTAAAACACACATAGTTGTGGATTACATGTAACTAATCAATTGTTGTAACTGAAAACATGATAAAATTTAATACATTCCCCTAGTTAGGTCCACTTCATCAATACCATCCATTGCAACGAAGTTTCGTGTTGCCCGATTTTGCACAAATACAAAAATTGTCAACATTTACCTTCGGTGCTCTTTTCCTCCTTTCTCTTATTCACATATTTTTACATTTTTGTAGGCCTTTTTAGTTTTTGACTCCTACCCCGAGATTCTCATCAACATGTCTTTTCACTAATGTAAAAATTTAAAAAAGAGATTCCTATATATATAATTTACATACATACCATTATAGGGGTGGGTAATTCTTAAGGGAAACAATATTTATATACTATAGCAGAGACTACATTTTTGGGTTGATTAATCTATATACACTTCATAGGAAGGGGAAGTTATGAAATCCATCTCACACATTTTTTCTATATGTAGCCATAACCCGCTATCTTGGCATCATTTGCACTAGGGAAACCTAAGACAATATTACACACACAAGCACACATAACTACTTTGAGTTTGGAGTGTAGTGCAATGTTGATCATAGATTCATCCTTCATATGACCGCGAAGGTTAGTACAAATTGACATATTACATTTTCCATTCTAATTTGATGTGTTTGTGAGTTTGTAAAGGTAGCTAGGTTTTTTTAGGTTAGAAGTAACTCAACGGTCCAAGTGTGAATATGATTTTATCAATAGGAAGTTGTATCAAATCCCTAGAAACACAACAAAAATAATATTCTGACCCTTTACACAATCACATGTGCTTATAAGAGGTCTTTCGTGCCAAGGTGACCTCACCCTCTTATAGGATCCCATGTTTGGCTCTATTCGTATACTCCAAAATTAATATCAAGCATTTATGACACTCTGCCCAACATATTCATTAGTTTCTCTAGTTTAGATATGCTTTAGGATAAGCATAAATTAGATAAGCACCTTATCTCTCTTATTCGATTACATGGTGGCATCTTTAGAG
Source organism: Taxus wallichiana var. yunnanensis (assembly GCA_018340775.1). Classification (NCBI taxonomy): domain Eukaryota; kingdom Viridiplantae; phylum Streptophyta; class Pinopsida; order Cupressales; family Taxaceae; genus Taxus; species Taxus wallichiana. Next base: position 326,274,891 of record CM031241.1, on the reverse strand, counting down.
TGATTAGAATTTGTATTTGTTTGTGTATTGTTAAAGTAACACGACTCTAAAATTAGATTTAATATCGAGATATTATTAAATCATTGGGTGATATTTAAAATCATCACAATGACATGGGAAAAATACTCCTTGTTTGAGCATCGCTTATCGATTGATGATACTATTTGCACTTTTTGTTTCTTTGTTTAGTATAGAAGAAGATAATACTTTAAAACGTTGCATTTATATTATTCTCACCCTTCTAGTGGGCCCCTTTTCGAGGCTATTTAGTCTTATTTGTTGAAGAACAAACCATAAAATTTAACCAACTTGTTCCATAAAGTTGCCTCCAATTTGAGCTCCACTTATCAATTTTACTATCCATCTATTTCTCATAATTTATTTAATTATAGACTTTTAATTAGAGGTATTAAACACATCATTATGATATATGGTGTTATTTTTACGGGTCCATTCTGTGGCCACTTGGAAAAAATTACACAATAATGTAATATGAGGTCGTGGACCCATGTAAACCCTATATAGTTTTTCCTAGGCATAAGACTATTATAGTGGTTGATTACATGCATACAGACTTGAAGTACATTGTTTGATATCTTGTAAATATAAGGTTAAAAATTTCCATATTGGCGTGATGTGGAAAGTCCTTAACCTTCGTAATTAAGAAAGATAAAACACATGTATTGGAAAGCGTAATCTATTATCATTAATGTTCATGTATGCTTGTTGCACATCAAACTTTATAGGATACTTTTCATCCATATTATTGTGTAAAAATTATTTCTCTAACTACTCTCCCATTTATTTCTCTTAAATATGAATAGAAATCATGTTATGAAAATATGAAAAAAATTGATGTTATTTTCTCTCCTTTAATTTTTTTTTTGCATGATGATAGCATGTTAGAGGAAGGGTAGTTACATGCGGGGTATTTTACTAACTCATGCTCACATGGTTTTGTAGGATGTAGGTAAGATGGTGAAATGGTGTGAGTGTAATTCCAGTTGTATATTATTGTAGTCTATAAATGTTATTTAAAAAAAATAATTCTACATTTATAGTAAAGTTTCATTGCGGTATTTTCTTAAAAAAGAGATTTTCCTGTGCAAGAATTTGAAATATACCTGCAATTATTCTTTATTATCAAGTGTAAAGAATTAGCCTAATCTTACTAAATGATCTTCTTGATTTCATTTGTAGCTATGTTGTGAAAAAAACATCATGTATGGTATAAAGTAATAACTCTATATAAATTAAAACAAAAATGTGCCCTGTTGGTTGGATATTATGTCAAGACAAATAATGAGGTTCAACCATAGTACATGGGATTAAATCCCTCCTCAAAGACAGGTGAGGCTTCTTGTTTATTACTAATCTAAAACACAGCAAAAATAATATATACAAAGTATTCACACTAATCTAACCATTGGGGTTGGGATAGAATCCCGAAATCCATATCCACACAAGGCGAAGATGTTGTGATTTTAGAAATGGAATGGATTAGAAAGGAAATTATTATTATGGAAGAAACACAATGGAAAGGAAATGAGAGGAACATATTTTCTTTCGAGAAAAAGTAGATCACGAAATAATAATACGAGTTTTATATTAAAATGTAAGGTTTGAAATGATTAGAACAATCGAGATGTTAAACAAAGGATAGCTCAAGATTCTGAACATAAGAACAATATCTTAAGAGAGATACATCTCACAACAAAAAGTCTGAAAAAGAGCATCAGTTTCTAATCCTCAAATGATTAAAAGAAAACATAAAGTATTTCTTCTTCACAATAGTTCTCAATATTCCAAAAATCTCAACCCCTTTGGAATGCACAAACCTCTCCTATTTATAATAGAAAGAGTAGAGAGAAAATAGGATAAATCCTAGAAAATAGTCATTTTAACAAGAATCCTATTTTTCTTGACTCTCACGCAGGAGACCAAGTCAAAATTTGCTTTCTATGTGACGAAACAAAAATGAAAAAGACATGTCAATCTCTGGATGGAAATGACATGAAACATTAATTACACCTCACTTGATGCATGTGCCAACTACCAGACAACTAGACATTAATGACATGTCATCATGCTTGGAATGTCTGAAAACCCATAACAAAGGATTTGCTTCATTTCGGGTTTTCGGTTTCGGGAAACATGATACATGACGCATTTACTTCACTATGGGTTTCGGGTCTCGGGAAACATGAGAGATGATGCATTTTCTTCATTTCAGGTTTTGGGTTTTGGGAAACATGAGACGTGATGCATTTACTTCATTTCAAATTTCGGGTTTTTGAAAACATGAGACATGATTCATTTACTTAATTTCAGGTTTCGTGTTTCGGGAAACATGAGACATGATGCATTTTCTTCATTTCGGGTTTGGGTTTTAGGAAACATGAGACATGATGCATTTGCTTCATTTTAGGTTTTGGGTTTCGGGAAACATGAGACATGATGCATGAGATGTTTAGATGCTTCTAAGTTTTGAAAACCCGACATGAAGGACTTAGGAAATTCGGGTTTCAAGTTTTCATAAATATGAGACATGATGCATGAGATGTTTAGATGCTTCTAAGTTCTGAAAACCCGACATGAAGGACTTAGGCAATTCAGGTTTTGGGTTTCGGGAAACATGAGACATGATGCATGAGATGTTTAGATGCTTCTAAGTTCCGAAAACCCGACATGAAGGACTTAGGCAATTCGGGTTTCAAGTTTTAGGAAACATGAGAAAAACATGTTTTCATGGAATAAAAACCCAAAAACCCAAAAATCTCTTTCAAAAGGGATTTTTAAGAGATTTTTCAAAAAAATCCTATGGTTATCTCAATTTTTAGCTGAAATAAATTTGGCTCCAATTGGGAATTTCTTTGAGACATCAAAGGAAGAGAACTCATGTATCAAAAATATTTATCCATTGGGCTATGGGGTCAGAAGAAGAAAAACCAAAAACAAACAAAGGAAGAAATAAATAAAATAAACACACAACAGAAAATAAATTATAATACAAAGTGCAAGAGAGCATCTTGCATTGCGATGGAACAACTTGGATGTTTCCACTCGAAAGGTAGAGGAAGCAACTTTACATCAAGGTATGATAGACAAAAGCTATTTTCACCGTTCAGGTGATCGATTTTGAAAGGACCATTCCACAAGGAGTCAAACTTTTCATGCATCTCTTTTCGCTCTCTTCTCTTGTCCCAGGAGAAATACTAGATCTCGACTTGGTAATCACGTTGCTTTGATTTCTTATCAAATATTGTTTTTACTTTGCTCGATGGTCCTGCAATGTGATCCACCTCCTTGCTCTATTATTCTTCTAACCTCACTAGGTACATTATCCTTTTCTCAATAGAACTTTGAAAGGTTTCATTTTCAATAGCTTTAGCCAATAGTAATCTTGGTAATTCTATAGAGATAGGTATCTCAAATGTCTATTCCATACATCACCTGGAATCGGGACATTCCAATAGCTTGTTTAGGAATAATCCAATCTACCCACAATGCATCATACAATGCTTTGTGCCATGTCCTCTGATTCTCATTGACCAACTTTTTGATTATGGTCACCAGGTTTTTGTTGCTTGATTCAGCCTGACCATTGCCTTGGGGGTAATAATCGGATGAATGAGCCAATGTGATCCCAAAGCCATAAAAAAATTTATCAACTCATGAGATGAGAAATTAGAAGCGTTATCAGCAATGATCTTGTGAGGCACACCGAATCTAACAATTATATTTTCTTTGAGAAATTTACACACGCTTCGGAAGATACTTACTTGATTGGAGAAGCTTCCACCCACTTGGTGAAATAGTATGTGGAAATGAGCACATAATTATAACCAAAACTAAAAGCAAGGTTCAACACTTCAATGAAATCAATTCCCCATTGGTGAAAAGGTTCTTCAACCACCACAGGTTTCAAGGGGAGAGATTTCAGCTTAGGATGACCAACGAAATGTTGACAAGCTTCACACTTGGCCACCCATTTACCTAAATCTCACAAAAGAATAGACCAATAGTACCTATCCCGTAAGATCTTGTAAGTTGTTACGAGAGGAAGAGAAATATCGTCTGCATGCTAGATTAGGGAAGGATTATAGAAATCTTATCTCTGCTAAGACTTATCAACACAATGTAGGAATACACCATAAATGCCTTTCTTGTATATGCCATTGTCCCCACGTAATGTATCTTGTAGACCTAAGTTTAAGCTGTCATCTTTTATTTTTGGCTTAAATGCGGGGAAACTCACCATAGGTTATAAAGAAATCAATATTTGCGTACCATTCATCATTCGTTCTTACGAAAGCACCTTGGGAAATTCTAAAGAAGTACCTTCAGTTTCTTTGCATTCTATCTCAGCATTGTTTTCTGCGATCAATTAGCACATGCCTCTTCCTCGTAGAAATTTGGTTAGTTTGATGTCTAATTCATACTCCTGGACTTTGGCTATCCAGTTACCCCATTGACTACCCAACTCTTGTTGGGTCAGAATGGATTTAACTACGGTATTAGGAACTAGAACGAGAGTGTGGGAACTCAAGACATAATACCTGAAATGTTTCACCACTACATAAGCATGCTTTTCAATCTGTGACATCTTGAATTCATGTTCCTTTAATGGGCAGCTCATGAAAGCAATGGGAGCTTCAATTCCTTCTTCATTTTCCTGCATCAGGATGGCGATACTGTATGTGCAGAAGCGTAGCTGTACATGATGAAATCTTTCTTGAAGTACGAGAATACCAGAATAGGAGCGTGAGAAATTTCCCATTTGAATTCTTCAAATGCAAGCTTTCCTTCAGTGCTCCATCAAAATGGAGTCTTACCTTTCATCATCCTAAGGATATCCTTGGTTTTATCAGCAAATTCAGGTACAAATCTTCTTAGGAAATTGACCTTCCTAAAAAAGGAGTGCACCCCAGTTTTTCTTGTGGGTAAGCTAAGGCTTTGGATGGCCTTCACCCTCTTTGGTTCAATCTTGGTTCCTTCTTTGGTCATGATATGACGCAACAACTTTCCTTTTGTCACTCCGAACATGGACTTTTTAGGATTTAAGGAAATCCCATGGCACCTACACCTTAAGAGTACTTGCTCCAGGATGATCATAATAATCACTTCACTTTTTAGATAAGACTGTCATCAAGTCATCCAAATACACAACTATGGCCTTTCCCATCAAATATCTTAAAGCTAAGTCCATATCCCTATGAAATGTGGCTCCAACGTTAATCAAATCAAAACACATTCTCTTGTAAGCGAAGGTTCCCCATGGAGTGGTGAATGCCATTTTATGCTGATCTTGAGCTACCTCAACCTGATTATACCTTGAAAATCTGTCAAGCATGGATAACATTTCTTATCCGGTGATAGTTTGTAGTACATGGTCCATGAAGACTGATTGAGGTTCCGTAAGTCAACACTAATTCAGATTTCACCGTTATTCTTTCGACAAGGAAAATGTTCGCAACCCAGGTGGAATGATGGATTGGAAAGATAATCCTTGCATCTAACATTTTCTAAATTTCAGCAAGGATAGTCCCTGAGATCTTTGGGTTATAGTTCCTCTGCTTCTACCTATAGGGTTTAACCTCAGGCTTTAAAGGAATTATATGTTGCACATCCTTGGGTTTGAAACACTTTAGATCCACATATGAATGTGCTAGGACTTCTATATATCTCTTCAAGAGTGAAGAGAATATTTCTTTTTCCTTTGGAGAACAACATTTACTAATGTTTACCATCCACAGTTGATCAGTGGAGCCTAGGTTAACTTGATCTACCTCTAACGAGGAAGCACCTTCAGCTTTCCTTTTACCCTAAATGAAATGGTCATGCTTGTCAAATAGACCTTCCAGAGAAACTAATCCCTTCAGAATCTTATTACCTTTGAGCTGGATGAATTCACCATAAATTTCTTGATATGAATTAGATATGGACTCATGGAAAGCTGATTCTAATCCCTTGAAATAAAGCTTACTAAAGTTATCAACTTTCTCAAGAAAAGACAATACTTGTTGATCATCATTAAACAATTGCCAAAGAGTGAGTTATGGGAACACTTGGATGATACACGATCTCAATGGTATACGTTTCTTGTTTGAACTGTGGGTGAGGAAGAATAAGAGATGCAAAAATAGCTAAGGAATCAGCTTTATCATTGTAATCGCTTAAGATTGCCTTGATGGAAAAAGCATCAAAGCATTCTATGTTGTCCCAAACCTTGTTTCTGTAATGTCTTATGCGATAATGTTCTACCTGATAAATCCCCCTTACTTGATTCACAATCAACTCGACATCTCCCGAACTTGGAAATTTTAGATTCCATTTTGTCTTTCCAATTCTAATCCTAATAACAAAGCTTCATATTCGTTTGTGTTGTTAGTATTACCAAGTCAGTAACTTGAAATCAAAGGGAAAAATCTCAAAATCTTGAGATATAAGAACCACGCTAGCACTTCGAACCAAGATTTGAACAGCTCTCATCAAACTTGAGGGTCCAAACAACATTAGGATCTTCTTCTTTGACTTCTACAGAGGGCACCTCGGATGTCGGGAAATAATTACCCAAGCCTTAGGATCATCGATTTAGTAACTAGGTACTTCACTTGTGCTTCGGGGTGAAAGACATGAGGAACTCCATTTCTGGAATTTTAGCTTTGGTCTAGTCCATGTTGATTTCTCCTCCAACATCCTTACAAAAACCTCTTCCTAAGAGAATCCCATCATACGCATTTGGAATATTAGAGACTAGAATATTCATTTTTACTCTCTTTTCCGGGAATGCAAAAATGTGAACCGTGCGCCCTTGATTTGGCCAATGAAAGGGACTTGTCTAGTTTCCATAGAATAACACCACCCATAAGATTTATTCGGGGTGAGTCCAAGGGCATGAGCTGCTTTTTAGGAATTGTGTTATCAGAGGCTCCGAAGTCAATTATGCAATTGTTGAGTTTAAAACCATTTATAAGTAAAGACAAATAAAATAGTTTGATCTTTCCTAAAGAAGTAGCAGAGGTCATATTACTCTAAGGTAAAGGTTGAGTGGGGCTAGGAAAAATGCCTTTCAAAGATGGGGGATAATAGCCTTTCTTCTAATGAATTTGGCAAGTTTCTCAAATTGCTCAAGATTGGATTGCATGTATTCAGATTCCGAAATTTGGATTTTGGTTTTCTTTGCATGATCAATGATGTCGAAAGTCATATATGAAGGAATGATAGAGGGCTTAGTTCTGGTTACACTAGTCTTAGCTGAGGTACTAGCCTTGAAAGTAAGAGAAGAAGAGTTGGAAGGTGAAGTTACATTTTTAGTTATCTCCTTTTCAGTTTATGCTGATATGGGAGATCCTCTTTTAGCCATTGGGAGCTTCTTTACTTTTCTCCTTAGAGCTTTCAACCGGCTTCTTGGGGTTCGAGATTGGGATCGAGTGAAGACTGCAAATGATTGTCCATCATGCTCATCTTCATCTTCCTCATACTCCAAGTACCCAATGCTGGAGTCGCCAGCTGAATCGTCAAAAGACTCATCAGCATATCCTGAAGCTTTGAAGGCTTCATGAGAGTCATGATCTTCTGGTTCCTCATCCTCCTCAACTATTTCAACTACTATGTTGATAGGAGGAGCTTCAATGGCCAGCCTGGTGGGAGCAGTGATCAATTGATTTCTATCTCTTGTGGGAGTGCCATTGGCATTGTTGAAATTTCGTCTAGGAATATCTCGATAAGGAACATTGGCCACTTGTTGAGACATTTGTTTCTTTAAGGTGATCAAATCATTGGCCATCCTTTGTATCATAGGATCAGTATTACTCTGAGAAGAACCCGATTTTTAGGCTTGGATGAATCTTTTCGATATTTCCAAATAGAATAAGATCATCTTCTATTTCATTTCTTGTAGCTTGTGCAAAGTGGCCAAATCGGGAATAACAAATCTTCTCAACAAGAAGCTCACATTAGGAGGTTTAGTGTTGATGAATAAACACTTCTGATTTTCAAAAGTAGGAACACCAAGTCTAGAATCTTATGGATCAGATTCTTAAACTTGGCTATGAAGTCCCGCATGGGTTCGTAAGACTCCTTTTTCATATGTGTGAGTGTGATAACAAGGAATTAGAATATTTAGCTAGTTTGAACCTTTCTTTGAATACAAATCACATGGTGGCCCGGGTTGGTAATGCATGCATTTGGGAGATGGTAAAACCATTTTATTGCTACACCATGTAATGTTTCAAGGAAGATTCGAACAGAGACATCTTTGTGAGTAACCCCAAGAATGCCACATGCAACAAAGAATGATGCAATGTGTTCATCAGGATATTGCTTTCCATCACCGTTGAACTTAGGAATATTCTTCCATGATCCATGAGGTACGTCATGCGGTGGTGGAGTAAGGGAAAGAGGAGAAATAGCCACACCCCAAGGCACAAGTTGTGCTACCATTATTCTCGAATGAAGTGCATACCGGAATCAATATCCGAAAAGAATAATGCATGACAAGTTGTAGAAACTTCTTTTCTTGAGGAATCCAAGTTCTTCGAATGGGTAAAGAACTTCTTGCACGGCTAGATGCAACACTTTGTTGGGTGAAATCCTAAAATTATGTTGCTAGAGAAAATCAAAGAATGGATCAGTTTCACCCCTTGGCTCGGCTTGACCGAGTGAAGATCTTCCCGCCGACTTGAGGCTGGAAAATGGATCTTCTTGAAAATAAGGCAAATATGGATTCGCAAGACATTAGCAGGATAATTTTAGTCTTATCAATCAATCCATATTCCCAAAGTAGAGTCACCAAAAACTATTGGTTGGATATTTTGTCAAGCCAAAATATGAGGTTCAACCATAGTACATGGGATTAAATCCCTCCTCAAAGACAGGTGAGGCTGCCTATTTATTACTAATCTAAAACATAGCAGAAATAATATATACAATATTCACACTAATCTAACCATTGGGGTTGGGATAGAATCCTAAAATTTGTATCCACACAAGGCAAAGACATTGTAATTTTAGAAATGGAATGGATTAGAAAGGAAATTATTATTATGGAAGAAACACAATGGAAAGGAAATGAGAGGAACATATTTTCTTTCGAGCAAATGCAGATCATGAAATAATAATATGATTTTTAGATAACAAATGTAATGTTTGAAATGATTAGAACAATTGAGATGCTAAATGAAGGATAGCTCAAGATTATGAACACAAGAACAATATCTTAAGAGAGATACATCTCACAACACAAAGTTTACAAAATAGGATCAGTTTCTATTCCTCAAATGATTAAAATAAAACACAAAGTTTTTCTTCTTCACAATAGTTCTCAATATTCCAAACATATTAACCCCTTTGGAATGCACAAACCTCTCCCATTTATAATATTAAGAGAAAAGAGAAAATAGAATAAATCCTAGAAAATAGTCATTTTAACAACAATCCTATTTTGTTTGACTCTCACGCAGAGACCAAGTCAAAAATTGCTTCTTATGTAACGAAACAAAAATGAAAAATATATGTCAATCTCTGGATGGAAATGACATGAAACATTAATTACACCTCACTTGACGCATGTGCCAACTACCAGACAACTGGACATTAATGACATGTCATCATGCTTGGAGTGTCGAAAACCCATAACAAAGGATTTTCTTCATTTCAGGTTTCAGGTTTTGGGAAACATGAGACATGATGCGTTTACTTCATTTCAGGTTTCGGGTTTCAAGAAACATGAGACATGATGCATTTGCTTCATTTCAGGTTTCAGGTTTTGGGAAACATGAGACATGATGCATTTACTTCATTTTGGGTTTCAGGTTTCAAGAAACATGAGACATGATGCATTTCAGGTTTTGGGTTTCGGGAAACATGAGACATGATGCATTTACTTCATTTCAGGTTTTGGGTTTCGGGAAACATGAGACATGATGCATTTCTTCATTTTGGGTTTTGGGTTTTGGGAAACATGAGACATGATGCATGAGATGTTTATATGCTTCTAAGTTCTGAAAACCCGACATGAAGGACTTAGGGAATTAAGGTTTTCAGGTTTTGGGAAACATGAGACATGATACATGAGATGTTTAGATGCTTCTAAGTTTTGAAAACCTGACATGAAGGACTTAGGCAATTCGGGTTTCGGGTTTTGGGAAACATGAGACATGATGCATGAGAGAAACATGTTTTCATGCAATAAAAACCCGAAAACCCAAAAATCTCTTTCAAAAGGGATTTTTAAGAGATTTTTCAAAAAAATCCTATGGTTATCTCAATTTTTAGCTGAAATCACTCAATCAAGATAACATGCCCTAAACACATTCAATTCTTCATCTTCCTTTGATTATTGTATGACTAGTAGGTAAGATTTGGGACTAAGAACATAAGAAAAACTTGAGGTTCTTTAGATCTAGAGTGATCCCAGTTCAAACATTACTGTTGATGCATGATCATAGCACCCCTTAATGTCTACAACTTGATGGGTTGAAACTATCAGTGTGATTACATAACAAGGATATTTTCCCAAAGTGTAGGAATTTGGAATCGAGAGATCTCTCCAGATGAAATCCAGTTCCTATTCCTCTATTCTGAAGCACACATCTAAATTGTAGAGGATCCACCTAAAATATACTCTAACTTTTCAGAGAGAGAGTTTTAAGAAGATGCAAGAAAATAAACCTAAACTAACAAAAGTGATGCATTAAACACAAACCATTAAAATGTAATACAACCACCATACACAGATAACCAAGAATGCAATGAGAGATTATAGATGTGCAATGAACATAAGAGAGGGTTGAAAATCATCCATAGACATGTATTATTGCTCCAAAAATTTGATACAATACACTATAATGGCCAAGAGGCAAGATTTACATTACAGTTTTGATGGGAGGTTTTAACTCCACAAATCCACTTACAAACAAGAGAAGAAGGGAGGGTGCAAAGCCAAATTGTCCAACCTTTTGAAAAATTCCCCTCCTTACAATATATAGGAAGAATGAGAGAAGGGGAGAGATGAATTTGAAATCTGATCCAACCACCCTAGAAAGCATTCAATTAACCTACAACAGTGATGGGTGCCACTAAAAACCAATGCCTCCATGTACTCTTTCTTGTTGAGAAAGAAAGGAATCCCATACCTTAATTATTGTGGTAGGTGAGAAACCTATGAAACCATCTAAAATGGAAGACTGTAGAGGAGAATATAAGATTTCCAAAAATATTTTCTTGTGTAAATCTGAGCTCCTAGTCAAAATTTATGGCCATCTGAAGGTTGAGGTGTCATTCTGCAAAAATGTGAACTTCAAATCTTTCTTTTGAGCCCCAAAACACATGTAACCTCAAAAGTCCCAAAATTTGTACTTTTGGAAAAAAATTCAAAAGTTGGGTTACTATTCATCTTCTTGGGCATGCGAAAAACTCGAAATTTTGAAAAACCGAAAGACTGAAATTTCGGACTTTCGAGAATTCAGGATTTCGGACATTTTCCATTCTTTTTCTCGTTTGGCCGCTTCTTTTCTCCAAAACTTTGAAACCCAAATATCCAAATTATCAGAATTTTATAATTTCAAAACATTTTGACTTCCGACCCGTGACACTTTGTTCATCCTTATTTTCACCCGAGAGTTTTGAAACTCTGAAACCTGAAAGACCAAAATTTTAGAGTTTCAATGTTTCAGATTTTTTTGTTTTAATTTTTTTTTACTGTTCGTCGCTCAAAACCCGTTGAAATCTCTAAAACTATGAAACCTGAAACTCTGAAATTTTAGACTTTCAGACTTCAGGATTTCAAACTTTTTCCTTCTCATGCTCATTTGAGATGTCCGAAACTAAGACGTCTGAAAGTCCAAAATTTTAGACTTTCAGAATTTCAAAAAGCCCTCCACATTGACCCCGAAAGAAATTTGGACCTCTGAAATCTGAATCCTATCGAACTTTGGAATTTCAAGATTTCGGGGATTTTTTGACCCATTTTCTACATGGTCATCTCTTATCTCCAAAACTACAAAACTTAAAAGTCTATAATTTCATACTTTTAGAATTTTTTCCATTTCAGACCTTTGGAACTATTCACCTACCCACACTCTTCATCAAAAATTCCAAAAATAATAGGTTCGGAAATTGCAAGCCCTTCTCCATTCTCCGCTTGAGCTATGATCTCCTTTGATGTTTCCTTTGCCATTATTTTTCCAACCTTGCATTGCAAGTTATCGAGGTTACCTGCAACTTGACTGCCCAAATCAAAATGTGTTCTCCAATGACTGAATCAACCTCTATTTTCTCCTGTGCAAGGTCGTGTTTGTTCAATTTTTCCTGAGGGGTAGAATTAGATAACAATTTGGTGACTCGCGGGATCACTTGCCTGCTAGGTGAAAGATCAGTTGCCTTGAAGTATCCATTGCACATGGAGTCATGAATGATAGACTGATACTAATCTTGTACTTGAGACTTGAACCGACTGCTTGCACTCTCAATTTTCATGAGAAAATCTGTAAAATAAGGCTTGTGAGAGTAAATTTTTTTCTTAACCTAGAGCTTTTTCCTGTCCTAGAAATGGACCTGTTTGAAACCTGATTTTAGTTTCCCTATATTTATTTTCCTTTGAAATCAGCAACTGTTCTTACTAGTATGAACTTATTCTTTGTTATTGAATTCCTTGGGAGGCACACTTAATTCACAATGATACAATCTAGGAGAAATAAAACCCGTGCCAAAGCACTTAGGGAAATTAAAACCTACATTATAACAAGACAATGTGACATGCACTTAGAGGAATTAAAATCCTAGGCTAAGATATACATGGGTGAAATTTTTCACGGTAGCAATTTATAAGATAGATTTTGTTGAATGGAATTAGAAGCTCCTCTCCCTCTAAGGTAGAAAATTGGAAGGAATCGCTTCTTTTACATCCCTTGACCATGTAGGGGCCACTCCAATCGACATTAAACTTGGAATGTCTTCATGGTTTTTCCCAATCTGCATCCCACTTTAAAAGTAAGTCCCCTTCCGAAAGGTCCTTGCTCTTGCTTTCTTATCAAACCATCTTTTGACTAGGGCTTGATATTTTTCCATGATTTTCATTACATGTTCTCTAATTTATTCTAATTCCACCATTTCGCATACCTAGCTCGCATTGGTTCAAACTCAAACAACTCCAATTGCCTCATGAAATACAATGCGGGTAGTTGTAATGATATAAGAAACACTACCTCTTTCCTATAGACCAAATTTTAAGGGGATGCACTGTTGACCTCTTTGGTGTGACCCTGTCATTCCACAAGGATAATTTGATATTGGTCTGCCATGTTCTTTGGTTTTCATCTAGAGTCCTTCTAATGATTCTTAGAAAATTCTTGTTTGTGGACTCTGCTTGTACATTAAAATGTGGATAATAATTTTAAGAATTTCTCAAGTAGATCATGCTCATAACTACCCATTTTGTGATCCGGAACCTATGAACTCCAATGCATTTTCTAATATGATAGTGGATGATACACCGAACCAAGTCACTATCCCTTCATAGAACTCTAGTATGTTAGACTCGTTTGGTTATTTGAGTGAAACTTCCTTGGTCCGCTTGGTGAAATAATCTGTTGTCATGAATATCCACTTGTGGACTTGGCTTGAATTTGGATTGATGACCCCGATGAAATCTAATCCCCATTGCAAGAATGGCTGGTCAACTAAAATTGGGTGCAATGGAAGTGTTGCTAGTCTTTCCTTGCCTATGAAGAATGTAATTTTTTTGCACTTTTTGATCCATGTATAGCAGTCACTAAACACTATGGGCCAAAAGTAACCTACCTTCATTATATTAAGATTTGTTACCCTCGAAGAAAAATTACCTCTAGCTTCTCCATCGTGAAACTCCTGTAACAATCTCTCAATTTTATTTTTTCCAATACATCTCAGTAGGACACCATTGATGTCTTTCTTGAACAAAATAACATCCACTAGCACATATGGAGTGACTTGTAATCTGAAGTATCTCATCTTTTCTTTGCTCATTTTAGGAGGGCATAGGCCTATTTTTAGTAAGTGTATCATATTTTGATCCCAACAATGGATAGGAACATTATCACTTTCTTGCTCTTGATCATCTTATAGTACCAAGAAAACTTCATTTCCATTGCTTGTTTCAACTTGTTTACTCGAGGCTAGCTACTCACATAATTCCTTTCAACGGACCATATTAGTGACCTTAATTTTGATGTCATATTCCATGACACAAGGGATCCATCATGCATGTTTCTAATTTAGATCCTTGTTCAAAAGGAAGTCTTTGAATCCCGCATGGGAAACTAACAGTTGAATCTTGTTCTTCAAAACCAGGTGCTTGAACTTATTTAAGCCCCTGATCACTACAAGTACATGCTTTTCAATGAAGGATTATCTCACTTCATAGTCCTTCTAACTTTGACTAATTAAGTAATCCAAATGTTCAGATCCCTCTTTGTTCTATTGCACTAGGATTGTAGAAATTGTGTCACTACCACCAAAGGCATAGAGCATAAAGTCCTTAGAGAAGTTTGGATTGACGAGAGTTAAAGCTTGTGATATGGCCTCTTTGATAGCCTCAAAACTTGATTTACCCTTAGTTGTCCACCTAAATGTCATGCTCTTTTTTAACATCATCGTTATTAGTTTGACAAGAGTAGAAAATGTTGGTACAAACTTGTGGGAAAAATTGATCCTTCCTAAAAAGATCTCGAAGATCCTTCTTATGACTTGGCAATGGCAATGCTCGAATTGCTTCAACTCTTTCTGGGTCAATCATCAATCCTTCCTTTGACACAATATGGCCCAGGAGCTTACCTTTTTGAGGAAAAAATATGAATTTTTCGGGATTCAATGATACCCCAAATCTTCTACACCTCTGAAATACATGTCTCAAATGAAAGAGGTGATCCACTTCCTTTTTGCAGAACACAATGACATTGTCAAGATATATTAATACTATTTTGTTAATCAACCCCTTGAATGCCATTTCCATCACCCTTTGCAAAGTGGCTCTGGCATTAGACAATCTAAATGACATTTTCCTATAGGCATAGGTGCCCCACTTAGTAGTGAAGGCCATCTTGAATGGGTCATCTTCTTTTACCATTATTTGATTATACCCCGAGTAGCCATCTAGGAGAGAGAATATTTTTGATCCAGCTACTACCTGTAATATTTGTTCCATTGAACGAAGTGGGTAATGGCCTTTGAGAAATGCCCTGTTCGAGTCTTGAAAGTCCACGCATAATCTTATTTCTCCATTCTTCTTCTTGAATGGTACTAATTTTGCAACCCAAATTGAATGTTTGATTAGAAATATAATGTTGGCCTCTATTAGCTTGTTTAGTTGTTTCTTCATCGAGGCTCAATGTGAGGGTTAACCGGTCTTTTCTTTTACTTGATGGGCTTAGTATCTTGATCCAGTTAAATTTTATGTTGTGCTAGCTTCAGATTGAATCCTCACAAGTCCTCATAGCTCCAAGCGAAGACATCTACGAACTTTTGGAAAAGTTGTGCGAACTCATATCTTTCTTGTTCGGTGGCCACATTTACAATTTGGATTTTTGCCTTCCCCAACTGAAATAGGCGTTAAATCCTCTCCTTTTACCTATATGTTAGTCTCATCTTTATGAAATTGATCATTCAGATTGAAGATGGATACCAATGTAACCAAGACTTTGGGAAGCGTGTTTGTCTATAGTTGCACTACTTGATCCTTCATCTTGTTGCTCTAATTTATCTTGATTCTTAGCTAATAATTTAGCCTCTTCTTACAATAAATTAATGATTTGTTGATCATTCTCAAATACCGCCAACTTGTGTTATTCTCTGGAACCTTTGGCCTTAAAATCACATGGATATGTAGCTATATTTTTTCTCTTTTAATGCTATCACCCACATCGAAAATTTCTCTAATGGATGCAAGTTTGTCCCTAGCTTCATTATTCTTCATAGGTATGGACTAAATGTTGAAAGCTTCAAAATCCTATATTAGGTCTCATACCCTATTTTTGTAGCTCTTGAGTAGGTCATTCTTTCTAGCATGTTGTCCTTTGACTTAGTTGATGATTAGCTTGCTATCCCCGAATACCTGCAAATTCTTTATGCCTTTTTTTCTGGCCCAATGAAGTCCATGAATCAAAGCCTCATATTTAGTTGTGTTGTTCAAATAGGAAAACTAAAATTTGAAAGATGAATAGTACTTGATTTTCTATGGAGCAACAAACATTGCACCTCCTCCAGCACCTTGTTTACTTCTTGAACCATTGAAAATAGTTGTCATACTTCATTATCATCCTTATTTTCTAGCTTGGTGATGTTGGGAATGGATGAGTTTTCTTCATGTACACAATATACACCAAATTAAAATTATTCTATTTCCTTGTATGGGTCAAATGCATGTCTTTTGTTTTCCCATTCATCTAGAGTTAAATATGGAATTCCTTTAACTTTAGTACCAGTTTCTAGCTTGGTTGAACACTCTTCTTGATCAAAGGTTGAACAATTTGCATTGATAGGACTTGGTACATGAGGCTTAATGTGAAATTTTACAATTGGTTATGACCTGATGATCTCCTTGGCTCCATACCTCATCTTGAAAATCATGTGTGACCAATCCGTAGATAGATACCCAAAAACATTTACTGTGAAATCCCTTGATAGACACAACGTAAAAAATGGTGGAAGGTCAGTTATAGACACATCTTGTAAGACTATGACATTTAGACATGTATGCAACGTAAGGTTTAACCCTTTGATGATCCCAACCATTCCTACTATTTTCCCATCTAGTTGCACCACTCCTTTTAGCACTGGCTCATACTTTAGACCCAATTGATCTGCTATTTGTTTCGACATTACTAAGCTCCTTTCCCTTGAATCGATCATGCAGTTATGTAGCAAGTGGTTCAGAAAAATAAATGACACATAAAATGGTGGAGGCTTCAAATTTTTCTTAGTTTACCCCCCCACCTGTTGCACTACATTAGTGAGAACTTTCTCCTGTCCTTGGTTTGATCCATTCGAGATAGACCAATTGGCCATTGTATCTTGTAACAAATTTCATTGTCCTGGGATTTCCAGTGACTCCCACATGGAAATGTTCACATGTTTTTTCTACATCTAATCAATGATATTGAAAGGGGATGAATTATCTTTTTATTTCCTTTAACTTAGCACAAACCTTTCAAGAGCTTGAGCAGGACACATGTGATGCTACAACGGGTACCTTAGGATAATTTTACACATTTGGGGATGCATTTGGTCTACTAAATCTTTGTTGTGTAGGAGTGGGATGAGGGAAAAATGGATTATATGGTTTGCCTTCCTTATTTTCCTCTTCTTTGATTTGTGTGTTGGAAGCCACGCCTTGAGAAGGTGGTTATTTAACTCCGCAAAATCTTGTTTGCCAATTTACCAATGTGGTTTCCATTGGAAGTTCCTCTTGATGGGTTTCTTGCTAGTGGTTTCCTTCTTGGTTTGGTTATTGTGACACACTAATGGTATTTACCATCAAGGCCTAGTTTAACACACCATTGAAACACGTTGATTGGTGGTAGGTAGATTACAAGGGTACACACGGTCGTACTCTGTGCCATGTTGTTTTATGTTGGAACCAAGGCTTTTGATGTTGAAGTTCGCATTTGGATCATATGGTTAGAGTGGCACTGATGACTTGAGGTTGTCCCTAGTTCTAGTTTTGATTTCCAACTGATATTTTTGTCTATCTTGCTTGTATGGGGTGCGGCTTGATATTGATTTTGAGGCTAACACAACCGAGAATTCTAAGCTTATTTTCTCTTGATAGTAACTAGCTCATTTCCTAGGTTTACGTAGTTTTTCATAACCTATTGTAATTCTTATGATGTTCTTGAAGAATTCGATGCCTCACTTTGAAACTTTGATTCCTAGGGGTGGAATGGGATTTAACTCGGTGTTTGATTAGCTATAGGAATTCCCATGTCTGGATAGAGAGGCATTGGAAGCCTTGGTGTTAGCTTACCAGCTTGAATCAAGTTGTTTTAAGCTTTAATAGCAATGTTATATTGTAGAGAAGCGTTTTCCTCCCATTGATTGAATGGTCATGGCTATATCGAATTTATAGGCTTCGATAAATAAAGGAATGCTCCTTTGGTAGTTTGTCTAATAGTTATCAAAATCCTATCCTCTATTCATTGGAAATGGAAATTGAAATCTATCATTCTATCATTTGCTCATAAAGATCCCTCCTGGTTGTTGTCTTTAGTTCCAATAAAGAGAGATTGTCTCCCTTTTCCTCAAATTGATTATGGAGGGTTGTGTACAAATGGTCCTTATTTTGGATAGACCATACATTGTTAGGCTCTAAACCATTCAAGAGATTTACCTTTAAAATATGAAGATAACAAGTTAACCATAATATCCATTTAATTGATTTCATGAATCACATAGACATTGGCAATGTCCTACATGTGGTCAATAGGATTAGTATGATTTTCTCTCGTGAAATAGGGAATATTCTTTAGTGCTGCAACCGGGACCTAATTATGAGTATTTAGGGCAAGTGGATACTACATGTGAAGTTGACATAGGGATTGGGTTGTGCCATCACGATTAGTTGGAGAACTCTTGTTGACTGAAGAAATGTTCTACTAGGTGGGGGTGTAGACAAAGTCCTATTAGGTGGAGATGGTGATCTTCGTTGTCTTATTCCTCTCCTTCCTCTTACTAGTGATAATTGAAAGTAGACAAATATTCCCTCTTCTCGAGTCTCGGACCTTGTTTGAACTCTTCTCACGTACTTGGGCAACTGTGTTGCTACACCAATAAATTTTATCCCTTCAAATTTGCCGGATGTGTTGGGAAATGAGCCTCGAGAGCCTAGATATTTCCAAGTTGCACACAAAAATTGACAAAAATTAAACTCAAAACCTTAAAGGACCTATATAATTGATATTCTAGAGGTTGAATTTTTTTTTGAAATGAAATACCTATAAAACCAAAATTTTGAAATCTTGAGATGTCTAAAATTCTAAAATCCCAAAACCCAAAATTCAAAAAACTTTGAAATTCTGAAAAAATCAAAATTTAGATAAACTAAAATTACCCTTTTGAATATTCTTGCCCGATCTATCAACTGGTGAAATTTGGACTTGTTTTTTATAAAGTTAAGCTTCTGAAAATCAATTTTAGAGTTCATCCTGAGAGGTGAATAATCCAGAATTGGAGAACTTACAATTTCTAAGTTTGAATTTCTAGAAAATACCTTTAAAGCTTGTGGAATGACCTCCTGGTCCCACTAGGCATGCCAAAATTGTTGATGTGTAATCACAACACCCCTGAATGACTTCAACTTGATGGGTTAAAACTATCAGTGTGATTACATAACATGAATCTTTTCCCAAAGTGTGGGACTCTACGATTGGGAAAGCTCTCCGAGATAAAATATGCTTCATATTCCTCTTTTCGATGCACACATCCAAATTGTATAGGATCCACTTGAAAATCTAGTCTAACTTTCTAGCGAGACAGGGGTTAAAAAGATGCAAGAAAATGAACCTAAACTAACAAGTGGAATACTACATGTGAAGTTGACATAGGGATTGGGTTGTGCCATTCGATTAGTTGGAGAACTCTTGTTGGTGAAGAAACATTTTACTAGGTGGGGGTGTAGACAAAGTCCTATTAGGTGGAGATGGTGATCTTCGTTGTCTTATTCCTCTCCTTCCTCTTACTAGTTATAATTGAAAGTAGACAAATATTCGCTCTTCTCAAGTCTCGGACCTTGTTTAAACTCTTCTTATGTACTTGGGCAACCTGTGTTGCTACACCAATAACTTTTATCCCTTCAAATTTGCTAGATGTGTTGATAAATGAGCCTTGAGAGCCTAGATTTTCCAAGTTATAACACACAAAAATTAAAATTAAAACCTTTTTAAAGGACCTATATAATTGATATTACTAGAGGTTGAAATTTGTTTTGGAATTATTATCTAAACCACCCATAACTAAAAATCCAAAATTTTGAAATCTTGAGATATATTTCTGAAATTCTAAAATCCCAAAACCCAAAATTCAAAAAACTTTGAAATTCTGAAAAAAATCAAAATTTAGATAAACTAAAATTACCGTTTTGAATATTACAATTGCCCGATCTATCAACTACTGGTGAAATTTGGACATGTTTTGATAAAGCTAATACTTACAAATTTTCTAAAAATCAATTTTAGAGTTCATCATACATAGAGAGGTGAATAATCCGAATAAATCAAATGGAGAACTTACAATTTCTAAGTTTGAATTTCTAGAAAATACCTTTAAAGCTTGTGGAATGACCTTCTTAAGTTTGTATTTTCCGGTCCCACTAGGCATGCCCAAATTGTTGATTTGTAATCACACAGCTTAATACCCTGAATGAATTCAACTTGATGGGTTAAAACTATTAGTGTGATTACATAACATGAATCTTTTCCCAAAGTGTGGGTCTCTACGATTGGGAAAGATCTCTAGATGAAAGCCGCTTCATATTCCTCTTTTCGATGCACACATCTAGATTGTATAGGATCTACCTAAAATCTAGTCTAACTTTATTCTAGCGAGACAGGTGAAAAAGGGTTAAAAAGATGCAAGAAAATGAACCTAAACTAACAAAGGTTATGAACCAAAGGAATGTTGAACACTTTCTTTGCCATTAAACACAAACCATTGAAATATAATACAACCACCATACACAAATAACCAAGATCACAATGAGAGATCAGAGAGGTGTAATGATCAAAAGAGAGGGTTGAAAATCATCCATAGACATGTATTATTGCTCATTATTAGAGAAAAAAAAAATTTGATACTATGTAACACTATTTCAATGTCCAAAGAGGCAAGATTCACATTAGATTTTTGATGGGAGGTTTTAAATCCACAAATCCACTTACAAACAAGAGAAGAAAGGAGGGTGCAAAGCCAAATTGTCCAAATTTTTAAAAAATACCCCTCCTTACAATATATAGGAAGAATGAGAGAAGGAGAGAGAAATTTGAAATCCAAATCCAACCACCCTAGAAAGAATTGAATTCACATCTACAACAAAATGTTCAATTGTAGGTATGTAACAATATTAAAATTATGACAAATTCCACAATAATGATGGGTGCCACTTATTTTCTGCAAAACCCATGCCCCCATGTAATCATTAATTTTTTGGGTAAGAAAGGAAGCCCATAACTTCATTATTATTGTAGGTGAGAAACTTGGGACACCCTCTAAAATGGTGGAGTATAGAGGACCCAAAATTCAAAAACTTTGTCTGAAAAGCTTTCCAAAACTCTATTCTTGTGTAAATCCGAGCTCCTAGTCAAAAGTTATGGCGATCTAAAGATTGCGGTGCCATTGCAAAAAATGTGAGTGATTACATAACATGATCTTCATTTTGGGAAAGTCTCTAGATGAAATGCATACAACCTATGAAATCCAAAAAATTGGACTTTCAAACATTTTGGTTTTGGAAGTCAAAGGTTTTGAACTCGATCATCTTCTTTGGCATTAAGCACAAAACTATTAAACCCAAAATTCAAAAAAATTAGACTTTCAGAATTTGGGATTTCAAACATTTTCCTTTCTTTTTCCCATTTACATTTACACACTGCTTCTTTTCTCAAACAAGAGAAGAAAGGAGGGTGGAAAGAAACCTAAAAGTCTAAATTTTGGAATTTCAGAATTTTTGACTTGAATTTTGTGACACTATTCATCCTTATTTTCACCCTCTAAAATGAGAGTTAGCTTTCGGAAACACCGAAACCTGAAAGTCTGAAATTTTGGAGTTTTGGAACTTTTTGGTTTCATAACTTTTAACTATTCATCGCTCAAAACACGTTGCAGTCTCGAAACTCCAGACTCAAACCAAAAGTATGAAATTTAATACTTGTGACACTGGACTTAAGGATTTGAAAAAAATTTCTTTCCTGAAATTTAAGGCTCATTTCTTTCCTGAGATCTCGAGATCGAAACTAAGACCTCTAAAAGTCTGAAATTTTGGGCTTTCAAAATTCGGAAAAGCCCTCCTTGTTGACCCTGAAAGAAATTTTGATGTCTGAAATCCAAATCCATTCAAACTTTAGACTTTCAAGATTTTTGGGGATTTTTGATGCATTTTCCACTGGTCATCTCCTATCTCGAAACTCTCAAACCTGGAAAGTCCAAAATTTTGAACTTTCGGTGTTTGAAATTTTTTCTATTTCGGACCTTTGGTGTTGTTCACCTACCTGCTCTCTTCCTTCGAAATGCCAAAATGCAAGGTCTAGAAAATTCAATCCCTTCTCCATTCTTCCACTTGAGCTCGATCTCCTTCAACATTCCCTTGGCCATTCTTTTTCAACCTTACATTGAAGTTGTTGAGCCTTCTGGAACACGACTATCCAAATCAAAATGTGAGCTCCCATGGTGAATCAACCTCCCTTTTCTCCTATGCAAGGTCATGTTGTTCAATTTTCTTGAGTGTGAGAATTTGATAACAATTACCATCCTAAATTTGGGTTCTTTCTTTTACAAACTATTATTCTTTTCTCACATATTGTTCTTCAATAAAACCTTGTGTTGATGATTTGTTCCCCTTGTGTTTGATTATGAAAATATCATATCTCTTTGGATAACTCATGACATCACCATGCACATAATACAAGTATCTTATTTAATGAAGCAATGGTTTGTTGGAAAATTTATGGTAAGACCATCCTTGATTCTGTTAGAGAACTTGATTTTAATTAAAATCCTATTAGTTTACCAACATTTTATTCTAAAAGAAAATTCCATATCAAGGATTCTTGTTAAAGCTCTCTTATTTAACAAGACTGAAGTGGTGAAACTTTCGTAGTTTCGACTATGATATTTTTCGAACTTTATTTTTTTAATATAACCTAATACTTCTTAGGGGGTCATTTTTACGAGATGGCTCATATCTAGTATACACCTCTAGACTTGGTACTAATAAGGTGTTGAACCTAATGTAGAGTAAAACTCATGATATATATCCTTGATTTAGTGCAAATTATGTATGAACTCATGGTATGGGTGATTGAACCATGAGTGGAATCTATGTTGTAATATACATATGTATGAGACTATTGAGGTGAAGCCCTTACTCTTCTCAAAAATAGAAGTGTTACCTTGGAAATAAGTACCTTTTGTTTTGGAAAGGTTGTGAGGTAAGGACATTTTACCTCCGTATGTTTTTCCTATTAGTTGGATGTCCACCCTCTTTAAGTGTTCGTGATATTAGCTAATCTTGGACCTCTCATGAGATCTAGGGTGAAACAAATTTTAATGTATGTTTTCCCAACAAGGTTAGTAGTGGATAGAAGGTAACATGGTGTATAAAATTGTAATTTAACTTCTCACTGGTAACATGCATCTAATACTAAATTTTGAGGAAAAATCCAAACTTGTTAAGTATGAAATAATAATAATTAGGATCTTCATGACTATTTAAAGGACAAGTAGTATATGAACCTTATTTTTTTCTAAAAGGAAGTCAATGTAATGATGTAAGGGTTATAAGAACATGAGTAAATGAGAGGATATTTTGGAATGGTTGTTAAATGTCACATACACCTTGAATGACATCAACATGACTAAAATGATAAACATAACTATCATAACAAATAAAATAAAATAGTGCCTCATTAGTGATCATTCAACCTATTAAATGGGAACTTTCAAGGTGTATGAGATGAATATATTCACCATACCGATCATCGTGGTTTATGAAAGAATGCTAAATGATTAAAATTATAAAAAGGGAATTTGAGACTTGTCCCTTTTGACTTGATGAAAACCCTCTTTTGTGTACCATGAATGATATAAAATAATTAATTAAGTTAAATATCTAGAATGCATATTTAGTTGTAATAACTTACAAATTAAAAGAGTGTAACCTTAGTGTTTAAACGATAGTATGAAATGAACTCGGAATCTATTCACTCTTGAACTAAGTTTCATAGTTCTCATTCTGTAAATTTCATTTGTTTTCCTACAACCACTTGGTTTGGTCTGTGAATAATTTATGTTCTGAGATCTTGAGTTGTATAGCTGATCAATTGTTGTATTGTAAACATGTTGTCTTTTTCTGAAACTTGGTTGTAGTTTGAATGAATCCTCTTCTAGGTATTTGTAAAAAATGAAAAGAAAGCCTATGTTGAACTGGATCTGTGCCTTCTTGTTTGAATTGATGGATTTCTTGATAGTTCCTTTTGAAATACTTGTTGCATTCTGAACTCTGTAAGCTCTAGAAATATATCAGTTTTGTGCATAATTGTAAACTGGGTGATCAACCTTGTAGGCCATAGAACATTTGTGCTTTCTGAAAATTGAAAAACTCCCTTCTGTTTGAAATTTCTGAATATCTCTTTGACTTGGATATGAGAGCTATTTGTGTGGGTCTTTACTTTGTATTTTGAAGATGATTCTTGTCACTTTCTAGAATACTGCAATCTTGTTTGTATCTCAGCACTAAATAATAATCGATGCATAACTTATTTCTTCTACTATTGCAAGTACCTTTTCTGGAAATTGCAAGCAATTATTTTGGAAATTGTAAGTAGTTCTTCATCTATTTATGATACTATTTTTAGGCATAAGCCTTGATTAAGATGCTTTGTTGAAATACTGTAACTTGTTTCTTTTACTTAGATTCTTTATTTCCTTGATAGTAGTATTTTTGGGATTTGGAAAATTCGTAAATTTCCATTTTACATGTCAAATCCTTTGCAAATATTTCCTGAATTCTCTTTTCATTTTGTTTCAGCTGCAATTTTATCTCGTTCAGTTAACTTCATCCTCTAAAATTTTGATTCTTCTGCTTCACCTTTGTTACACTTTTCAATGCATGAATTTATGAAGTTGGAAGTATAAAGAGTTAAACTAAACCTTGAGCTCAGTATTGATGATCGTTTTCTTCTCCCTTCTCAGGTACCATGATGTAGTTGCAGTGGATAGCTGGAACAATAGTTTAGAAGGAGAAGAACACTCCCTCAAGGCAATGATGGGTTTCTTTTACCTCTTTACATTTTCAGCTTCATAAATATATGCATTGTTTTTCCTTTCAGTTATTTCTCATGGCTTGTGTGAGAAAAATATGTACTATTATTCCTCATGAATAAATGAAAATATTTTCATGTTATGAGATGTATGTCCTTCCTTTCTGTACTTTATTTCATTTGTATGGATAATGAATGAACTTATACAACTCAAAACACTTAAATAATTCACTTAATCATAGAAATAAATAAACAATCAAGTGTACCTTATTGTCGCTCATTGAAAATGCAAATTGCTTGTAAAAAGTGTAAACTATCCCTCAAAATTACCACCTGTCTACAGCTTCAGAACATCATGTCTGATACATGCTACCCTTCCTGCCTTCCTCAGGGCCCTATAATGGTCGTTTACAAGTTGTTGCATAGTTCTGACGAGGGTTTCAAATGGAATGGTTGCATCTATGAGGCATGACATTCTTAAACTATACTCAAGTTGTAGTTTTGATTCCAAATGACTTCCAAGTCTGTCCAAAACCAACAATTTAAAATTTTTATCTTAATCCGAGGTGGCTGTCCCGGACATAACCAAATTCATAACTAACTAATCGAGAAACCTTAAAATTTTTGAGTTGACCTTTTCACACTGGGTGCAAAAACTGTTAACATTTCTAGCAATCCTATGGGGAAAGCTACTTGCTAGCTTGCAGACTAGTGCCTTACTTTTGTCCATTTGGAATGGAGTCCAAATCATGTAACCAAATGTTCCTTTTGGAAGGTCTAACCCTTCCAAAATGAACTAAAGTTGGGAAAGGATCTAGTAAACCATATCATGTGCACGAATGCACTTATTGAATTGAAAAATATTACATTGTGCATGAGCTACACTTATTGAAAGGAAATCCTAATCTACCCTACTCTAACCAACAGCAACTGAGGCTAAACAAAACTTGAAATAGGCAGTGAAAAGTAGCTTCCTTTTCTCCAAAGCCGAGGCCATGAATTCATATCTAGAAACCAATAAAGTGACATAGCTAGGAATGAGACATGTACCTTTATTTCACTCATCAGATCAGTCCATGAACTAGGAAGCACCTCTATCTGATCTGTAATCTGTTCTAGCATGATTTGAGGCTTTATATTGAGAACAGATGACTCACTTTCGTGCTCCAAGACAAACATGAAATCTTACAATACCGTAGCTGGGTGAGAATTATCCAAATATTGAATAGGACAAGGCCTCTTCGTAGAAAACTTGTTAACAATTTTGATTTGATCTGAATCATGAATATTATTTTCAATAATGAGATCTTCTTAAAGCTGTCCTGGAGGCTATTTTTGTCTTCCAATTGTTGTAACTCATCTTGAAACTGTTTTGAGATCTACTTCTATTCTGCAAGTTGTTCAATGATTGTTGTAAGTAACCTTTCAACACTTCTATCAAATGATTCTGCATTGTTCAGATCCTCCATGCAGTCTAAGAACTTAATATGATCCTCTTCTTCTTCATAGGTACTGTCCAGATACATGGTACAATAAAAAAACGAAGATCATCTTCTTCATTTTCATAGGTACTTATATGAAGTTGTTGTTCTGTATCAGCCTTTTGGGCATCCTGAAGCATATCTTAACATACTTCAGCTCCTTCAAATTGTTTTATAATAACTAATCTTTCATCTTGATTATTCTGGTTTGACATAAAATCTGTAAGATCAAAAATGTCTTGATTTTCTGCACAAGATCTGATTTGAGTAGCATGATGTTCTGAGACATTCTCCTCCCAAAATGGTTCTTCCAAGAGGGAATAATAAAGATCTGTATTTAAAAGCATCTCTTCCTCCTTTTCAAGTACAAGAGGGACCTTATCCACCGAAATTCTTTGAATTTTGAAACTGCAAAATCAATTAGTTCTATAGGTTTTTCTTCACCTATGCAATTTTCCAAATCTGACAAGAAATCATCAACCTCAAGCTGTAAATTTGAAACACAATTTTCTTTAATTTCAACCTCCTTTTTATTCAAAACTAATTTATCCTCTTCTGATATGGCTGCAAGCTACATGTGTATGGTGCCTTCATGCATAGTACACTAGAAATATGTAGATTTTGATCATCTTCCAACTTCTCTTGATCTGCTGAAAAAATAGATTGCACCTTTTGCGTGGATCTTTTTCCAATCCTGGAATAAAATAAAACTGAAACTTTGATGTCCATCCATGCAAGTTCTACAAAATTCCAGCCTATCATTGTCTTCTGATAGCTGCCCCTCCTGCTTGATCTTTTGTTTCTCTATTTCCTGAACTGGAAGTATGGGTAAAGAAGGAGTGGGCTTAGTTTCAGATTCAACTAGAAAATTTTGGACAAGAGGTTGGGGAATAAGATCTGTATTTGGAACAACATCTAAATGCCAACTTGGACACTTAATTTTTACTTCAGTATGTGATGGTGGGGTAGAAAAAGCAGGAATTGCAGCAGCTTGATAGTTAGGAAATTGAGGAATAGGCTGCATTGGCTGACAAGGAGAATTTATAGGCATTGAATTTTGATAGGGAGGGTAAGCAAGAACATCCCATTGATAGGGTTCCCTATCTTGACACCTATCATTCTTCATTGTTTTTGATTTCTCAATTTGTTCCTTGATAGCTAAATATTGCTGCTTCAAACTATTAAACTCAATTCTAAGATTTCTTTGCCTTTCATACTCAGCATAACCCTCTACATAAATTTGACCTTGAACAACATAACCCTCATATTGGTAATCATTTTGATATATAGGGTTTGGGTTATAAGGGTATTCATTCTGATAAGGGTTATAAAACTGATCTGAAGGAGAAGGTGGATAAAAGGACTTGGTTTGGCTGATAATATTGCTGAAAGTGAGGATTCATGGTTGTAGGACCTCATAAAATACTGAACTTATGAAAACAGGTTTGTTGTTCACAAAACAACTGATAAATGACAAAATAACATATCTTAATATCGTAGCTGAAAATTTTAATACTTGTTGAAAAATGTTATACTGATCTGGAACTAGATTTATGGAGTTTCTAGATTAGTTGTTTCAGAATCTTGAATCTTTAGAATGCATCAATAGTAGTTCTTTCCAAAACTACTATGCATGGTGTCTGATCTGCTTGAATGATGAAACACCTCTGAAAGTGAAACTTTTAGTTGTGTGAGTGTCCCACCGGGCATGCCAAAAACTGTTATCTCTCAAAAGTGCACCCTGTAGAGAGATTATTGCAGGTTTTCTAAGCTTACACAATTGATCTCTCTCTTTTGTAGATACAATGGAAACACCTCAGGTCTGTGGGTATACCTATTTTGAGGTGAGTCTCTCGGGATTAAAAGGCCGGTTCCTTATTGGTGTATCCTAAATTGATTTTTGGGATTTTGAGAGTAAAAGATGATTGGAAATAATTAAAATAAGGCACATTGTTGTTTGAGTGAAACTTGATAGATGTGCATGCAATCTCGCTTGATCCTCATTCTCACATTCTATCAAATGTTATCAAAGTTAGGGCTGTTAGGACTCACATCACTTGCCATAATTTGTTTCCTAGTACTCTTGGTTTCATGGTTTTAAGATTTTCTTATGTATGCTTCTTAACTGCTTTTTTCATTTTGTGCTTTACTTGCATTGATTTAGGTTTCTCTTTTTTTTCACGGATTCTATTTGCTTTTAAGTTTTTTTGGTGCATCTACAAGTTACGTTTGGAGTTTGGAGTCCTTTAGGAGATAAAACCAAATCTATCCATTTGTATACAACTCTAGTGGAAATATTCTTTTGGAAGTTTTTGGGGTTTTCTTCTTGTTTAGATTTTTCATTTACAATTTAGTTTTTATTTAATTTCTATTTTCCTTCCTTCATACTCTCTTTCCTATTACCCGAACCTCTTCACTTTGCTTTCCATATTTATCGATATCCATCTCATCTCTCAAGATCTCACTGATATCATCAACAAGCTCACTTTCCAACCCAACTTGGTTTCTCTCTTTGCCTTCTTGCTTGATCAAGTTCAGATCCTTCTGAGCTAATTCTCATGTTTGATAGGTTATGCTAATTTTTGGTGGCTTAGATAATTCTTCCTCATTATGCCCTTGTTCTATTCAAATCTCCTTGTCTTTGAATCCACCTATCCGTCTTTCATCCACATCCATGTATCGTATATTTGGATGTATCCTTACTCTCGGGATCCTCCATTGAGCTCATATCATACCTTAGCTTGATCTTCAATGTGCACTTAACACGATATGGATACATCTCACCGACTTACCTTATTATATATATCAATCTCATTCTATGTGGCTCACTTTATTAGTTATCTTCCCGATATTTCTCTACCCCTACATGACCTATGTTTTGTATATGTTTCTCCTAACATGTTGTTTAGATCCTTAGCACTTAGCCCCTGTGTAATCTCCGACCTCTCTACCCACCATATTTTTGTCCCGCTACAAGTGCAAACTCGATTCCTCTCTATTCTAAGCTCAACCTTTCTCCTTAGAGCTGCAAGCTTGATCCTACCCTATCATTGTCATTTCATGTCATCCATTATTACACTGCTTCATTGATACCTATGATTGCATACCTTAAGATCACCCCTATACCTATGTTATCGATTGCAATTTTTCATTCATTGCATTCACTATCCTAGATCACTCATGAGCCCTCCACCTCTCCCACTTGGCTCACCAATCAAGTTGTCTTGAGACCTACCCTTTGTGATACGGCTCTACACATGGCTCACCTCTTTTCATCTCCTTTCATTGGGATTCTCTTCCCTCCTATATTAAAATTAAAACAAGCCCTCTCCTTTTTATTACAAGTCTATCTTTAAACCTTAGGTTAATGTTTTTTGGCCTATGTTTTATTATTACTATCCTTTTAATATAAATTAGTGATTTTAATTAATATTCAAAGGGAAGGAAATTTTTTAAAGGTAAGGTATAAAATTTAATAGGTGATCAAATAAACCAAAGTAGCATATTTTATTTGTAATACCTTTTAAAATATTTTTATTTTCCTTTTTCGAAATTAATTAAAATATGGTAAAACTATTCCAAAACAAGGGTTACTTGGCATTTTTTCCCTCTAACATTTTTTGGTAGTGTGTAGCATTATTCATGGATTTAAGGTCCCCTTTAGAGGCTTTTGGCCTTTTCGGATGGTTTTTTCATTTTGGATGTCACTTTTTTACGTTTTGGTGCCCTTTTAGTGTTTTGCACACAATTGAAATTCCTTGCACCTGTGCAAGAGGTCAACTCGAATACTTTCAATTTCTTAGATTGGATGGGGTTAGAATTTTGAGTATTTTGGGTAGCCATCGTAGATAGGGGATAAAAATTTTAATTTTGTTTTTTTATATACAATTAGAATGTTATGCATCAAATCAGCATCAAAGAGTGTTTTTCCAAGATGCAACACAATGCATATACTAGCTCTCAAAATATTCATCTTCATCAAAATAGTGCAGAGCCTTAGAAGGCAACTTCAAGGCCTGGATGAAGGCGGGAAAGATAACATGCGAAGGGATTACATTATAAAACAACAATTTTATGTGTTTTTTTACATCATGGAAAGGTACAAAGTTTTACAAATAGTTTTACACATTAGAGGAGCATCAAAAAGGTATAATTGAATTGAATTTAATCCCATGATTAATTGAATTTATTAAGTGTGTGTAGTTGTACAAGTTTATTTATTATCCATTCAATTGAAGAAAGTAAAAATGAATTACATAAAACTCATTATGGTACACAAAAATAATTTTATTTTATTCATAAGGAGTTGTTGACAATTTTTTGCACCCATTGCAAAAGGTCAACTCGAAACTTTTAAGGTTTCTCAGATTGGCCGGCCATTAGAGTTTGGATATGTTTGGAGGATAGCCACCTCGTATTAAGAAACAATTTTTAATATTTCGGTTCTAGCAGACTTGGAAGTCATTTGGAAACAAAGCGCAAATTGAGTACAGTTTAAGAATGTCGTGCCTCATAGATCTACCCATTCCATTTGAAACCCTCATCAGAACTATGCAACAACTATCGACATGATGTTTTGAAGATGTAGACAGTGGCAATTTTGCCGGATAGTTTGCACTTTTTACAAGTAGTTTGCATTTTCAATGAGCGATAATAACGTACACTTGATTGTTTATTTATTTCTATGATTAAGTGAATTATTTAAGTGTTTTGAGTTGTATAAGTTCATTCATTATCCATACAAATGAAATAAAGTAAATAAAGGAAAGAAATAAATCTCATAACACGAAAATATTTTCATTTATTCATGAGGAATAATAGTACATATTTTTCTCACACAAGCCGTGAGAAATAACTGAAAGGAAAAACAATGCATATATTTATGAAGCTGAAAATGTAAAGAGGTAAAATAAACCCGTCATTTCCTTGAGGAGTGTTCTTCTCCTTCTGAACTATTGGTCCAACTATCCACTACAACTACATCACAGTACCTGAGAACGGAGAAGAAAACAATCATCAATACTAAGCTCAGGGTTTAGTTTAACTCTTTATACTTCCAACTTCATAAATTCATGCATTGAAAAGTGTAACAAAGGTGAAGTAGAAGAATCAGAATTTTAGAGGCTGAAGTCAGCTAAAATGAGATAAAATTGTAGCTGAAACAGAATGAAAAGAGAATTCTGGGAAAATTTGTCAGGGCTTCACCATGTAAACTAGACATTTATGACTTTTCCACCATGCAAGAAATACTACTATCAAGGAAATAAAGCATCTAGTAAAAGAAAAAAATTTAAGATTTCAACAAATCATTTGAATCAAGGCTTATGCCTGAAAATAGTATCATAAACAAATGAAGAACTGCTTGCAATTTCCAAAAAAACTACTTGCAATTTCTAGAAAAGCTACTTGCAAGAGTAGAAGAAATAAGTTGTGCATCAAATTATTATTCAGTGTTGAGATACAAACAAGATTGCAATATTCTAACAAGTGACAAGCATCATCTTCAGAATACAAAGTAAAGACCCACACAAATAGCTCTCATATCCAAGTCAAAGAGATATTCAGAAATTTCAAACGAAGGGAGTTTTTCAATTTTAGAAAGCACAAATGTTCTATGGCCTACAAGGTTGATCACCTAGTTTACAATTATGCACAAAACTGATATATTTCCAGAGCTTACAGAGTTCAGAATGCAACAAGTATTTCAAAAGGAACTATCAAGAAATCTGTCAATTCAAACAAGAAGGCACATATCCGGTTCAACATAGGCTTTCTTTTCATTTTTTACAAATACCCAGAAGAGGATTCATTCAGACTATAACCAAGTTTTAGAAAAAGTCAACATGTTTACAATACAATGTTGATCATCTATACAACTAAATATCTCATAAAATAAATTATTCACTAGACCAAACCAAGTGGTCTGTAGGAAAACAAATGAAATTTACAGAATGAGAACTAGAATACCCATGTCTCGAAATGCACAGATCTACATTTTTTGAGTCAATAATCAATAAACAGTGGCAAGTGTTTAAGGAGAAACCACGAGTTTACCTTCTTTAGTAGATGTCAGTGAATCAAGATGGAACTCAGAGTCACAAATTCGAATCAAAGCTAAAAATGAGTACCCAAAATGGTTTCAACTCGAAACAACCATGACTGAGCCACATAAACACAAATAAATGCAAGAGAAAAACAAGTATCGTTTGATTTCGAAATGACAAAGACTAGGTAACAACGAAATTCAGAGGTCAAGAACTTACCATGCTCATCGAGCATCGATACCACTCACACAGTTCAAAGCTCAAAATAGTCAGATAAATCACATCCAAGAGCTCGAATTCACAATGGCGACCAAGTTGCAAAATCTTCACCAGGGAAAACTAGCAACTAAAAATGACAAGAAAATGCAAGTGTTCAAGTCCCCAGATTATTACAAGCCCAAAATAATAAAGACCGAGCTCTAATTTCTCCCTAATGGTGGAATCCTTGTTAAAGAAAACTTGCAGAAGTTAGAAATGATCACGACCGAGCTCAGAAGCTTCAAACGATGGTGGCCAATACAAAACCAAACTTGAATCTTCCTCAGAAAGAAGGGCCGAGCTTGAACCCAATACAGAAGGAGTAACAATGGTAGAATCCTCTAAAGAACTCACAGAGACAAGTATACAGGTGAAAAATACGAGCTTCACAGATCAAACAATGGTTTCAAAAAAAATTCCAGGGCTTCTCCTGAAGAACCAAAAATCCAAATGAAATGATTATTAGGGTTGAAGTTACCCTTTACCATGCAAACCCAAGGGGTGAATTTATGAAACTCAACCATAGTCAGATAATCAATGTCTGAAGATCAAGCCATGCAAAGATCAAAGGATGAGGATCAATCTCCACTTTCAATGCAAACCATGGTTCGAGTCTTCAAAAACACATTTAATACAAGTCAGAAACCCTAATCATGCTTTTGAGATCAATGATCAAAAATCAACAAGTACAAAGATCAATGCTCACAAATTGATCATCAAGATCAATGCAAAAGTAGTCCAAGTGAAATGGTGGTCGATTGACCAACTTATAATTTTCAAATTTTATAAAGTGTCAAAATTTCTCCGCAGCCCGAAAGTCCACAAAGTACATGTGGCACCATCATAGTGAAAGTGGAGAAATAGAGGTCGGGAGTCACTTTTGTTTTAGACTTTAAAAATGCAAAAGTTAAAAGTTCCAAAATTTCCCATGCAAACTTGAGCCTCCATGGGGAGAAAAATCAAAGCAAATGTGGAGCGGCGGACCCCCTTTACATTTTGAAGCCTTTTCACATAAAATTAAAATTGCCAAAATAAGCCCGCAGGTCCGAAAGTCCGCATAGGGGACAAAACTTCAAAAAGGTCCTAAAGTCACTTGACAGGGAAAATTTTCAAAAAGGTCCGAAAGTCCACAAAGGACTTAAAATATTTGAAATTTTTCCCGCATTCCCATAAAAGCAAAGGAAAAAGAATTCACATGCCATCCGAGCTATCATTTTAAGTTTTGATTTTCAAAACCCAAATTATAATGTATGTTTCAAATAATCACAAATATGGCTGAAACACGATGAAGTGTAAAGTGGTCCCCACATTGGCTAGGTTATTTTGTGAATTTTGCAAGTGTTGTAATTATTTTACTCACAAACAGGGATTTGTATTTTTGCATTCCTTCACAACAGGACAAAATAGAGAAGAATAAAGAGTTGCATGTTCATGGAGAGAGACTTACCTAGCAAGCAATCTTATTTTTAGCAAATTATTCACCCTTCTTTCTTAAAAATAGATCAATCAACTTCAGTTGATGAATTGTAATAAAGGCTATTAAATGCCTATTTGTAATTGCATGCTCTATTTTATTCCTTTATCTATTATTAAAGAAAGTGTAAAAATAAGACGCATGGCGAGTACAAGCCTTAGGCTATTTTTAGGAAGGATGGGTGAATTAATTTTGCTATATATTGTGTGCCTTGCAAAGAACAAAAAAAAACTTCTAGAGGACTTTTGGATATAGGAGTATTCAAGCAAATTTTGCCAGTTTTTCCCTCTGAGTGTGAAGAATATCTACCTTACCAATTATTTTCAGTCTTGTGTATGTTTCTATGAGTCTTGTGAATGCAAATTCCTGATCAATCACACCCTAATTATATGTTTTTTTGGCTTCGAGCGTGGGGATGGTCAATTTCTTCTTGGGTTGCACTTGTGATTAAAATTTACTTTTCTCTTATTTCATCAACTGATACAATTTCCACTTCATTGTCTCCTTTAGGAGTTTCTTGAGTCAATCCTTCTTTTGTAGATAATCCTTCACCTTCCATAATGGTTACCTCTTTTAGAGGCTATGATCTAACATACTAACATCTTCCTACCCTATTGACATTTCTAGTTGTAAAGATGGTGAGTTGGATATCTACTTTTTGTTATTTTCTCATATTTTGTGCATTCATATCATCCACAACATTTTCCTCACTAGTTGTACCACGTGTAGCTTTTTTACCTTCATCCATAGATTTCCCTACCCGAGAAGATGTATCATCCCTAGTGATCCCGACTTGATGAGAAATCTACTTCTTAAACAACGAATTTATGTTCGTAGTCCCATCAACGGGTATTCCTATTTTGTTTAACTCTTAAACTACTTGGTCCAAGTAAATTTTTTTGTTGTCGCCGTCAAAAATCCAGCAATACATATATGCTTAGTCTTTTATATCTCTCCACTCAATTTAGGCTCACTTTCACCATTCACTTGTTGTTTATCCTCATGTTCATCAGATGCATATATTATAGGGACATTCTCACCATGATTAACATTTGGTGTTTCTACTTGATTTGTTGTAGGTTAGTGTAAATCGTTAAATGAAGATAAATTGATACTTTCACTTGCTAATGTTTCAGACATGTTCATACTATGACTCATAATATAATATCTATAAAATTAGGTAAATATGTACCGGAAATTGTTTTCTCGATGTTGGTAATTGTCACTCATTACAAGACACAAGTGAAAATGAAAGTACGTGATTATCTAACTAGACTAGTTTGGAAATTTTTTTGTTATTGTAGTGGTGCTACATGTTGCACTTAGGGATCCTCAATTATTTCACTTTCCAAGGGATCAATTACTATATCCTTGTGTTTATGATTCTTGGGTGCATGGGCACCATCTCTTACTAGATATTTCTCATACACAATCTTATGTTTCTTGTGTGCTCTCTCAAAATTTTTGAGGTCCTGGTGCTATTCTCTTTTCATCCTTATGTGACATAGATTGTGAATGGCCACTTGCAATATCCCCACTCATTAGCTTATCAACACCTTGGGGTTTTTCAACAACTGGAGGAGTCTTATGAGAAGCCACTCCTATCCTTTTGATTCTAATGAAACTCCAATAGTTATATGAGCACTTTGAATTCATTTAAGAAAATCTTCCCCAATCTTCTCGGTTTAGAGAAGACATAGGGATATAAGTCCTACTAGTAGTTGAACTCCACTCATCTACTAATCCTAAAGAATTCCTTTTCGATGCCAACCGAGGAGCCTTTCCTCCTAAATGTTCCATCCTATTAGCTCATTCCCTCAAGGGAGGAAGATTATCTTTCAATTTCCCCAAAATTATGAACATATTAAGGACCCTTGTGCTATGAATCGATAAGTGAATATTTTTCTGAGCTAACCAATTCAATTTTCCTCCCATTACATTAGTTATTCTATCATATGAGTCACATGAATCTTTTTATTTCCATTCCAAAGGGATATTTACTTTCTCCTTTATCCTTGATGATGGTAATATTGAATCATAGTATCTCGGGTCATCGACAACTCCTCAATGATGACAACAACCTTAAAAATTATAATATGAGAGACGGTCATTCTATAAAATTCTCTTAACTGACTTCCTCTTCATCTTTACAATTCATGCAATAGTCCACAAATTGTGGTTCATGTTGAAGTATTCGCTATATTGTTGAATACCCATCTAATATCATAATTATCCCTAGCCTCAAACATTTCCATCTCAAATTTCCTCATTTCATTTTCCATTAACCTAGCCTTGACAATCAAGGACAAGAGTACCTTCTAATCTTAATGGAAAATTCGATATTTTTTTTATTTTTACTAGAAATTAATTTGTGGATTGGTGTTTGTTGTGTTTCCATCTCACACAAATCCATCTTGTCATCTAAGTATCTCGGTCAATTTATAGGGTTGGCCCTAAAATCCACCGACTCTAATACATGTGAATTTCATCTATTGAATAAAGCAACACCGATACTCCATGAATACTTTCCTATATTGCTTAGAAATCCTATATTTATCCCATTCTTGCCTAAACAAGTTTACCATTGGTGCAAAGAATTCATAATTAACCAACGTTACATTTCCTTTCCAATTATTCAACTGTAATTGAGGAAGAATATTCTTCATGTTACATTTCTAAACATCAAAGACATGGTACTAGGCCGAGGAAACACATGTGGCCTAAAATATTATAAATTAAATATGTCATCAAGTAAACTTCCTTTTCCTAGCATCACCCATCATTATTTTTGTTGTCAATGCCACCATATGCTCATGAAGTGATTATGCAATGAAAGTGGCATAGAAAATGTTTCCCTTCCTCTCCAACACTATCAACATATAAGTGCACATCCATTCCTTAAATTCATTAGATATTTCAAATCAAGCCATTTGACTCAAAGAACATAATTACATCCTCTTCTTATTCGATGAATTATACCCTAACAATACTCTTAGGGATTCGATTTGTTTCTTTCCTTAGTACCAAAAATCACTTGGTATTTAACATTCGGGTATATTCCTTCTTATTAGCTTCATAGTCCTATAAGGATAATTCGATCTGTATGGTTATGAGAGTTATAATCATAGGAAAATTCAACATTATTCTTATAGCTACAAGGGTAAAATTCAATACCCCTCACCACTTTCATCCAATAATTTCCTTTTCACTAGGTCATAATTTATCGCACAAAGCCTAACCGATTCCAGCAATTGTACCATGGGTGGATTGGCACTAGCTAGAGCAATATTACTAGCCTAAATTGCTTACATTAACTCATTTATGTCTAGGTTATTAACTGATTGTACAAAATCATTACGCCGAAAGGCTTGAACTATGTGGGAAAGCCCGACCCCTTCTGACAAACAACAAGACATCAACGATCACGATTAGTTGGTCGACGATGCACGGATTATCCTGGACCGTACACGTGGCACGCAACAGGGTCGAAATTACTATTCTATCATTGATTTATTTTTGAAATCCTCCGGACTGACCAGGGACAGAAAACTTGTAAGGAGGAGACCCCTGCACCATGCGCGACAGAGGGAGAAGCATTCCGCGAGTCAGAAATGGAGGACAGGTTCAGGAGTCATTCCTGAAGGTGGACATGCCTCTGTCATCACCAAGAAAAAGGAAGTATGGTTTCCCCCTTTTAAGCTCATACCTCTGCATCCAAAACAATTAAAATCCCTGAGTTCAACGAACGGAGCAGAGTC
This sequence comes from Taxus wallichiana var. yunnanensis, assembly GCA_018340775.1. NCBI lineage: Eukaryota > Viridiplantae > Streptophyta > Pinopsida > Cupressales > Taxaceae > Taxus > Taxus wallichiana. The sequence goes on along the minus strand of CM031241.1, from coordinate 326,236,872 downwards.
ATTTGTGAGCAGGACGCCGGGAAACTGATCCATGAGTTCAACAGCCGGGAAGAAGGGAGTAAATCCATATGTGAGCAGGAGTGGATGTTGAAGAAAGAGATCAAGACTCTCACCGAACAGGTCAAGAAACAAAAGGATCTCACTTCGCTAATAGAGGAGCGCCTACATTTCCACCCAGATTTCACCTTTGAGCAACTCCGTCTCCTCAAATACCAGGTCGAAACCATGCTTGGAAGCGTACAGCTGCTACTTTCTCAAAAGATGCCTTCCTCTCCTTCTGATGCTCAAAATTACATAGAGGGGAGCTAGACTGAGACCAAAAATGAGAAGCGAGAGCGAGGTATTTCATTCCCGCTCATTCTCGTTCATTCTCTCCCTTTAATTTTCTTTTGTTCTGTGAGAGCAGTATCTTGTGGCAACTTGAACAGGGCCCTTAAACAAGGATAATAAAGTCGAGGGTGTGGTTTCTGAGATGTACCTGCATTTATGCTTTGAGGCTGATGGAATGGCTGAAGATTTTGTTTGGGAAAAGTCAAGGGTGGGGTTTCGGAGAAGTACCTGCATTTATCCTTTGAGGCTATTGGAATGGCTGAAGATATTGTTTGGCAAGTTCTGGGCTGAAGTAGAACTGGGAAAATCCTAGGTGTGAGCCGAACAATGGAATCAATTTGGGACAATTTCTCACCAAGCCTACAACAACTAGTTTTATGTTCCACATGTTTCAATTTTTTTATTAAAATAGAATTTCCTCTCTTTGTTTCTTAATTTTTCTGATTCTGAAGTTTTGTCAATTTGGAAAATAGGGTCTGTTAAAAAGAATTAAAATCTAGAATATTCTTGGTTCTCTTCTCTAGAAACCAAGATCTTTTTCTTTCCGATAGTTTCATGCGGCAATAGAGAAAGGTAAGGGAATTGATTCTGAAGTTTCTGTCATTCTGGAAAATAGTGTCTTGCTTGAAATAAGGATGAAAGTCTATAAGGCCAAATATAGGTTCTTCTTATATTTCCAGCAAGCAAAATCTCTTGTGTAAGGAAAGCAAGAGCTGTTTCTAGGGTTTCTTATCTTCCTTGTTGACCCCGATTAACAATACAATAATGCCTTGGGGTCAAAATCCTGGCTTGAGGAGTAAAAAAGATTCACAGGAGGAATGTCTGCTGGGGAATGGATGAGAGAGAAAAAGGGTAAGCCAGATATCACAGAGATCCAAGCTGTTCCTCCCAAGACTCTCTCTTAACTGGCCAAACCAACTGGGTATGTGTGTCAGTTTTGCTTCTAATGTTAGTTTTATTCTTGTTGCATCTGGTAACTGGCCAGAATTTATTTATTGTCAAAATTAATAACTGGAACAGTTTAAAACCCAGAAGAGCACCCCTGTTGTTCTCAACTGCCCTCATTCCAGCAATGCAGTGTATTACGGCTACGGGTAACTTAGTTCTCTCCTTGAATTGCCCTGTCAAGGGACTGTATCACCATGTATTACTAAAGCTAGATCAAATTCTAGCTTTTCGAAAAATAATAGTCATCTTTATCTATAATTATACTTCAAATGACTCTGGTTGTTTAGCCTTTATGAGGTGGATGTCAAAACAAATGAATTTATTTGATTATTGGTTGATCTCAATCAGGTTTTATTGAGTGAGGTAGTGCTGGTTTGATCTCGAATTTGAGTGTTTTTGAAGCTAATGAAGCCATTTGGCTACAATTTACATAAACTTGCATAATGCTATGGACTGTGAATGAGTATTCCTCTGCCTACATGAGGTTAAAGAATATTGAAAAAAGTTTGTTGTTATAAAAAACAGAGCTGCAACAGAGAAAACTAATACAAATTGCATTAATCTAGCTTGCATTACATTTAGTCCAATCTGCCCTCAATGCTGTGCATGGTTACATTTTTATAGTTTTTCTAAAATATAAATCGCCTTCTACCCGGTTATTAGTGCTGCTACCAAGATCGTTGGCTCTGCACAAAATAATGAAAATGTATGTTCTGATTCGAGGTTTCTAGGAAGGTAAGGAGAGAATGTTTTGCCAGAACAAAAAGTGTTAGAAACATGTCGGTGAGATTTTTGGTTCTGTTGGCCTTTGAAATTTCTGTCCGAAGCAATTTCCTTTGAGTAGCAATTTATTGGAAAGAAACCAGATACGGATCATCGCATTTCTCGGTTGTCTAATCTTAAGAACTTTGGTATGTTAGAAGCCTCTGTTCAACATTTTCCTGTAATTGTTGTGTCTTTTCTTCAAATTTCCTTTAATGGGTATCTTGAACTGACTTTGTATTTTTTCTCATGGTTGGGCAGGATACCATTTTTGGTTGGAGATCGCACACTGATTTCAGATGAACCACAGAATTTTGAAGAACAATAGATTATATCTGAAACTTAGTAAATTCTACATGTTCAATACCGAAGAAATATATTGGTAACCTTAACTTCCATCATCGCTAATAATAGATTGTGGAGTAGTAATTTCAGTTCTGCTAGCGAAAAATGATTATCTTTAAGTAGAATTGTTTTCCGTTATGAAGAATACAGGGTGGTCCTATGAATAGTCAAGCCACCAAAGACAATAGAGATTAGAATTTTCGTGTAATGATTCCTAACTAACCTATTTCATTGTTCGTAGACTAGAAAAATAGAAATGAGTACATCCAACGAAGGTGGGAGGAGTGCGAGGATTGTCCCGGGGCTCAATGGAATCAGTATTGATGTATTCAATGGAGATTTCAAGGCTTGTGATAGAAGTGTTTCATTTTCTTCCTTTCTCTCTGGAAGTGATTCTTGCCAAGCGGTACATCGACCTTCCATTGAAGCAGGCAGTGGGAATACAAACAAGTACATTTGTAAAAGGGTTGGAGAAGCAAATCTCTTTGAGCAAGAGCGTGACGAAGGACACTGAGATCAGTATCTTCCGAGCAGAAAAGTATTTCAGCTCTGAGCAAGAGAAGAGAATTGACGCAAATCAGGATTCCACAACGCAAAGCTCCAAGCCAAGAGAGAATTCCAAAGCCAGAATAGAGGCAGGAAAGGACAAGGTATTGTTCTCTGGTACTCATGATATATATGATTCTAGTAATCGAATTCCCTCTCTTGCATCTTCCATTGGAGCAGTAAATCACACTTTCAGGCCAGGAGGGGCAACTCCGACAACTTCTTCAGAGGCGAGATGGAACAGCCAGTTAATTTAAGTCACCAGCATCGGCTTCCGGTCTCTGTTCTAAACCATTCTCTTTGCTTTGAAAATTGTTCTGCCATCTGTATTATGAAGCTACACTTTCTGTTATGGAGCTACAATTCATGTACCTTTTATAATGCATCATACAAGCTTAATTATTTATAGTCAAATAACTAGGAAAATATAAGATGTATATAGAAGCTCCTATGGTTGCTAAGAGCACCGAGGCAAGTGTAATGGTATCTTGAAGAACATCTAAGAATTTTTACAATTTAGAATTTCCATTTTATCATTTATAATGTTGTTTTGATTCTCTTCTTATGTTGAATTCATTTTAATCTATAGGAATAGTTTGGTAATTATTTATGCAAGAAAGATCTTGTTTTCTTAAGCGAGTTGTGGAAGTGTTATCTCCCCAACTATTTCTACAATTTAGTCCACCACGAACCACCTTCTTGTGTTTTGTTGTGACACTTGTTCATATCCAATCCCATCAGTGGTGTCCATGAATTAAAGAATTGTAATTCATTAAAATGTAAATAAAAGAACTATGACAACATCTCTGCAAAGAGATGTCAAGATTTGAACACTAGTTCATAGCTTGAAGACATTTTGAAGAATTAGAGAACTAAATTGAATTAGTCAAAGGTACATGATGATAAAATAAAATAAAGTTACAAATCAACAAATGAAAGGCTAGAAAGTTGGAAAAGTTCAACTTCCAGGCATTACAAATATAGTAGTTATTGATGCATTGCACTATGGCATGGATTTGGAAAGGTTAGACTTTGATGCAAATCCTCGCTGAAAGTGATAAAAGGATTGGCAACGGTCAACTAATGTGCAATGCTGAAGTTGGCACCATTCAAATAGTTGACAATAAGTGCAAGATTTTTCTGACTGGATTGGTGTTGGTACCAACTTTGGAAGCTGAATGTGGAAGCTAGGCACCGTAAGCATTGGTGTCGGATGGACAAGGCATTGTGCTGATGTTGAAAGCATTGGTGTGAGTGAACTCTTGGTGGGATGTTGAGTTTGGAAAAAGGTACATAAAGTCGAACAACTAGGAAGGAACAAGGACATACAGCTGGTTTTATAATGCATCGTGAGAACAACAATTTGTCAGAATTTAGAATCCAAAGCATTTTGTTGGGTCTTGATTTCAGTTTAGATATAATTTGCAGACCCACTATGAATAATTCAAATAGAGGAGTAATTTTGAGTTTGCCAACATTATTATGTTTAGATCTTGCAAATTCTACTTTATTACAAGTTTTGAAAGTGTAGAAAACTCCACTACCTATGGAATGAAAGTAAACACCACATTTAGACACTCAACTCATAGATTATCATCGCGTATGTAAGAAGTGGTTATACGCCTCTGTATGCATTGGATTTGAAGAATGTAGTTGTCAGCTGAATTGACGTTCAACTTCTCACTCTCTTTTCATGTTGCATTACCTACCCTTTTTTAATTAAATGTACCAAATGAAAGTGCATTAAAAGAAAAACTTTTTTCATTCATTCCTTCCAATTTAGGTAAATGTAATACAATATTTCTTTTATCTTCTAAACAAATTTGTATTATGATTACATTAAATAGAACAAAGTTTAGGTTTAGCACTTGAAAGCAGGCTTGGAAATTGACAGGTTGTAGGCCTTTTTTTGTGATTTTAACTGTATATTAGAGGTGCTTTTTTTTAATGTCCATACACATAATACTTATACATACATATATATATGAATAGATTGTAAATATATCTATAAAAATTTCTGGAATATACAGCCACCTGAAAGAGTTGGAGAATTTTGATTTGAAAGCCACACATAATTTGAATTTCACTTAGTTGTCTAATCTGCCTATATACAGCCACTTGAGACTTTCACTTAACCTTATCTCTTTAACACTTTTTTGCACTTCGTCCCCCACAAAACCAATTTATTTTGACACATTTTGTCAAACAATTCCTATGATGTATATGATTCCCTGTTTCATATGCATTAACTTTTAAATGTGTATGGCATTTTATTTTACCAGAAGTAAATCGTCCAATGTTTTATAAATTTAAAGTATGGTTCTAAATCGCAATTGAGATCTTTGCACATATTGTTTGCTGTAATTTTCTTCATGCCATTGGTTTACAACATTTGAATTGCACTTCAAGATGTTAAACGTGTTAAATTTCATTTTGGGGTGTGAGTTCAAATATTTTCTTTGAGGAGGATAGATGTACTGATTATGCATGGGAATTTGCAAGCTATTGAGTGAGTTTGTTCCAAGTATGTTTCATTGTATGTTTTTCAAGTGTCTCTTTGGGATTAGTTTGTTATTTGTAGAGATATTTTTGTTACTTATGTTCTCCAGCTAGATGCTTATATTATTGGCCAATTTTGTAGTGTGACCTGTAATGCTTACCAAATAAAGTGATACTGCATTTATGTTAATAGTTGTTGAGGTGTTGTGAGGAAGATTCTGATCATTAAACTTAAAAATCTGTACTCATTACTGCTTTGTTTCCTCAACAAGTTTCAAGAAGATGGACATTTCTACCAAAAATATGTAGATTAATTAGTAAAAATTTGAAGAATAAAATGTGTTGATAAAATTCTTCTTGATGAGTACACTTGATTTTTTTTCCTTAAGCTTTATTAGAATAAAGGGGAACTTTAAAATTTAAAAGTGCAACTCGTCTTACAGAAACATGGAACATTATGAATTTCATTGATGCTTGTAATATTTTATCAAATATAATGTGGTATTTTTCTCTAAGAGATTTGTTCTATCTTATGGGAGTGATAGTTAAACATATTTCATCTATGGAGATGAAAGGGAATGTTTTACAAATTAAAAAAAAATAGAAGTTAATAAAGGGTTAAATTTGGGCGTCTATGAACTTTTCAAGTTTTTAAATTAGGCTTATAATCCCGAGTTCTTCAAATATTGGTGGTGATAAATCGTGTTCAACGACACACATGAAGTGTTCTAAGAATACTTTGCCTTGAAAAAAATAGTTGGCTCCAAAGGTTTATACAACGCACCTTGTGAGAATAGAGCCACTTCTTTATTGTTTGTTGATGAGAGTGCTTGATTAAATACCTCCCTTCAAGGAATGATGATAGATTGAACACACACAATCCAAAAATGTTATCCATATGGAGAGCCAATATCGATTGTCAACTTGTGCTATCTTGCCATGATGTCCTTAAATACATTTCTAAGTATGCTTCCAAAGCGGAACAAAGGTCAGAAACATACCACCAAATGCTTTCTACATTGTCAAGAGGTTTAGATCCTGATCTGCCTGCACATTTAGCCATAAAAAAATGTTAACTGAGAGTGTGGTTGAACATGACATTAGCGCATAAGAAACATGCCACATGCTCCTAAAATTGCCACTTCTAATGTGCAGTCACTTTTGTGACGCTAAATGTAGGCAGAAAAATCTTAAGAAGTTGGGTTGAAGCAGAGTGTGAGGATGCAGAAACATCCCTGCTTTTAGATGCATACAGGGTCCGCCCTTCAAACATGGAAAGCCTTCCACTCATTGAAGTTGCTCGCGACTGGAGTTACAGAAAATATCACAAGCGCACTAGGTGGAAGAGTCGTACCCATCCAACTATTGTTCGGGTGTTCCCCAAATTTCAATGCGTTCCATCTAAGGACTCCCCCTCTTTTGAACTTTTATGTTGGTCTGAACTCCTTCTATACAAACCTTTCCGCAACATTTCTACTAGTATTGGTTCAATACCTCAACAAACCATTTCCAATTGGAGCTTTTTCAGATACAATTATCGGCCTTGACATATTACATGGCGTGAATCAAATCCGTCACTCACCTCTGACAGAGACACTGAGTCCAAGGCCGAGCCCCCTTCCTGTTGAGCAACTATATGATTGGAAATTGTTGGCTCGATTCCACCCGGGAACACTTCTTTCCTTGACATCTTGCAAATGTTGGGCCTTCGTGAATTTGACACCCTCCACAATTGGAGTGCACATCGTATTCCTATTGCTCTGCAGTCTTTTGGCACCACTTTCATTAAAGATAATAAGGCAAACCATATTTCAGCTTCCTTCGTGGAAAGATTCGACCCTCCAACTTCAGGTTTATCTCCAGAACAACAAGCAACTTTCAACATAGTTATTCAACACTTCACGCACATATCCAACCTTCCTCCACTGAGACTTATTATACAAGGGACTGCAGGTACTGGAAAATCATTCCTCATTAACATTGTAAAGTCTTCATTTGCCTCTTCATCCAGCCAGGGCCTTTCACCTCTCCTTTTGCTCGCCCCAACAAGAGTTCCTGCTTTCAACATTTCAGCTTCGACAATACCGCAAGCCTCCGGATTCCCATTAAAGAAATCAAACCCTTAGAGGGCCAAGCTTTATTGTCTCTTCAAGACTCCCTCAAGCACATCAAATACATTTTAATTGATGAAATGAGTTTCGTCGGGCCACATTTGCTTTCCAGAAATGACTACCGTCTTAGGGAGGCTTTCCCGCACTTCAAATATTCAACATTTGGAGGTAGATCTATGATCCTTGTTGGAGACCTTGGTCAACTTCATCCGGTTATGGACATCCCACTTTATGCCAGCAAGTCTTACGGAGCCACCCTTTGGCGAGAATTCAACATATCTGTCTCCCTTCATTCAATCTTCCGACAACAACACTCTGATCCAGCACAGGCATCATTCCGGAACTTCCTGCTTAACATTCGTAACGTCGTCCCTCTGATCTAGGACTGGGCAGCTCTTATGTCAAGATCTGATTCCTCCCTTTTCGAACAAGAAAGCATTTAATTTAAAGAAGGCCCTCATATTTTCACTCATAATGACCTTGTGGACTCGCACAACCTTATTATTGAAGTCCCTTAACTCTCCTATAGCCAGATCAATTTCTGAAAATACCATACATTCTACATCTGGCGATACCGAAGATGATCAGTTGAAGCCCAAGGTTCTTCTCCCAGCCCTCGTCTTAGCTCCTTATAGCGATCATGCAATCATGGTGCCATACCTTCTTTATAACAGTCATGCATGTGTATATCACGTGTATTTTGTGTCGATAACCCCTTTCGGTTCGTTTTTGTATTATCTGCAACTAATTTAAACACCATATTTGATCTATGTTTGTTTACAAATATGTTCAAAGTTTCTTCCGTGCTCTACTTCTAACCAGTCTAATATAACTAATGGATTTTTTATACCTCGCTATTATTCTTTTATATTTAATGCTCAAGATCTTGTTGCTTATGTTTTTTTTTCACATTTTTCTTAATTTGACCATATCCCCACCACACTATATAATCTTCTACTCTGATATACGTTAAATTTCATTTTATTATCCATTCTTTTAGATTTTCTCCACTACTTTTCCTTTTTTGACTCCTACCATTACTTGCATTTACGAGATATATTGGTTTTTAACACTCTCCACTTTCCTTCAGTTTTACCTCTTCTCTTTCCCTCCTCCATTTCCTTTTCCCTTTTTCATTTCTTTTATCCTTTCTGACAAATGCATTCTTTTTCTCCTCCCTCCATACCCAACCTCCTTTTCCCTTTTTCTAGTTTATGTCCACATTCTTCTATATCCATGAGTTTTTCTCAAGTTTTGGTTAGCAATTCAGATTTTGCGATCAATTCTACGTTGTTCTCGAAGGAAACTTGATAACAATGGCATCCAATATCGAAAAATGATTAAAAAAATGTGTTTGAAAAATTTAAATATTCTCCTTGATTTTTGCAAAAGAACAACTAATGGCAGCTATGATTAACACATCACATTATAGCCTTCCATTATGTTTTCCTTATTTTAAATGTAAGCCATCCACTTCAAGAAACTTTATGTCATGCGGGCTTCGGGAAACCTTCTACACTTTAGAGTCATGTTTTGAATGTATAAACATTTACTAAATGGACCCAAACACCCACTTTTAACATTTTCTCTTGAACAACATGTGTTATTATCCAGGTTGTTGTGGACTCCGTGGGCTGATTTTTGATATTTTGCCCCTTTTCATAATTGAACTCAAGATCCTCAATTTTCCCCGATGACCCACTTTCTGCTCTTTGCATGGGGAAGTGCCAACTATTCTTGGCAGGTCTTGGGTCTTTTTGGTGTTTTGAAATTGTTTTTTCTTAGTGTCAAGATATGTAATCAGGGCCCACTCCCCACATTCAACCATTGTGTGACACGTGGGTTTCTTCGGAGGTGGGGTCAATTTCAATTCTTGCATCTTTTGACTACGAATATTTGAAGGAATATTCCTCAGTCTTGGGGACAAATTATAAAATCATCCACACTACACGATTGTTGTAATTGTTTAAAATTTAAGCTGTCATTCTTCAACCAATCAAGGAACACCACTTAACATTAAGTGGTGGAACCAAACATAAAATTTGCAACATGGCTAGGGCATGGCACACAAAGTATTTTTTACTATTTACTAGTGATTTATGATCAAATATTTCTAGGAATCAACAAGAACAACATGTATAACACAATACTCAACTGAAAAAGAGGTAAAACAACTCTAACCACGGGGACCCAAATTATTTTATCATAAAGGTTACGTTCAAACTTGTTTTACTTCATGGGAAAACACGAAAACATAAAAAAATTGAAGGGACATTCTTGAAAAAAGGGGCGCGATTATTTTTTGCATAAAAAAACTACACACTCAAGTGATGTCATGACATATATAACTTACACAACCTATGATTGAAACATTACACATTTAACAATACGATCACAAACTCAATGTGATCACATCAGTCTCTTTCATAGACATTCAACACCACATACTTGCACAAACAACATATTACACATTCTACATATCTCTCACAAAATTGAAATGACATACTAACGTATGACGCACTCTAGTTTAGAGGTCCATACTCAACTATTAAGGCTCTACATCTAAAATTAACCTCACCAAACTCCCACATTTATTCATTCATTCATTCATAAACTTACACTCTATGTGTTGTGTTTTGATGATGATGTCTTTATAATACACATATTCAAACAATTTCCTAATTACGCACTCTCATCTATTGTGCATTATTGGTGGTGATGGGGCATGTATAAATGAACTTAATCTCATAAATACACATCCACTCATGGGTCTCACTGATCCTATCTTTCCCTTTACATTTGATTCCATCTCATCCACAACATCGCATCTTGGTTGCATTTATCCTTACATTTACTTTTTACATGTAAATATTATTACACATTTTAGATACTTATCTTGTATGTCATTATCTTTTTCCATACACACATGTGCGTTTACTTGATTTTTAGTTGTGATCTCAAATTCTAAATATCTTTACATGCAACATGGATTCTTGGAACCTTTCCTATTACTAGTCCCACAACGGCTCCCTGGGGCATCCACTTTCATCCATTACGGGTTTTATTGTTTCTTTTTTCTTCATAGAACATTACTTCATTAGATTATATACAACTTGACATATTTTTTATCTCTTTATCATACTAACACTTGCTTCATGTGCATCATTTGTTTTGAAGGCCTATTTTCTATCATGGTTTTCTATTACATTCCTTGTCATTGTTTTCCACTTTTTGAGGATTTCCCTTTGTCTTGTGTTCACACTATGGCCTTGATTGTCTTGTGACACCATGAGTGGTGTCCTATGTTTGCAAACCAATTTTCATGTCTACATTATCTTCTTGTGTATTTTTTTATTTATGTCTTAGATTACACATTATATATGTAGACACTAAATCACACACTTTGGGTATTATTTAGGTCTAGTCTCATACTACTATTCATATGGTATTTGAGTGAAAAAATTAGTAATTAACACCCATCCCTTGATTTTTGTTGTTTTTGTAATACCCGACCTTCACCGCATATATGCTCAGTTAGATTTCATCACTTTACATTATTTTACCCTTGACTTGGGTATCCGGGCAAGATCTTGGGCACCCACGGACACCCGGGTGTTAGTCTAGGTGCCCTCATCCTTTTACACTTTCCCGCCACTTTTTGGGAACTTTTGGCCTTTTGAACTTCTTATCTTTTTGGTGGTTAGTCTATTTGGTGTTAATTATGAAATTAAATCTAGAGATTTGTACAAATATAAAGTTATGAGACCATAATGAGGGACAAAGCACTAGGCACTTCTATTATAATCTAATTTTGCATCCATCTAGTTCCATCACAAAGGACAAGGTTGGTCCATCTACATCACACATTAGAAGAGAGAAGTTTATTTTATTCCATCCACCATTTTATTACATTTTCTACATATAGTTATTGCTCTCTATGTTAAACAATCGCAACTATCACAAGAGAAAGATAGGTCATGATCACATACACACATACATAGAACTACATCGGTTTTGAGATGTAGTGCATCATTCATATCATATGTCCACCATTGTGGCTGTTGAGGATAGTCTAATCCCTTCATTTGAATTTTTTTAGGGTTTGATGTTTGTTTTAGGGTCATGCAAGTTTATTATTCATCATTAATCGGTGGTGAAATCTAGTACAGAGTAATGAATTGCGCACAACAAAAATTGAGGGTTTTACATCATCATCTCGACCCTCTAAATCTAGTTTTGAGACCTCCTAGACAGATCAAGGTGCCCATAGTTGCATTGATCCTCTCTCTAGTATCCCTATTTAGCAAAACATCTGAAATCTATACTTTTTTGGACCTCTACATGTTCGTTCTTGATTCCATAATATTCTTCTTATTTTACAACACATCCGAGATCATCCTACAAATTAGTTAAGCTCCTTTTAACCCTACTTATTATTTAGGGTTTCACATTTCCAGATTACATAGTTGCTTGAGCACTTTCTATATTTATTTACTACTTTTATTTACTATTATTTACTATTGTTCCTAGCTGGATTAAATCAATAAATCCATATTTTAGTAAATAATTTTGGTGAACCCAACGGCTTTCACGCTTAGGATCCTTATTTTTCCTCAATCATGGCTCCTAAAATTCCTCAAGTTTCTTTATATGATTTTCATGAGATACATCCTATTTTTCAAGTAGCTCTTCAAAAATCCCTGGACATTATGTATTGTCTTCAAAATACACCGCCACTTGAAATAAGTCCTATATTTGATCATTTATATAACAACCCTAGTCCTATTGATCCTCCATCTGATCAACCCTTATTGTAATCAATTCAAGCTTTGCATTATTTGTTTCAAGAAAAATTTATGGCTATGGAATCCACGATCACATCCCTCAAATTTGAATTCCAAAATTTTAAGGATGCTTCTCAAGCACATGTTTGTTCTCATTCTCTATCCCCTCTTCAATCCATGTCTAATACATGTCATAAAATTGAACCTTAATTCATTTCATTTCCATATCCTCTAATCCTTGATTGTAATCATTAAAACATGACATTCATATTGAGCTCCTTATTCGTCACTTGATCACTTTAGGTCACATACTTATTCTTATCCTCCTTATGCACTAGAAAATAATCAAGGGCATCCATATTCACACTATAATCAAATCAATGGACTTAATGAAAATGATTTCCATGATTTACAATGAAGAATAAAAATCTTGAGTGTCAAGGATTTATCTCATTTTCTTCACAACATTCTACTTCATGCGCATCTCCAAATGTTACATATCAATGGGCTTTGAAATCTCCTCCTTCTACATTGAATGAGCATAATGCTATCACTTCTAAAGTACCTTATTTGGTTAGAAAAGATCCACTTGTTCAATCCTCTTAAGGATGGTCCTCCTTCTCTTCGACTCAAGCTATCTACAATATTACAAACTCAAAGTATGAAACCACCTTTCAAAATCAATCAACTTTCTTCTTCGATCACATCATCAATACCGCCAAAGATGCCAAAATTAAATATTTATAGTCATTCCACTCCACTTCCATTTAGTATTCCTTTTTTAAATAAAATACCCCTCCACTCAAGTTATCTACACACTACTACATCAACATCCCATCACTGTTAAGGAGACTACTCCCTACGTTTATCCTCCTAGTATCTTTTGATGAAACCTCCATCACTTACAGACTTGTGGGCATTAAACTCAACACATCCCCCTCTTAACATCAATAAATCATGTATTATCACATTATTATACATTCATCTCATAGCATAGTCATATTTATCACACATTTAAGCTTTGACCATTACCCAATGACACACTCTTGTGCTTAGGTTCACACTTGATTGTTGAGGGCATACTACACATGAACTCCACACACTTCACTAAAGGTATTACAATTTATGTTTCACCATACATATCATGTTATACATCCTACATTCTCTATTTAGTCTGAAAAAGTTCAAGTTTTTCACTCTCCTACATCATACATCATATTATTTTGTGTGATATATGTGTCATACTTCTATTACCTACACATCTAGCATTGCATCATACACTACCCATCCTACAGATTAGATTACTTGGTTCTATACACATCTCAAATTACACATTCTACATCGTGTTGTATGTCTTATATCATACATCATACATTCTAAATTTATTCTAAATTATTTAAATGCTCATGCATCTCAAAAACACAATCTATAGATAGTTTACATCATTTCTACATTTACATATATACACGGCATACATCGTACTAGTATTCATCATACATGAATCAAAATCGCATATAACATTACATATTAATCATCATGTATACTACTTTTAGTATACATAAAGATCTTACATTGCATCTCATACATCATACAATACACATTCTACAGGTAATTTTATCATTTATCATCATCATCACACATACTAAATTGTATTCTATGTGTTTCACTCAATACCCTATCATGCACTTTAGTTCTCGGGTCCATCTTGGACTACAATGGGTTTGCAAATCAAATGGACCTTATCTTCATCATGCGTTCATCATTCACCCTTATATCATGTGAAAATCCTAGGCTACTATCATATGTTATAGGATAAATGGTCACCTAATCCTTCATCTTGTAGTTTTATACGCTTTTGGCTAAATCAACACTCCCTCTATTCATCTTATAGTGGTATACACTTTAGGCTACAACATCACTCCCTCTATCCATCTTGTAGTGATATATTCTTTAGGCTACATCATCACTCATATGTTCATATTTTTGTGATATACGCTTTGAATATAATGTTCACGTAAATATAATTTATAGGTCACATCTCATCCATACACATGCACAATCATCATAGCACATTAAACACAACCTACACTATGACCATTTCTTGATGACACACTCTTGTTTTTGGTTATTTATTGATCTTTGAGGGGAAAACCAAATGAACCTCATTGCATAAATTTAAATTCACTTGGGAACACCTGGATCTTATCATCCATCTTACATTTTATCCCATCAATCCACAACATATTGCATATTATGGTTGTTGTTACTCTTGTTTGCATTTTCTTGTTCATGGTATCTTTATTACAGATGATAGTTAGATTACTTATATGTAATTTATCTATACCACACACACATACATGTTCATCCCTTTTTTAGTTTTGATCATAGATAAATGTCTCTTACATGCAACACGGATGCTCGCCTTCTACCCTTCCTACAAGTGGTTTTGGGGGAATCCCAATTCGTCTCTCACAAGTGCTATTGTATAATTTTGTACTTATCACTTTACATTACCTTTTATACACACTTTTGACATACTTGATATCTCCCTAACATGCTAACAGTGCTTCATGTGCATCATTTTTATGCAGAGATATTTGATTCCATAATTTTTGTTACATTGTTTGTTATTGCTCATTTTTGTATGCAATCCTTTCCCTATCTTTGGTGTGCAGAATTGTTTTTTATATGGGGTCATTGTGGCCTCGCATTTCTTTTGATACCATGAGTGATGTCCTATGTTCATAGCTTGCTTTATGAAGCTATCATTGTCTTTGTACATGTTTACATTACTATACTTGATTTCTAGCTTTTCTATTATCTCTGCATAGTGTACACTTGTCTTTATACATGCATGGTTTTTAATAATAATGCTTGTTTGTAGCTAAACCTCTTGTTTGTACATACTATGGATTCTACCAAGTGCTTTCCCTTCCTCCTGCAAGGCATAGTTATAGAGTTCATGTGTTTGGTTCTCTTTTGGGGCCACATTATCCTATCAGCAACATTGTACACACCCCTAAAGGGGGCATATATATTGGGTTTAACCTTATACACAATGATTATACATAATTTTAGTTTAGTTCAAATTCTTCCTTTGCATTATGGGTTATATACAATGATTCTGTTCACACCAATCTACAAACCTTGTACAAAAAAATTCTACGGGATATGTTTTCCTTATAATTTTTAGGATCGATTAAAGTTTGGAAGATACAATGGAATTCTACCATATGCTTTTGAGCCAAAGTGGCATTAGATTGAAAAAAAAAAGCACACGAGATATCTTTACACACTATTAGGGAAGGATTTAAAGGTTAAAGGATATAACATAATTCCTCCGAATACCTTTTTAGCCTATCAAGTTGGATCGCCCAAAAAATCCAAGACATGATATCTTCCTTCGAACCCTTTTCTCTCATCACGAATCAAGTGCACATGTTCTTTTAGGATTTTCATACTTCCATTTATGTTTTTCCTTTCTGAGATATACATGCATAGTTTACTTCTTGATTTTCTTCTCCTTGTAGGTCAAACCGTATTATAAGAAAGAATTCAATAACAACACTTTTTGGTAGCACACACCTCATACTAATCATGCAAGAACATCACATATATAAGAAAATACAGAAATGCTTTTACATTAGGTTGAATCACACCATTTCTTTGCACTTTTACGTATATTGTTTCCATGCTCCATCTCCATCATCTTTTGGTCACTCCATTATTTGTCTAGTCCTTCGACGCATTTTCTACATCACTCTACATGGACATCATCAATGCATCTCTATCTTTTTTATGTTCTGAGATTTATTCTCACCAACAAAAAAAAGGGGTAAAATGTAGACACTAAATCACATAGTTGGGCTATTATTTAGTCCTTGTCTCATACTACTATTCATATGGTTTTTGAACATAGAAATTACTAGTTAGCCCCCATCTCTTGGTTATTCTTATTTTCTTGTTGTCGTAATTATTGACCTTCACCGTATACATGCCCAAGTAATTTTTCATTACTTTGAATCATTTTTACCTTGACTAGGCACTTATGCTAGATCTTGGGGCATCCACAGGCATCCTGGTCCTAGTCGGTTTTCCTTGATCCTTTTAACACTTTCCCACAATTGTTTGGGCACTTTCTAGCCATCGAGCATTCTATATTATTAATATTTGGATTCTTCAAGATTAATTACGAAATTAGATCAAGAGAACCATATAAATATAAAGTTATGAGACAATAATGAGGGTCCAAGAATTAGTCACTATATCACAACCTAAGGTTGCATCCATCAAAGGCTCTATTTGCATCCATCTAGCTCTATCATAAGGGAAAAGTTGTTTCACCTTCATCACACATCATAGGAGGGAAGATTATTCTATTCCATCCAATGTTCTATTAAATTTTCTACACATAGCTATTGCTCACTATTTTCACAAAGTACAACTAGCACAAGAGAAATATAGGGCATGATCACACACACACATAGAACTACATGGATTTTGAGATATAGTATATCACTTAGTTAGTAAGTCCACCATTATGGCCACATAAGATAGTTTGATGCTTGTTTTAGGTCGTGACAATATATTATTCATCACTAATCACTAGCAACACTCGATATCTACCAAAAATTATACATGAGAGACACCGAGGGTTTCACATCATCATCGACCCCATTGATCTGGTTTCTAGACCTAATATTAGGGCACCTACACTTGGCCTAATGCTCTCTAAGGTTCCTTGGTCTAGAACAAAAATCAGATATGTCCTTTTTAAGAACTTTAAATGTTTGTTCTGTTTCTAGAATATTCGGTTTATTTATGACATAGTCAAGATCAGCCTATGAATCAACTAAGGTCCTTCTAGCAGTAATTTATAATTAGGGTTTCACATTGTTATTTACTTAGTTGTTTTAGTCACTTTGTATATTGATTTACTGATTTTATTTACTCTTATTTATTTTTGTTCTTAGTTAAATTAAGTTAGTAAATGCATATTTTAGTTAATAATTCTTCTTGTCCACTAGCTTACATTTTCCATCCATGTTTTCTTGTACTAACACTTATCTCCTAGAAAAAAATTCGTGTGAATTGGGTAAAAAAAAAACACACTCCCTAACCTATAGGGAATCACTTTTAGCACAAAATTTTATCTTCCTTTTAACCACATTATTCTCAACGATGTTATATGCACCATAAAGGAGGGGGATATCATCCGGGTGTATCAGTCAACTAATACAATTATTTATTATAAAAATATGACACAATAGAATATAAGTATATCATATCTATTTAGTTTCGGGACTTAGAATTAGACTCGGGTCCTTAACACAATATAACCACAAGAGCCATTTTATGATTCCTTTAACATCGAGGTACTTCCACAACATTATTTAGTGTAAAAAATTCTACAACACTCCATGATTAGTTTTTGACAAGAAACATACTCTTTAGTTTAACATACACACATTACATCTTCTTTTACCTTCAACAACATTGGATTAGAAATGGTCAAACCACATTGAACTTTCATACACTATCTAAAGTGGTGTTTATATTATAGGAAGAATATAAAGGATCGAGGATGAAACCCGACTTTTCTCCATAATATTATTCAAGATCCTTGGCATGAGATCTACCAAAAACATGCATTCAACACAACTGGTGTGAAATCACCCAAAAAAATCGCCATTATAAACATCTAGATGATCCTTTCTACACTCTTTCCTCATCACGAGATCATGTCCACATGTTACTTTTTAACATTTTTCATTCTACAAACGTATTTACAATATTTTTACACATATACATGTGTATTTGACTACTTTTTCATTCTTCTCTATTGGAGGTTCATCCAAATGATTAGAGGTAGTCAACATCACTCATCATCATCATAAATTGAAAACAACATAAAAAAATCACATATATCAGAATTAACATCAGCAACAGGTAGATTTACGACATCTACAACATGATTATTTGCCATAGGGTCATTATGTCATGACTTTTTGCATTTTCTCATATTTACTCTTGAAGATCCATCTTTTTATCAATCCACACTTTTTTTTTTTTTTCTCTCAAAATGTTTCTCTCTATCAATCTACATACTTACCAAGTATGCATCACTATCTAATTTATGTTATCGGACTATATATTAATAACATAAAGTTGTGGAAATTTTAGACACAAAATCACGCATTTTGGCTAATTATCTAGTATCGATTGCTTACCACTATTCATATGACTCCTAAGAAATAAATGTACTAATTATTGCATGTATTTGGCCATCTTTACTTTCTTTCTACTCTACTTTTGTTGTGCACACCTTTTACTTAGTAAGTCGACCTCCAACCATTTAATTTCGGGAGTCTTGACCCCAACACCCAACCAAAAACAAGCACCAGGTGCCCCTGACCTCCTTGTACTTTACTCACGTCTATTTGGGTCCTTTCTAGATGTTTAAGGATCTTATATTTTTGGTAGTCAACATTTTTGGGGTTAATTATGAAATTAAAGCAAGGGAATCATATAAATATTAAGTTATGTGATCCTAATATATGGCCAAGTACTAAGAATCAACTATCTCCATCTAAGGTTGGATCAAAGGCTACTCACGAGCATTCAAGCATCCATTCAAGGAAAGGGGATGCATTATTCGTAAAAAAACTCATTGAATGGGAGTCTATTCTATTCCATGTACACATCTATTACATTTCTTTACATCAAATTTCTTTTTTTTTCATAAAATGTGACACACACAAGAGCCACCTAGGGCACAATTCCGCACATACACACACAAAACTAAATTGGTTATAAGATGTAGTGTAGCGCTCATTCATAAGATCACCATTGTGAAATTTAATCACATTCCAAAACCTCATTTTGCATCTTTTGTTTTAAGGATTTGATGTCTATTTCAAGATTTTATAGGTCAATACTTCATTGGAGGTTTCCTAAGGATCTCGCGATCATTACATGATTAAAAGAAAATGGAGACAAATCACCATATGAATATTCAAATATGGTTTTATAATATTGTTTTCAGTCACATGAACCTACAATTTGTCTAGGGAACCCCATGTTACTCCTATACCTTTCTCGGGTGCAACCATCCATCATATTCATCTTGATATACATTTTTCTTAGTGTTTGTGTGACCCTTATACCTCTCTATTCAACTGGTCAACACTTTGGTATGATAAATATTTAATTGCAAATCAGTTAATGATTTCTTAACCCTCTTTGCAATTAGGGTTTCACATTTCATACCTTAGTTTTATTGGGTCATTTGTTGCACTTAATTGTCATTTTTTTACTACTACAATATGATGATTAAGCATTTTGTAGCATTTATTCACATTTTTCGTAATTTGAAAGTAGTGGGGTCACATGGAGCAGACCCTCATTTTTCAAGTTTCATTTTTATTCAGATGTGTTTGGTTGTTGAAAATAATGGGTTCATTAAAAATGTGTTGAAACTTACAATAGAACGTTTTTTTTATATGTATGTTAAACATTAATTCACAAACAACACATGTGAATGATTCATTGAAATAAAATGAAAATGAAGATATACATGGAAAAAAATTGTTTATGATAGGCATAAAATGAGTATGATCGATATGCTTTAGATATTTTAAGAAAATACTATTGGAAGGTGTAAATTCAAAATTGAAATCCATAAGTGCAAATGTGAAGGCTTTGCATGGCACAAGCACTTTTGATGAAATGTTTGGGCAAGTCGTGAGCTAGAAAAATTCCTCTCCTTCTCTACCTCATCAAAATTAGGCATAGAATTATTCCACTCCCTCTCTATTTGTTTTCGTGTGATGTTATCATTATAGATTGTTACTATTTTTATCAAAGGATTAGAACATTGATTTTTATGTTGGTATGCATAAAAATTTAGTGCTTGAGTTTATTTTTTCCACCTCAATAACATTACCCTAGTCATGAAATTTTTATTAAACATAAAAATAATCCAATCCATGATATCGAGTCATTTCATTGTGTATTATCTCCTCTAATAAATATTCAAATAAAGGTGACATCTCCTTGTATGCTTGTGAACTAGATTTGGAATTGCTCAGAAACAAAACCACGAGATCATAAAACATTATTTTTCACCTCATATCCCTTCATTATTATCTAGAGAATAGAAATGTATAATTGGTATTCACCATGACGGTTAGATAGAATGTTGTACATTCACATATCGGGCCTACTTATCTAACTAGATGAATGCATACATTACTAAAACACCCTTTTACCTCTAGAACGATTCTCCAAAAATGAGTTATACGAGGTGGATTTATTTCTTTCATGGCCCCTAAGATCTTAGTATATATATGAACATGTTGGAAGTATTTAGAATTTTTTGGTCACTGTATGAAATTTTTACAAGGCCATTTTGTGGCTAGTCAAACTTCTTTGGACTATCTTGGATATTTCAAACTAACCCTTTTCGAAGGTTGATTGGGCTAGTAACTTTCCTTGAAGCCATTTCCATCCTGCTCCTATTCGTTGTCGAGCCAAGGACTTTAACCCATCGACAAGGGTTGATGAGTTCAGACGTTAGTTTCATTAGTCTGAACCCCTATTAAGCTACATCATGTGTCAAAATTAGGTCTTGATTTCAGATTTTTCTTCTTTTGAATCACCTTCACACATGCTATCTCTAAAAGAGTCATAATTTTTATTTTGAGTTAAACCTCTTTCATATAATTCTATATTTTTTCCTATCCACATAACTCTTATCTTCACTGTTCACACTTACGATAGAATGCATGTTATCCATTGCCCCACTAAAATTGTGATAGCATTCATTGACATTATTTTTGGAATGTCCACGTGATTCGCTTCAGATTCTCAAATGTAATCCACATATATCTGATCATTTTCCATGAGCTATCTTTCTCGTGTGCCCCGAAAAACCACCAGATGAAACATCTCCTCTGCAACCTACATACAAAATTATGTAATTCATTAACTTGAGAAAAGCCACATCTCTCATGTGTCACCTTGTGTAAAAATACAAACCAAAAAGCTTTACCATTAAATGAATATCAACTATGCTTTGGTTCATGACTGAATTGTTCCATTTTTGTTGAGGAACATCATTCATAATTACTTCAGGAATGTTAGAGATTCCGACATAAAGTTTTTGTAATGAGTCTCTTTCATGATTACAT
The DNA here is from genome assembly GCA_018340775.1 of Taxus wallichiana var. yunnanensis. Taxonomy (NCBI): domain Eukaryota; kingdom Viridiplantae; phylum Streptophyta; class Pinopsida; order Cupressales; family Taxaceae; genus Taxus; species Taxus wallichiana. The sequence continues at coordinate 326,215,356 of CM031241.1, read as the reverse complement.
TCATTTAATCTCAATGTTTTAGGCCACGCATCTGTGTCAATTATGGCAGGAGCGGTGGCTATATAGTTATCAAGTTTTACCATAGAAAACCCACCAAAGTGATTTCCATTGCCATGTACGTGAACTAATGCGCTATGAAGATGCAATGAATAATTACTTTCCACATCTTCGATACTAAGAAGACTCCTTTTTCACCTTTTATTTGTATATGTATATCTGGACATGAATTCTCTATGATCATATGAGGACCTACTTGTCCCTCACCCCCTTCCTGCCTTCTAGACCTGGTACGTGGCCATCCCCCACTGGCCTTACCTCTGCCAGCCACCCCACCTCCTTTAATTCCTTTGACTTGCAAATTTCTTGCGCCCTGTGCTACTGCTCCCTTTGACTGTTGCTCGCCCACGTGAACAAGGAGGAGTGTTTTTGTTGGGATTTGAGATGATTGGCTTGGCGTGTTCTAGACAAGTGGATTCATTGATGGTGAAATGAAGGTTTGGGAGTTATTGCGTGGGTGGGTGTGGTTTCTCAAATTCATCTTTGCAGGCGAGTTTCCGTGGAGCGAAGAACTGAAATTCTCCTACGAAAGTTCCGTGAGGAATTAAATGCGCTATAGGCAGGGCTGAGTCAAGATGAATAAAAAAACAATCAAAGTCTTGTTTAGAGTAACATTTTGATGCTAAGAAGTCGATCTCTAAAGGCATTAGTGAGTAAGCCACCATGCTCAATTCAACAATACCCATTACCGTTGAGTCAATTATCCATATCGATTTTTTTGGTATGAATGCGACCAATTTCCATCTTAGATCTACATAATCATGATAGTAATAATAATGTTCTGTAGAGAGTATGATATGCGAGATAAAGTTTTAGTTGAAACTCGTCTAAAAGGCGGAGATACTAGATATATGTGGTTTTGAAAGAATGAGTTACATGATTTCAAGTCGAGGTGTAATATATTTTCTTGATAGGAGAGCTCATCGGGGTCTTCTCACGTGAACACCCATGAAAATGGATTTATGTAGTCTAAGTGGATATGGGAATTAGCTACGAGAATCGACTAATTAACAAATACCATCTTTCCTTAAGGAGACTAGACCCTCATAATTTTACATAGAACTTGGGGCTTGAGTTCTAGCATGGTTATAACACAAAGGAAAGAACCCATGATGGTTTGCTTGATCAAGGGAAATGGTAACTCGGTTAGTAGTGGGACTACTTTAGCCTTTAGAGATCCCGAAGGATGTGCAGAGAACTAAGGAAAATAGTTCCATCTTGTTACTTCATTTCAGGGAGATCACTTTACTTAGAATTTTACTAATGATAATGTTGTAAGGCATGGATCGGCTAGACTCAAATCAAGGACCTCCATCGGCCTTTCAAAAGCACTCTACCTTTGAGACAACGGTCCTTCGCAGGTTTGGGGTTTGCTAGTTGTTTGGTTTCCTATAGTGCAGGGTTTCCACTTTTTGGGGCGAGGATCTCTTTTCTAAGAAATATAAGATGCAACAGTTTAAAAAAAAGTTCGAAGTCCGCATAAGCATTACCGCAAGGTAGTATATGTTATTTGAGAAAATGGATGCTTTCCAATTAATAGTTGCAAGCCTATGGATTAGTTTCAAACATTGTGGGGTTGTATGGTCATATTTTCAGTTTGTTACTTTAGTAAAATAAGGTCAATTTTTTTAAGACAATATCCCAAGCATATGGAAAATTTTAGGACTTCAAAATTGTTAAGAATGTTCAATGGTTTTTATTGTTGGATTTTATCATCTGAAAGGAAAATATAGAAAAGGAGAAAAAAAAACCATCAGGAGAATATTACCCGAGGGTAAGATAGACCCTCAAATTTATTCCTTTGAGTGAGCTGTAATAGCAGAAGCAGATAAAAACTACCCTATGGAAGGGTTCAACTTTGTAATCTTTTGAGGCCGATCTATTTCATATCAGAATATTCATGAAACACAATTTGCTCTGCTATTATATGAGCTTCTTCAACGTGTCACCAAGTTGGCAGGCATAAAGTTTTCTGTTGGAATAATCACGCCTTACAGGCTGTAGCTGAAACATTTGCACCGTGTGTTTGATGTTGTCCTCAATCTAATGAAGGAAAAGGTTTATTGGTCATCACGGTAGATGCCTACCAGAGCCAGGAGCGTGATGTAATCAGTATATCTTGTGTCCGAGCTTCAAATCTTGGGGTTGTCCTTGTAGCTGTTTTTCACCGCGTGTTTGGGGCGCTAGCATGAGCTCGCAGAGCACTTCGGGTTAAGGGCAAGCCGCTGCATTGAAACAATCAGATGCATATGGAGATGGCGTTTTAAACCAGGCATGTTAAACCTGCCCTTGCAATCTTCTGCTACCCTTTTATTATGTCATGAATTGAATGTCCTTCTATTTTCTTTTATCTATTATGGCATTTAGAATGGGCTTCTTTTTTTTTCCTTGCTCCTCAATTAATTGCTCTCTAGCTTCGAAAATGGTATTTTGTAGCATAAAATTATTTCACAATGGACAAAATGAATGAACTAGGTAAACAAGAAACTTAACCTTTGTTTATGTTATTAGTTACTGCAATTCTCTGATCAATAATGGTAATTTATGAAAAGCTATCTCAAACCGATTACAATTCTAATTCAGTTTAAGAAAAAAAAATTTTTTTTTGGCTAGGTTGCTTTATGGCTATGCACTGATAATGCTTTTATTCTAAATGGATGTAATAGTGAAAGGCGAGAAATTAAAATTGTAGAGTTTTCTTTCTTGGTAAAGTGTATGATGTTATAGACATTCTTTGTAAATTATCTTCCTTGAGAATCGAACTCTGTAGTAGCAGATGTTTTCTTTGGAGCGACTATGAGGATAGGTCGAGTAGACTGTCGTGAGATAGATGGGTATACCCAAGCTATTCATATGTTGTTTTAGAGACGGAAGAGAAGGCATAGTTCGTAGGAAGAGTATTTTGCTTTGTATGCTTTCCCCTTCGCTGACTGTTAACCTTGTGATTGGTGACTCGAGTTGAGTCACGGTAGAGGATCTTATGTCGATTCACTTATATTTTCAACAGACTATCCCTTGCTTGTTTAAATTAAGTATCGAATGAAATGGGTTTCTATTAAATCCATTTTGTAGCTTAGCAAACCTTCAATAATTCAGGTAGGGACTTTCTGAGTAAGTGTTGACTGAGGCATGTATGAAAATAGAATGGTTACCTTGCTTTGAATTGGGTTAGACTTGTATGATAATGGAAAGGGTAGGAATCGACTCAGTTACATACTTTAGTGAGCTAAGCCCTTAATCTCTTACAATGATCATACGAGGGGTGGATTACGGTTTATTGCTGATTATGTGATGTAAGATAATAACAACCTTTGGTGAAAAGACTTCTTCTTGATCCTTTCCTGTGTAATCCAACTATAGTTGTTGTATGAAATTTTAGTTGGATAGAATCTAGTTTATTTAACTTCTTGATGAAAAATAATTAGGTTCGGTGAGAATTGCTTGGTATATTGAATCTCGGATTTAGTTATAGTGTTGTGAGTATTATTTGTATGTTGGTTTATTCAGCCGAGTGAAGTTAACTTTAATCTTTGACTGATTTGTGTTCATGTATGGTTGGGGCCTATATTCTTCCTAAAACATGGATGTGCGTTAATGCAGTCTTGTTAACAAGTAATTTTGAATATGTTAAGTCATTTGACCGATCTTTATCTTTTTGGTTAATAATAATAAAATGATGTTTGGGTGTTAGATTTCAATCACGTAATCCATAGGATTACTTGACTGAAATCTCAATACTCTCAGCCTTGTTGTCTTCACCAATAAGGTCTCACCTTGATTTTCTTTGGAATATCTCTCTCACTTGAATATTGGGATTCCTCCTTGTTGGCTGGTATAAATCTCGTCATCTTGTGAAACATGTTGATTAGTGGTTTGTGATTTGATCCATTCTTGAGTTTAGAATTTTTACTTTCATGATATGATAAAATGTTAGCTTACTATTGCAATGGGTAGTCTTAACATGCTCAGTTCTCATGAACTAATTCCAGCTAGTATTTGTGCAGATGGATTGTGCGAGTAGATTAAAGGAAAGAGTTGTAAAGGTTTCATCAGTGCAATTTATGAAATTCCTTGTAAAAATGTTCCAATGTGAGGTAAATTTTGTAATAGTGATTGCAAAGGAATTTAGAATACCCCTTGCCTTGGGTTGTTTTGAATTTGCGTGAAGATGTTATGTTGCCCTTCGTAGATAAGCTGGTAACTTATCTTTGTGGGAAATGTTATTCAAACTTTTCACTGGCATAAGCATTGTAAAACTATGGATCTTGAGAATTAAGTGTTAATTTAAATCTTTCTGAGACTCTGTATTGATGTGTTATATGTAAGTTGTAATGGGGTGGTTTTCCTTACGGAAGTTACCTAAAAGTTTTATTCAAAGAAATATGTTGTGGTTTAGATCCCCTTGTAAACAAACAATACCTTAAGTAATCAAGAGTGAGACCATCCTTGCAAAGTGATTTTATATAGCGTGTTATCCCTAACTGAACTAGTAAACACTACTCTTTTGGTGAACGCTAAAGACAAGTTTAATGGAAAACAATGGTTAGATTCTAATAAATTTAACAAGTAAGAGAAGAAAGTTTTGAAACCACTCAATTTATCTCTCAGCCTATTTAAAAGTAAGTAGCTTCCTCTTGATAAGCTCTTTCGGTGAAGCCTAGGTAAGAGCGCTATTTAACTACGTATAAAACCTCAAGCTTCAATTAAACCTTAGTAAGAACTAATGACGTCTTAAGGGTGAATTCATTTGACCTTCTTCCTTTAAATTTATCCAGGGTGTCTTATCAAAATAAATAACCTCCAATCATTTCTTACTGTGGCTTGCCCTAGCTGTGAGAGTGTCATGTGGTTGGGCTTCTATGTTGTTCTGTCTAAAAAAAAAAAATATTGTCCTTGATAGGTGTGGACGTTTTCAGTGCTGCTATTATGGCCATCCTTGTATCGAGTTGTTCACAGAGTTAGTTGTAACCTTGGTGATGACATGTTGCGCCATGTTATGTGTCAAGCAAGTCAAAAAAAAAAATATATCCTGTCTTTTACTGTGTTGATCGTGTTGTGATTTTTGGGTCGTTACACTTTGGTATCAGAGCATAGGTTCATGCTCTCGAACCTATGGGCTGGATTGGTGTTATATGATGATGTTACGTGGTGGTGGTGGTGTTACATGATGATACTGCATGATGATGATGATGTTGCATGATGGTGGTAGATATTGGAAGAGTAATGTGCTTTAAACGTGATGTGATCCATGTCGTAATTGTGTTTTTGTGAACGCACATGATGTGTATGTCACATTGTGCGTGTTTGTGATCATGTTGATATGTTTGGGGATGGGAGTATTCTCTCTCCTTCTTGTGGATTCTATGAAGAGTTCACGTGTGAATTACTGCTTGTGATGTGTGAAAAGAATTATAAAGTGGATGACATAGTGTTGGAGCTTTGTGACATATTGTGCTATGTAGGTGTATCAATGTGTTGTATGACTAGATTGATGTTAAAAGAGATGAGTTGTATCATGATGTTTTTACCATGTTTTGGAGAAATGTGTGTACCACCTTGTTATGTAGCAATGGATGTTATGTTGTGATGTTATTATGTTCATCGTATATCTGAGTTGTGTGATATGTAATGATTCATGTCGTGATTTAGGGTCATACGGTGAGTGTATGAACCCTATCGTATTGTGATTGCACTTTGGGTGCAGAATGTGGTAAAGTGATGTATTGCACCCTGTGAATGTATGATTGTGATCTACCCCATATACATACCATACGTGAGACGTTATGGTAGCTATGTGTGTACCACCATGGTGTTAGTGATGTAGTTATATGTTATGTTGTGAGCCTTACACTAACCGAACCTAAGGGAAATCGGTAGACTGTGTATGTATGGAGTGAGAAAATGTGTACCGTTGACCAGTCACTCGAGCCGAGTATGAGATAGGAAGTGGAGCCTTACATAGGCTGAAAACCCACTTTCGTTTGTTTGGTATGTGTGACACTTGTTCAACGGGTGTCATGCATATTGTGTTTCGCGGACACCTCAGGCTCAGTGGATGGTAACCTCTACTCTTTTCTCTCTCCCGATATGGTTGTCGTATGGATTTAACCTATGTGACTTTGACTATGTTGGGCCTTGTTGAAGTTGTGGCGAGATGATTCTGATTGAGATGATGATAGTTGTATTATTGATATGTATTTTATGAGCTGAGGCTCGATGTTCGAGTGCTAGCAACTCATTGAGTACCCCTTGGTGGCCAGATAAGGCCACACAGTTATCGTAATGTGACATTATTATAAGTTGATTTTATTCGTAAATTGAGCTTTTTACTTTATTTTGTGAGGACCAGCAGCTTTTCTTGATTGAAATGCATTACAATTTTGGGCATTTCCTTGGTTTGTGGCACTAACATGGGGATTTTGATACTAACTATGGCTATTTGGCCATTTATTTAGCTTGATTTGGGGTCTTCTTTTAAATTTGGAATTCTTACCACCTTGCCCAAGGCTTGTACTTTGCCACTTGGCACTTTGGATTGGATTGTTGTGCTGGTTCTATTGTCGTGATGTGTGGAATAGGGTCATAGGATGCACCATGGATTGGTTGGACCTATGGACCCGCTTCGTTGTATGGGGGTATGCCCCAAGGAGTACATATAACTAGCGGGTTGTTGAACCACGCGTTATTATGTCACTTGGGTTAGGAGTGTTCGAACTCTATGTGTCTTGGACCATAGGGTCAACCGGCCTCCTTGAGGGAGGCATAAGAGTTTGAGGGAGGCATAAGAGCTTGAGGGAGGCATAAGAGCTTGAGGGAGGCATAAGAGAGGGAGGCATAAGAGTTTGAGGGAGGCATAAGAGCTTGAGGGAGGCATAAGAGTTTGAGGGAGGCATAAGAGTTTGAGGGAGGCTTATGATATTTGTCTGTATGGTTGATGTTTCGGGATATATGTTGAGTTATTGTGATGTTTTGGTAGTGGTCTTTTGATGTATGTGTTACTCATGTCAGATGGATATGTGTTGTGATGTTGTGGATATGTCATTGATTCCCTCGTGGACACTATGTACCTGTAGCATGGTTTGGTGTTATGTGAATTTTTCATTGATGCAAATTGAGGAAATGTCTGGTGGATTGTAGTACTGTTTTGGTTAAGTATTTTGGTATGTCAGTCATTGATGTGTGTCGAGTAATATGTTATGTGGACTGTGCCTATTCCATTCCGTATTTGAGTAACCTTTTGTGGTGTAATACAATCTTGAAGTATATACTTGTGTGCTTGTGAATCTGTAGTGTCTTGTGAACCTGATAGGGTGTTGTGTTAGCAGTTCATGTTGGGCACCCACAATAAGGAATAAACCAAAACTCTTCAATGATGAAATTTTAAAAGAAATTAAAGTAAGAATAGTGCTAATGGAAAGAGACTAATGAAATGATAAACAAGAAAGAACTGCCAATCTTCACAGAACATTGAAAGTTAAAAATTCTACCAAATGTTCCTAAGGCTACCTTGTGACCCTGCTTTAATTAACTAAAATTTAAACCATAAAGTGTACTTCTCCTTTGCATGTTGTTGGTTACGTGCCATTTCTTTTCCTCTGTGTTATGTCGCATCGAGGACGATGCTTTCTTAAGGGGAGGAGAATGTAATGCCCATTTGGCGGTAAACCCTTTTCGAAGGTTGATTGGGCTAGTAACTTTCCTTGAAGCCATTTCCATCCTGCTCCTATTCATTGTCGAGCCAAGGACTTTAACCCATCGACAAGGGTTGATGAGTTCAGACGTTAGTTTCATTAGTCTGAACCCCTATTAAGCTACATCATGTGTCAAAATTAGGTCTTGATTTCAGATTCTTTTCTTTTGAATCACCTTCACACATACTATCTCTAAAAGAGTCATAATTTTTATTTTGAGTTAAACCTCTTTCATATAATTCTATATTTTTCCTATCCACATAACTCTTATCTTCACTGTTCACACTTACGATAGAATTCATGTTATCCATTGCCCCACTAAAATTGTGATAGCATTCATTGACATTATTTTTGGAATGTCCACGTGATTCGCTTCAGATTCTCAAATGTAATCCACATATATCTGATCATTTTCCATGAGCTATCTTTCTCGTGTGCCCCGACAAACCACCAGATGAAACATCTCCTCTGCAACCTACATACAAAATTATGTAATTCATTAACTTGAGAAAAGCCACATCTCTCATGTGTCACCTTGTGTAAAAATACAAACTAAAAAGCTTTACCATTAAATGAATATCAACTATGCTTTGGTTCATGACTGAATTGTTCCATTTTTGTTGAGGAACATCATTCATAATTACATCAGGAATGTTAGAGATTCCGACATAAAGTTTTTTGTAATGAGTCTCTTTCATGATTACATTCATTTAATCTCAATGTTTTAGGCCACGCATCTGTGTCAATTATGGCAGGAGCGGTGGCTATATAGTTATCAAGATTTACCATAGAAAACCCACCAAAGTGATTTCCATTTCCGTGTACGTGAACTAATGCGCTATGAAGATGCAATGAATAATTACTTTCCATGTCTTCGATACTAAGAAGACTCCTTTTTCACCTTTTATTTGTATATGTATATCTGACATGAATTCTCTATGATCATAGAGGACCTACTGTCCCTCACCCCCTTCCTGCCTTCTAGACTGGTACGTGGCCATCCCCCTGGCCTTACCTCTGCCAGCCGCCCCACCTCCTTTAATTCCTTTGACTTGCAATTTCTTGCGCCCTGTGCTACCTGCTCCCTTTGACCTGTTCTGGCCGCGTGAACAAGGAGGAGTGTTTTTGTTGGGATTTGAGATGATTTGCTTCAGCGTGTTCTAGACAGTGGATTCATTGATGGTGAAATGAAGGTCTGTCACCCTGTTATTGCGTGGGTGGGTGTGGTTTCTCAAATTCGTGTTGTACAGGCAGTTTCCGTGGAGCGAAGAACTGAAATTCTCCTAGGAAAGTGCCATGAGGAATTAACTGGCTATATGCAGCAGCTACAGAGTCGAGACGAATAAAAAACAATCAACAGTCTTGTTTAGAGTAACATTTTGATGCTAGCAAGTCGAGCTCTAAAGGCGTTAGCAGGTAGCCGCCATGCTCAATTCAACAATACCCATTACTTCCAGTCAATTATCCATATCGATTTTTCAGGTATGAATGCTGACCAATTTCCATCTTAGATCTACATAATCATGATAGTAATAATAATGTTCAGACGAGTATGATATGCTACGAGTTTTCTGAAAACGAAACTCGTTCTAAAAGGCAGAGATACTAGATATATGTGGTTTATGAATAGAATGAGTTACATGATTTCAGGTTGAGGTGTAATAGATTTTCTTGATAGGAGAGCTCATCAGGGTCTTCTTCACGTGAACACCCATGAAAATGGATTTATGTAGTCTAAGTGGATATGGGAATTAGCTACCGAGAATCGCAATTAACAAATACCATCTTTCCTTAACAGGACTAGACCCTCATAATTTTACATAGAACTTGGGGCTTGAGTTCTAGCATGGTTATAACAGCCCAAGGAAAGAACCCATGATGGTTTGCTTGATCAAGGGAAATGGTAACTCAGTTAGCAGTGGGACTACTTCTAGCCTTTAGGAGCCTGAAGGATGTGCAGAGAACTAAGGACAATTGTTCCAAGTTGTTACTTCATTTCAGGGAGATCACTTTACCTAGAATTCTGATAATGATAATGTTGTAAACATGGAATGACTAGGACTCAAATCAAGGACCTCCATCAGCACTGCTGAGCACTCTACCTTTGAGACAACGGTCCTTCGCAGGTTTGGGGTTTGCTAGTTGATTGGTTTCCTGTAGGTGCAGGGTTTCCACTTTTGTGGGGCGAGGATCTCTCTTTTCTAAGAAATATAAGATGCACAGTTTAAAAAAAAATGCAGTCCGCATCAAGCATTACTGCAAGGTAGTATATGTTATTTGAGAAAATGGATGCTTTCCAATTAATAGCTGCAGCCTCTGGATTAGTTTCAAACATTGTGGGGTTGTATGGTCGTATTTACAGTTTCTGTTACAGTAAAATAAGGTCAAATTTTTTTAAGACAATATCCCAAGCATATGGAAAATTTTAGGACTTCAAAATTGTTAAGAATGTTCAATGGTTTTTATTGTTGGATTTTATCATCTGAAAGGACAATATAGAAAAGGAGAAAAAAAAACCATCAGGAGAATATTACCCGAGGGTAAGATAGACCCTCAAATTTATTTACAGAGTGATCCTAATAGATCTTAGCAGAGAAGACAAACCATTCATGGAAGGGTTCAACTTTGCAATCTTTTGAGGCCGATCTGTTTCATATCAGAATATTCATGAAACACAATTTGCTCTGCTATTATATGAGCTTCTTCAACGTGTCACCAAGTTGGCAGGCATAAAGTTTTCTGTTGGAATAATCACGCCTTACAGGCTGCAGCTGAAACGTTTGCACCGTGTGTTTGATGTTGTCCTCAATCTAATGAAGGAAAAGGTTTATTGGTCATCACGGTAGATGCCTACCAGAGCCAGGAGCGTGATGTAATCAGTATATCTTGTGTCCGAGCTTCAAATCTTGGGGTTGTCCTTGTAGCTATTTTTCACCGCGTGAATGGGGTGCTAGCCGAGCTCTCGCAGAGCACTTTGGGTTAAGGGCAAGCGGTGCATTGAGAAACAATCGATATGGAGATGGCGTTTTAAACTAGGCATGTTAAACCTGCCCTTGCAATCTTCTGCTACCCTTTTATTATGTCATGAATTGAATGTCCTTCTATTTTCTTTTATCTGTTATGGCATTTAGAATGGGCTTCTGCTTTTTCCTTGCTCCTCAATTAATTGCTCTCTGGCTTCGAAAATGGTATTTTGTAGCATAAAATTATTTCACAATGGACAAAATGAATGAACTAGGTAAACAATAAAACTTAACCTTTGTTTATGTTATTAGTTACTGCAATTGTCTGATCAATAATGGTAATTTATGAAAAGCTATCTCAAACCGATTACAATTCTAATTCCAGTTTTTTAAAATTTTTTTTTTTGGCTAGGTTGCTTTATGACTGCCTGATAATGCTTTTATTCTAAATGGATGTAATAGTGAAAGGTAGAAATTAAAATTGTAGAGTTTTCTCTTTCTTGGTAAAGTGTATGATGTTATAGACATTCTTTGTAAATTATCTTCCTTGAGAATCGAACTCTGTAGTAGCAGATGTTTTCTTTGGAGCGACTATGAGGATAGGTCGAGTAGACTATCGTGAGATAGATAGGTATACCCAAGCTATTCATATGTTGTTTTAGAGACGGAAGAGAAGGCATAGTTCGTAGGAAGAGTATTTTGCTTTGTATCTTTCCCCTTCTTGTTGTTAACCTTGTGATTGGTGACTCAAGTTGAGTCACGGTAGAGGATCTTGTGTCGATTCACTTATATTTTCAAATGAGACTATTCCTTGCTTTTAAATTAAGTATCGAATGAAATGGGTTTCTATTAAATCCATTTTGTAGCTTAAAACCTTCAATAATTTAGGTAGGGACTTCTTGAGTAAGTGTTGTGAGGCATGTATGAAAATAGAATGGTTACCTTGCTTTGAATTGGGTTAGACTTGTATGATAATGGAAAGGGTAGGAATCGACTCAGTTACATACTTTAGTGAGCTAAGCCCTTAATCTCTTACAATGATCATACGAGGGGTGGATTACGGTTTATTGCTGATTATGTGATGTAAGGTAATAACAACCTTTGGTGAAAAGACTTCTTCTTGATCCTTGCCTATGTAATCCAACTATAGTTGTTGTATGAAATTTTAGTTGGATAGAATCTAGTTTATTTAACTTCTTGATGAAAAATAATTAGGTTCGGTGAGAATTGCTTGGTATATTGAATCTCGGATTTAGTTATAGTGTTGTGAGTATTATTTGTATGTTGGTTTATTCAGCTGAGTGAAGTTAACTTTAATCTTTGACTGATTTGTGTTCATATATGGTTGGGGCCTATATTCTTCCTAAAACATGGATGTGCGTTAATGCAGTCTTGTTAACAAGTAATTTTGAATATGTTAAGTCATTTGACCGATCTTTATCTTTTTGGTTAATAATAATAGAATGATGTTTGGGTGTTAGATTTCAATCACGTAATCCATAGGATTACTTGACTGAAATCTCAATACTCTCAGCCTTGTTGTCTTCACCAATAAGGTCTCACCTTGATTATCTTTGGAATATCTCTCTCACTTGAATATTGGGATTCCTCCTTGTTGGCTGGTATAAATCTCGTCATCTTGTGAAACATGTTGATTAGTGGTTTGTGATTTGATCCATTCTTGAGTTTAGAATTTTACTTTCATGATATTATAAAATGTTAGCTTACTGTTGCAATGGGTAGTCTTAACATGCTCAGTTCTCGCGAACTGATTCCAGCTAGTATTTGTGCAGATGGATTGTGCGAGTAGATTAAAGGAAAGAGTTGTAAAGGTTTCATCAGTGCAATTTATGAAATTCCTTGTAAAAATGTTCAATGTGAGGTAAATTTTGTAATAGTGATTGCAAAGGAATTTAGAATACCCCTTGCCTTGGGTTGTTTTGAATTTGCGTGAAGATGTTATGTTGCCCTTCTGTAGATAAACTGGTAACTTATCTTTGTGGGAAATGTTATTCAAACTTTCACTGGCATAAGCATTGTAAAACATGGATCTTGAGAATTAAGTGTTAATTTAAATCTTTCTGAGACTCTGTATTGATGTGTTATATGTAAGTTGTAATGGGGTGGTTTTCCTTACAGAAGTTACCTAAAAGTTTTATTCAAGAAATATGTTGTCGTTTAGATCCCCTTGTAAACAAACAATACCTTAAGTAATCAAGAGTGAGACCATCCTTGCAAAGTGATTTTTTATAGCGTGTTATCCCTAACTGAACTAGTAAACACTACTCTTTTGGTGAACGCTAAAGACAAGTTTAATGGAAAACAATAGTTAGACTTTAATAAATTTAACAAATAAGAGAAGAAAGTTTTGAAACCACTCAATTTATCTCTCAGCCTATTTAAAAGTAAGTAGCTTCCTCTTGATAAGCTCTTTCGGTGAAGCCTAGGTAAGAGCGCTATTTAACTACATATAAAACCTCAAGCTTCAATTAAACCTCAGTAAGAACTAATGATGGCTTAAGGGTGAATTCATTTGACCTTCTTCCTTTAAATTTATCCAGGGTGTCTTATCAAAATAAATAACCTCCAATCATTTCTTACTGTGGCTTGCCCTAGCTGTGAGAGTGTCATGTGGTTGGGCTTCTATGATGTTCTGTCAAAAAAAAATATTGTCCTTGATAGGTGTGGACGTTTTCATGCTGCTATTATGGCCATCCTTGTATCGAGTTGTTCACAGAGTTAGTTGTAACCTTGGTGACGACATGTTGCGCCATGTTATGTATTTTTACAAAAATATGAGCGAGTAAATAACTAGTTATAAATACTCTTGAAAATTAACAAAATCATGAAAATTATCAATGCACTACACCTTAGTATATTGATGCTCTTAAAAATACATGTTTGGTCATGTTTTTGTTGTGGTCCTTATTTTGGTGGAAGTACAAAAAGTAAAAAATGTGGAACACAATTATAGTATTTGGCGTAGAATTTGTATCATAGTTTTTATCTTGGTTCACCCATTTTACCATCTAGTCACTCCATTCAAAATAGAAAGCTATTTTTATATGAATACATATTTTCATATAATTTACCTCTACCATTTAATGGTTTTAATAAATAGGTGAACACAAAAAAACTAGTGTATCTCTATTTTTCCCTTTTCACTTTAATACTAAACTATAAAAAAAAAAATCAGTAATGACAGGGAAAGTGATGAAATTTCCACTCTCTCTCCTAAAGTATGAGAAATAATTGTTTTGTAACATTATATTATTATTTTTCTCTCTCTAATCCTTCTTAGTTCAAATGGAAACAAAATGAATAAGTATGATTCTATGTTAGTTTAAGTACTGACACCATGTGGATGTAAATGACAAAACATGGCAGTTAGAAAATTTTCTATTCTTTTAAACATTACTTTATTTATGTAGAGGCATAACATTATATGTATACTTTTTTGGAAATAAAAGTTTCATATTATTGTTTGAAAAAAATGTGTGGTTACACTTTGTAATATTTTTCTTGGTTTTTTTCATTAGGTAAATTTGGGTTGAGGGTACCCATACCCTGTAACAAGATATTACAACTGGAGAAAAATATAAAACCATGAGGATTAAGAAAGGCCTCCTCCTCCGGGGACATAGAGAAAGCATACAAGCATCATGACACAAAAATAAAAGTAGAAACATAAAACTAACACTATTCAATATTATCCCCGAGGCTTATTCCCAAGGTGTAATAAATGCATTTTGAGGGGATATTTTGAAAAAATTCCTTTATTTAGATTCCCCATAGTAATATATCCTACATCATTATTCGGATTTACATTTTCCTTAGAGTGAATCAGAATGATGATTTCAAGATTATCCTTGTGCTCATGAGATTGAGTCATAGGAAGAAGGAAAATGGTATCTTATACATATCCAAGAGGTTTCACCTTACCTACAAGAGTGGGTGCAAGAATGTCCTCGACAATAATCATATAAAGATTATCTTTGTTCCGAGATTTTTGTCAAAATCACTACTTGGTTAGATTTTAACAACAAAATGACTAAGATAATAATTTTTCCACCAAAAAGATATACTTTTATCTTATTTTTTACCCATTAGACAGGTCCCTGACTAAGTGACATAGAGAAAAAAAAGTCCTGCATCTTAAAGGGAACCCTTCATAATCAAGATTTTGGTTCTAGGTACGATCCTCAACTTGAGATAAATAGTAGTAAGGAAATCAATAGAGGTGTCCATATCCTCCGAATATGAGCATATGTGGTAATATCATATCAAAATGTATTACATTCAATGTCCAAACATTTTCCCAAGGAACCGCTATATAAATTAACAATTTATCAATTAAAACTTCCAACGGAAAACATGGAAATTGAACCCAAACCCATTTGAAATTAAATTATTAAATCACCGGATTGAACAAGGGGATCCAAAACATCATAAGAAAGAAATGCAATTTGAAATCCAAAACTTAATCAAATATCTAATCTCTATAATATTATTTTAAAAGATTCTAATTAAAAGACCTCTAGATTTTGGGTAAATATATATTTTACCGTCAATAAGAAGATTCCAGTGAGTCGTGATCTAATCATGAAGAGTAAGGACGCCTGGGAAAAGGTTATTTAATATGTACATGATCCCATTACTCTTGAGGTAAGCTACATATTGAATAACTTCTACACCAAAGGATATAGACGTATATATTTTTGCAGTAGCCTTAGGCTTGGGAGGAAGTTTGCTGGTTGATTTAAATCCTTACAGAAATATTTTACCATAAAAACCTTCACTAAACAAACATATAGGGTTAACCCCTGTAACTTCTCCGGTAACATTTTGTTGTATATTTTCCATTTGCTCCACCCTTGAAGGATTTATCCAAGTAACAGATACATATGGTATCTGGTCGTTTTACCCTATCAACGCAATGTTTAAATGGGAAGAAACATGCCAAGTGTAGGGGCTAACACTAGCCCCTAAAGTGTTGTCCCTTGGATCAATGCCAAAAAAAGAAAATGAGTTCCCTGCATGCATAGTTTCCAAGGATCCACTAAGGTGGTAGCGACCAACAAAACCACAAAGATCCAAAGGGTTACCTTGATAATCAACCCCACAGCATCAACTTCACTTCCCCAGTATTGGAAAAATGTTTATCAGAGCCTGCACAAGAGTTACCACAGGGACAATGTAGACGAAGAGGCTAACCAATCTCATCCGCTCCACGAAGAAGAGCCACAATAATTTCTTAATCAATCTCATTGATGCACACCCATGCGTCAACAAAGAGCGAAGATATGGCTCCATTTCCATTACGGTCATGGTTCTAGGAGATATCAAGAGAGTGATTTATAAATTTTTAATATTTATTTGAATTAATAAATGAAGAAAGAAAATATTAACCTTTATTTGAAAAATATCTCACATATTAAAATGGTATGAAATTTTATGTAAATAACACAGTGACGAAAAAAAAAAAAAAGCATGTAATACTGCTCCTACGAAATAAATGAATTTGTTACTTTTACAAAATGAATAGTTGTGTACTTGTACTTTATAGAATGAATTAAATAATTTATGGTTGACATTTATCATAAGAATTTTTTTATGTTAGGTATTGTATTTTCATGCTTTATTTACACTTTAACAAAGCAATGGTATCGATTAGTGTATTTTCCATTACAATTTTTTCTCATGTATTGCAAAAGGTCAGTTCTAAGTCTATATAAATGTAATTACATCCTAAATCCCTCCCTATGACATTATCATCTTGATTGTGTTATGGTCCATTAAGTGAACCACTACACATGACCATTGCGAAATTCCTTCTATTGTTCCTTTTTACATCTTTGACAACACTTTAGAAATGTGTGAATTATCTATCTTTTAATGCTTAAGATAATAAATCCTTTTAGTGGTATATGCCAAGTTTACTTTCACCATTTGACTTGAGGTTCAAGTTTAATGTATGGCATAGTACTCAATATGTACTTTTTAATCCTCATATGAGATAGCTTGTTTATATCCTTAATGCATCTTGAAATGTTACGGATATTTAAGATTTACTTTGACTTTGTCATGCCCTAAAATTTTTTACCCAAAAGAGGTAAAAGTTTTTGTGTGATATTGGTTATGATGTTGAACATACCTATCGTGATGTTTGTGTTATTACGGTGGACCGCTACGGAGCTTAAAAAGTTTCTCATGAGTTACATTTGTCATTGTTGCATATGGGTTATGCTAATCTTCTTTGTAGCGTTCAAATTTCATTAGATGTCTCTAAAGAGACTTTACATTACGCTTCACTTGAATACAATATAGTGTAACGTTATTAATGTTATAATAATATTACATTATAGACCATAATAGTATTATATATAATTATGTAATATTTTTATTAGATAAGGTAAAAAGATAGATTTTGAAGGGATCGAGAACCATGTACAACTGAAAGATAAGCAACAAGGCTCAAAGGTGAAACAACAAGGAACAAAGCCACACTAGGCTAAAGATGAGACAAAACAACCAACCAAAAAAGTAAAGAAGAAAACACCAAAAGAAGAAAGGGCCCCAAGAGACAGGTGAGTCAAAAATCCTTGACCACCGCATGGAGAAAACCTAACTACCATGGTCCTTTACTCTTTGGGATCTGAGATTCATCTTAAGGGGAGAACCTCCACCTTTACCTTTCTTTTGTTGTTTACCACCTGCCATCCATCACCCCCATTAGGATCAACATTCTCATCAGGGTGAATAGGTAGTCGAATTTCAAGCACTTCCTTGTTTATGGGACTTTGAAACTTCTTGAGATAAGGTGACTAGGAGCAAAGGATCCACTCTTACAATAGGAAGAGGGGACAAAGTGTCCCCCACCTTCTCCTCATGTTTTTCCTTAATACCAACCAAATAATTTTCAGTATCACTATCCTCAAGTCCGTAGACAACAAGATTACCTGGATTAAAATCCTTCCACCAAGAAACCCTTCCTTTAATGCTTTTTTAACCATGTGACAATCAACAACTAGATGTCCTAAAGCAAAGCATGTTCTGCATCTAAAAGGAAACCCTTCATAATCTAAATTTTGCATCCATATTGAATCCTTGACCTTGAACTCCATGGTAGCTGGAAAGTCAATAGTCATGTTCATATCCACCAATATGCGAGCATATGTGGTGTGATCAAAAGAATCAGTTTTGGGATCAATGGCTAAGAATTTTCCCAACGCATTACCCATAGCTCTTAAGCAATCCTCACTCCAGAAGTGCAGGGGTAGATATGGCATCCTAATCCAAACGGGTAGATATATAATGTAATATAAACCTATGATCATTTTGAATATTATCATTGATAAGAATTATAACATGTAAGCAATATAACATTATGGACCTTGTAATAATGATTCTATGTTATATATATAATATCGCCATATCACGATAACATCATAACAATCATGCATTCCATCCTTCATTATGAAGTTAAATACAAATATAATTTTTAATACAATATCATAGACATTCTAACATCAAAAACAAAACTTTATATTGTTAAGAGTAACATTATAACAATATAACATTGTATACTATATCATTTTTTATTTTTATTTTTTTCATATATCATATTTACTAAAAACTATTTACAAATAATGATATAAATATACACATGTTAGATTATATACCTTATATTTTACTATATCTTTCATGATATGGTATATTATATAAGATATTATACATTTATTACACTTAATGTAGTATTACAAATATTAAAATATAATAACGTAAAAAAAATCTTAAGAATTACAATAGTTTAATTATAATAACATTGTGAATCTCAATAGATGATTATGTTATATAACAATAATATTGCTATAATATAATATATTTTTATATCATCAATGAGTTATTATATTATAGATAATATAACACTTCTATGTTACAATCATGGATGTTTATACTAACATAATATTGTACTTGTCCTGACGTTATATTATAACTTAATTGTTTAAGTTATTTTTATAACCTTACATTCTAACATACCTCAATATGCATATATGTAATATTAATTTAAAATTTTGTAATATCTCCTTAATAATATCTTATATCACATTTACAACCTTATATAAAATTAATCTTATCTTTTTGTTTGCCCTAAAATAATAATATCAAAGAAAGGACTCTTTTTTCCCTAGAAAGGTCTCTACGCGTGCCCTTGCCCTCACTACATGCAGTCGTGAAACCCGTAGCTACTAATCCACGCGAGGATCGGTGGTGCTCCTCGACCAGAAAATGGAGATGATGGGGGTACAAATATGGGGCATGTTTCTCCTGGTCGTGGATCGACCTTTCCTTTACCAATGCTGCGACTATACCTCTGCCCATGGACGACTGTGCAAACCCTAGCCATTTTCAAGCACCATCTGGGGGCGTTCCTGGGAAAGGCTCTGTTCATGGTGGGATGGAACAGGGAGCTCTACCTATTATTCCAACGCTGGATAGAGAGATTAGATGTGGATCTCTTGAAACCTCCTTCAAAGATGTCTTAAAATGCAAGGAATCCTCCATGAAACCTACAGACATCACCCCATGTATTACATTTGGGGAAGATGTCATTTCATCTGAGATTTACTACAAAGAGCATGCTCTGATTTGTAGATTTGGGGTTTGTGGCCCAACCTTCCTGTTCTTCATGCGTGGATCTCTATGCATTGGAATCCATCTTTAACTGGTAAGATAAACTTATATCCATGTGCTAAAGGAATTTTCATTATGGTTTTCTCTTCAATAGCTGATAAAGACATCATTGCTTCCAAGCTCTGGACCTGCGAGTCCAAATATTTGGTCATGAAACCTTGGTTCCCATCCTTTAACCCGCACACAAAATCATTCTCATGGAAACTTGTTTGGATCAGGCTGCCCCATTTACCTCTCCAATTCTGGAGTCATGACTATCTGACATCCATTGGCAATACCTTGGGTACTACACTCTATATAGATTCTCAAACCACTAATTACACCCATACTACCTATGCCCGGATCCTGGTGGAACTTGACACTGATAAAAATATTCCTGCTACCATAGACCTTAGAGTGCAAAATAGAACTTGGTCACAAACTCTTGATTATGAAGGTCTACCTTTCCGGTGTAGAAGGTGTTTTGGATTAGGACACACCTCTACTGCTTGTGGGATGGAAAAATGTCAACATGAGAAGTGCAACTGGTGGAAAGATGCACTCCCGAGAACACCTGATTTTTGTGGCTAAAAAGGATCTTGAATCAAAAGCAGATACCATAGCTGAATCCGATTCAGCCCTGAAAAACCCCTCTATCCGAAACTCAAATTGTTAGCAACATGAAAAATGCACAAGTTGTTGAGGGCAACAAGGAAAATAATAAATATATCTCTTTGGATGTCAACGAGGCTGCCTCAACTAGCACAAACGCGACTAAGGAAAATGCTTCTCCTTGGTCTTCTCCTCCAATCATGGATGCTCCTTCAGGATGGGTAACGATCAAAAAAAAAAAAAAATCACCCTGAAGGAAATCTCTACGCCTAGATGATCTTCTCTGTTAATGTTGGTCGGGTTACATTATTTCATTTTTCGTGGCCGGATCACAGAGTGTTTCTTTTCCAATGGTGTTGATGTGCCATTGTTGTTTGGTTCGTTGTACATCAGTTGTCTTTTTGCTGATGTGTTGTTGGTTGTGGGTTTTTTTCTTTGCAGACAACTTTCTGCAGTTGGTCATTATTGTTCTATCTGGATTCTGATCTCTTTCTTTGTGCTCAATCTTCCAATTTTGGCTTCTGAGCCTTGTTGTACAAGGGTATAGTCCCTTTCAAAAAACTATTTACCAATAATAATAAAAAAAAGTCTTATCTAATGTATTATATACCTTATAATATATATAAATAACCATATTACTTAGGTAAACTTTATACTAGATATTACATATTATTATAGATTATCATACCTTAACAAATATTTTATATATAATATTCTAGACATTAAACTATATAACCATCATATATTTATATATAAAAACATTTATTGAAATCCTACTATCCTACCCTGCTACCCCAATCCTCTCTATTTAACCTAATATATACTAATCTAAACTTAAACAAACATTTATTACCCATATACTTTAATAGTCATCTTTAAATCATTTATATATATATCTTTATTTTATAAGCCATATATATTAAATATAATATATATTATCTAATCTACTTACTACATTAAATTCTTTATGGTATAAACCATATATATTAAATATAATATATATTATATAATCTACTTACTACATTAAATTATTAACTAAATGTATAAATTAACACCATTTTTACACCCACCACATTAACTACTTTCAAAACCCAAAGCAGAACCTGGAGAGAAATACACACAATGCGGCCTTTCTGTCTTGTAATGTTACTTGCATAATAATACAACGCTTTATTGGATCTCCCAAGGTGTTAACCACGCTGACCCAAGTTAACGTGTAGATTTAGCAGTAGCTGAATAGTTACACTTGCAGCGATAACAGAGTTCCTCCCCAAATAATTAGATAAACAAGGAACTGTGCTAAATCGACTGTATCTAATAGCCGCCCGAAGAACCAGTGGTATTAGACGGTAAAGCGGCCATGCTTATGGAGATACATCTGAACTCCAATACCTCCACAGTTTACTATTTACAAAATGATATGTCTGGGTCTGTATTAGTATCGGAAGCGGTTCAACTGTGGCTGCCGTTGTTCGTTGGTCGAAGGCAGAAAACAAACGAGAAGAATGACGATTAGGGGCGCTCCATTCGGGCGCAATAAGCAGCTGTATTGATTTTTCTTCTTTTGACTCAGAGGGTTTATAGCCTTTACAGCACCATTCTCGTGGTAGACGAGGTTACCACTTCGTTTTTCCTGCTCTATATATTTTATTTTATGTAATTGTTGTATTGATTTAACCATTGAAAGTGGCCTTTTTTTGCTATCACACTTATGTCTGCAAGATTTGCCGATTTCACTCTAATTAGGCGTGAAACCCTTATTTTATCCATTCTCAACCCAATATTTTTTTAAACAAATTATGATCTTCTTCTTCTTCTTCTTTATTATTATTATTATTTATAAGTTTATAATATAAAACTACTAGTTTATACATATAATTTTTTTAGAATTATTAACCAGGATATATAAATATAACATTTATAAATTATATGTATTTTATTGTATTATTATTATTTTTAATTCTCCATATTTCATAATAAAATAATCATAGACTTTTAACTTATAGTATTATATTATACCCGGTAGTATTTATTAATATATGTATAAATACATATATGCTTATACATAGTACAAGTTGATTATAAAACTTTCGAGACAATCGATTTGTAACTAAATGTAGTATGAAACTTATTACAAAACCTTTTTAAAAATTCAACACAAGGAAGATGATGCCATCAAGTTTATTCGTATAAACCATTGACTCAACCCTTCCTACAATTCTTTCTTAACAAAATCCAATATAACACAAATGTAAATGGTTCAACATTAATCAAGAGAACTAATTTGCTATTTTTATTTTTTTGGTACTTGGTAAAATTAGTACACTTTTGAACATATCATTAGCCAAACAAAATCATTCTTCTATTAATAAACAAACCTACAATGTTAACTTTTAGGAGGATAAAGAATCAAAATGGGATTCTATTTCATTTCTTTTCCTTAACCTCTTACAATACATCTTGTTCACATATAAATTTCAATGCCACATAATAGAATGTACTTTTATAAGGATAAAAAGGGGCTTCTCCTTAAGGACAAAAGATCTTAAATCTTGATTCAAATTTACAACTCTTTTAAACAATACAAAAGGTTCTCAAGGAAACCATTATTATCTTCAACAAAGGGATTAAGAACATAATCTTCTTCACTTGATCACCAATGAGATAGATATGGTACAACCAAAAAGAGGGGGACATTAATACAAACGGCTAAATGGTTTAATAAAATAACCAATTTCCATCTTGCAAGCCTACACCATTCCATTTCAAGATGGTATAACTTGAACTCCTCCATTTCACCAAAATATAATTACACAACAAAAATAGGGAGTAGGCAATGCTCTCCACCCAACCTATAATCCAATGGGAAGGAGAATCCTTCCTCCTCATTGACCCTCGAGCCCTAACAATGAAGCAATAAGAGGTATAAGACAACCAAGGCAAATTTTACATGGCTTCCATAATAACCATTCAAACAAACTTTCAACACAATAAGCACAATAAAAAATCACAACAAACATACAAGTTTCCCAAGCACAAAGGATCAATATTCAAGCCAAGAGAGAGAAGAAACATGGGGATTCACTTATGCCTCCCAATGGAATTAGGTTCCCACCATAAAAGCCCTCAAAAAACCAAATCACATACCAAGAAGACTCTTATGCTTCCCTCAAATAAGACAAACAAGATAAGCACAAATTTCACTTATCTACAAAGGTGGGACACCCAACCCAACTCCCTCCCAAGATATAAAACAATACTCTTATTCCTCCCTCAAAAATATCCCCATTTCTTTCTCCTACACAACCTAAAGGCCATTCTATTCCCAAAACCAAAAACATATGACAATCATCCATTTACAACCATTTACACAACACATTGGAGATAAAATACATGGGTGATGTCCCTACCTCGCCATTACAAGAGTGTCCAATCACAACCACAAGCTCCAAGATTTTGCAAGTCTTGAGAAAGCGCAAAGCAACTCCAATGCTTCCAACAAAATTTTAAAAAGAAAGTTCCTCCAAAATCCAAGAGTCCAAATGAAATATGTAACCCCAAAACCATCAAATAAACTTGTATAAATAGAAAAAGGGAAGAGGAGGGTGAGGTGGATCCATGTAGGATATCACATAACTTCTCCTAAACTCCACATCACAAGGTCAAACACCAAACCCAAAGCTCAATAAATTGGTGGGTAAGAAATGAAAAGTTCTCCTTACACACACAAACCAAAATCCATACTCCAAAGGACAAAATTAAAAGATCTTGTAAGAGAGTGCAATTAGTTTCCGTTTTCTCTCCCAAAAGACATAATGAATCCTAAAATCAACCCCCTACATCTTAGGTATAGTTAGTGGGTAACTCTAAGAAGTTTGAGAAAAACTTAACTTGTCTCACAAGCTTCCAAAATTGGCTTGAAAGTGAAAATATAAATTTGACATGCAAGATTGAGTACACAACATTTAAACCAATAAAAATATATTTCAAATCAAAAATAAAATCAAGGAAAATCTACAAAAATTAAATACCCTTGGTCACATCCCAAATTACTTTAATTAACATAATTAATTAGCTTAAATATGGGTACATTAACTAAAAATAATAAAGTGAATTACATTACTAAAATAAATCACATATTCACAAAATAATTTTTAAAAAATGGAAGACAACACATTTACCCATGGTCACATTTTATGCCACCCCCCAATGGGGACCTCCTAACAAAATATCAACAACATAACAACATATCCCATTTTGTTTGTTGTGTTATAATTTCTTGCAAAATCAAACAATACCTCTCGGCCTTGTGGCCATATCAATGACATCAAAATAATAAAACACACATATACATATCAATTCACATCATCAATTAACACAACTAAATCATCACTAAAATCAAGTAATTTCACCAATTGTTTACAATTTCAAGATATTTCAATTCTTTCATTTCATCAACAACAATAAGATCACAAGCCTAGCTAGATCGTCTAACAAAATCTATGTATCAAAATCCAATGTGTCAGTATATATAGAATTAGTAACTCTAGATCATCACCAATACTAAAATATCAATCCATGCATATAATTCAAATTATGAGTCACCACATATCCATAATCAAAATATATATAATGTCTATCAAAATACTAATCAAATATAATAATGCCCATCTATCAATGTCTAATGATCAAATATGATAACAAAGTCCAGGTATCTAGTCCATAGTAAGAAAAATCGTAGTCGAATAAATGTCGAAATGGAGTGGGCACTACGGACTTGGTATTTAGTTGTAACTCAAATAACTCTCATCATGTTAAATAGTGTGAACATGGTACACCTCATTAGTTAGATCTTCAAATGGGTCCTTGGCATTTTGATTTATGAATGCAAGTGAATGTCTTAACTACCCTATAGTAGACCCCATCATAGAATTTTTACCTTTGGACTGTAGATAGGGTTAAGTTGTGTCTAGTACCTCATAAAAAGTTGTTGTGGGTGAATAAGGTATTCACAAAAGAAAAACACAAATGATGTATACTAAAATTATATTAGTAATGTCAAAGGTAACCCGAACCTAAGTAAAAAGGAGTTATTTTGTGTCGAGATTTACTTTTAGTAATGTCCATTATGATCTCAAAAATGAGTTTTTTTTAAATCGCATGTGTGTTATAAATATATTCAATTGGTATTTAATATTTTGAAATTTACTATACTAGATAATATAGATGAATAAAGTGTAACTCATAGGAGTAAAGGTGTAAATATTGAGACAATGACATATGGCTTGTGTGCATAACTTGTGGTTTATTTAAGGATGGATATCTAAGAAAACAAACTATTATAAATATGTAAACCATGGAAACTGCGAACACTATGGAACCCGTCCTTTCTTCTGGTCCTCCTTAGTGATTTTTTTCTTATGCAATATTTTGCCAATTTTTCTAAAGAATTAATATGATTCTTATAATGTCATGATTGTGCATAGGATGTACTTCTTGTATTGTGTTTTAGTAGAAGTAAATGTTTAATGAGGTTAGTTGCATAAGTGTGTAGTGGTAACAAACATGTTTGTTGTCATTACACCATTGAGGAAACTAATATTTTGTTAACTAATAAAATATCCCTGAAATTTTATTGTTTTTTTTTTTATGTGTAATATGTGGGAACTACAACTATGAAATGTGATATTTTTACTTTTCACATTTCCTTTGCTTTTGGCAATGTATTCTTGTAAACAATATATTTACTTGCATATCTAGTAGCAAAAAGTTATGTTTTCATAGTCTATTATCTAAGACATGGACATTATAACCTAATTTAATATCAAGTTATCAAGTAGGCCTTTGATGAGATCTATTTATGTACATTTACGAGAATAAGTGAGAACCCTAGACTCTACCCCATTCGTATATGTTTTAATATTTTTGTCAATGAATTCGTAGTAGATTCTAGAAATTCAAGATGTCAAAGGTGAAGGAGAAGATTTGGTATAGAAACTAATACCGACATATTGTATATTATTGTTGTGTCTATATTAAATCTAGTAAACTGTTGGGTTAATAAAATAATTGATCTACCCTAGAACTAGGGGATCTCATTTGAATGATTTTGTAATTATTTTCTTGATGGTGGTTGTGAAATGAAAAATTAATTGGAGAAAATGTGTACTTTATAGATATTGGTCGAGTGTGTAAAGCTCAATCGATATAGTATATTTAATATGCCAAAATTTATTGAACCCGCAAATATTAAATATTGTTGGTAGTATTGACATATTTATTTAGTCATTTGTCTCACTTGAATCACTTGAAATTAACATGAAAGGTACCTCATATTCTTTACCAACCATAAATATCCTTGATTTATACGTAGAAAATATAGTTTTATTTTATTTCCCATCTACAAATGAGACATGTTTTGAGGAAAAATCCCCCCTGATTTGCATTCACCACTTGCCCCAAGTCCTTCTCTATTATTTTTCTACCTCCTCCTTTGTTATCTTCCCTACATTCATTGATGTCATCCTTTGCGTTTTATGTTTCTCAATTTTGGTTTAAAACATTGGCTTGATGAATTATGGTTGTTCCTAACTCTCCACTATTTTTCCATCATACAGGATCTATATACTCATTTTAATGCATCTTTTGAGTCTTTCCATCGCGAATGTTTTTGTTTTAAAATTTTCTTTAAATTCTTGTGTAAATCTACTTTCGTCTTCCATCCCGTGTGAGCTACATGCTCATTTTTGTACATTATTTAATGTTTTCTATAAGGGGTGTTTGTTTCAGCAACAAATTTTTTAAGTTCACATGTACCTATCCTTTGTATATAACATTCTATTCTTCTTGTAACATGCGAAGTTATGTGGTCATTATCAACACATGTTTTACGATTATGTAACTCTCCTTGTATAACTCTCTCTTCTTTCTTGTATCATATAGGATCTATCTGTTCATTGTCAATGCAAACTTTCTTATATCGATGAGCGATATCAGGTCATTGTCGATGGATATTTTGTTTGTATAATGTGGAGCCATGTGGTTTTTTGTGGCGTATGCTTTTGGGATCATACTCTTATATGTTGTCATCGTCAGCACATCCTAACTTATTTATGCATCTTCTTATTATATGTGGTGATTGTGAACGCATATATGCTCATTTTCGGCATATCCTTTAGGGATCTTCTTCTTATATCCTTTATGGATCTTGCTCATTGTCCGCATATCCTTTACGGATCATCTTATTATTTTCTTTATGGATATTCTTCTTATATGTGGTCATTTCATTACACCATATATTTTTTCAGTAATATTTTTCATATATTCTTCTTATATGTCATCATTTTTGGCACATCATATCATATTTTTCTTTGGTAAGTGTGGATGTATGATCTTATAATTATACCCTTTAGGGATCTTCTTCTTGTATCATTTATGGATATTTTTATTATATGTGGTCATTTTCGGCACACCTTATCTTCTTTTTATGTGGCCCTTTTAATTTTCTTTTTTGTGGTCATTACGGACACATGATCTTATTATTATACCCTTTAGGGATATTTTTTTATTATGGATGCATTATGTTGTTCTTTTATCCTTTAGGAATACTCTTCATATATATCCGATCTTCTTTTTCATGTGGTCATTGTGATCTTATTCATCTTATTTTTATATCCTTTACGAATCTTCTTCGTATATGCGGTCATTTTCGCACATCATATCCTTTTAGGATATTCATGTTTCAGTGCTCATTGTGATCTTCTTGATCCATTTTAGACACATCCTACCATTTAGGGATCTTCTTTTTCTATGTGGTCATTTTTGACACATCTTATACTTTAGGGATCTTCTTATTTCTTTCTCATTGTCATCTTCTTGATCCATTTTTGGCACATCCTAACCTTTAGGATCTTCTTCTTATATGTGGTCATTATTAACACATCCTATCCTTTAGGGATCTTCTTTTTTTGCTATCCATTTTCGACACATCTTATCCTTAAGGGATATTCTTCTTTCTATGGTCTCTATCTCTATGTGGTCTCCATTTTTGGCACATCCTATCCTTCAGAATCTTCTTCTTTTTGTGATCTAAATTTTTCTTTGGTCTCCATTTTCGGCACATCCTATCCTTTAGGAATCTTGGTCTTGATTTTCGGCACATCCTATCCCTTAAGAATATTCCTCTTATATGTGGTGATTTAGAACACATTCTATTAGGAATATTGTTCTTTATTTTCAGCACATCTTATCTTTCCCCTCTTATATGTGGTCATTTTCGGCACATCCTATCTTTTCCTATCCTTTAGTAATATTTTCTCTTAGAGATCTTTACATGTTGTCATTTCATATCATTATATGTGATCACAACACATCCTATCTTTCCCTTGTTCTTTAGGAATATTCTTGTTTTAGGGATCTTTATATTTCGTCATTTTCAGAAAATCTTATCTTTCCCCTCTTATATGTGGTCATTTTCAACACATCCACTCTTTCCCTATCCCTTAGGAATCTTCTCCTTTTAGCAATCTTCTTGCATCCTTTGTCTTTTCCATATCGCTTCCCCTCTTATATGTGTTCATTTTTGGCACTTCATATCTTTCCCTATCCTTTAAGGATCTTCTTATTTTAAGGATCTTCTTCCATGCTTTATCTTTCCCCTATCCTTTAGGAATATTCTTCTTTTAGGGATCTTCCCCGTATCCTTTATCTTTCCCCTGTCCTTTCACCTCTTACATGTGGTCATTTTGGCACATCCTATCATTCCCCTATCCTTTATGAATGTTCTTCTTTTAGGAATCTTCTTGCATTCTCTATCTTTCCCATATCCTTTCCCCTCTTATATGTGGTCATTTTCGACACATCCTATGTTTCCGCTATCATTTAGGAATCTCCTTCTTTTAGGGATCCACTTCTATATTTTATCTTTTTCCCTTCCCTTTCCCCTCTTATATGTGGTCTTTATCTTTCCCCTATACATTCCCTTGGTATTTTTGGGCACATCCTATCTTTTCCCATCCTATCTTTCCCATATCCTTTATAAATCTTCTTCTTGTAGGGATCTTCTTCTAGTTTTTCTATTTTTTCTTCTTCTTTTAGGATCTTCTTCTTGTTTTTTTTTAGGCATCTTCCTCTTTCCTTTTGGAATCTTTTTCTCTTGGGATCTTCTTCTTTTTGTTCTTCTTTTAGGGATCTTCATGCATCCTTTAGGAATCTTATTATATTAGGATCTTCTTCTCGTTGTTTTCTTCTTTTAGGCATCTTCCCCGGGGTAAGTGCACGAAGTTGGTGGACAATTCCGTGGACATAAAAACCTGAAATAAAGGTACCGCGATCGCGGTTCTTGAATTCTAGGTTCGGTAATTACCGAACCTAAAACTGAAGAGCGGTTATAAACCGTGATCGTGGAACTCTGAGACAAAATTTAACAGTCCCGCGACTCGTTATTTTCCTCATTTTTCATTTCAAACCGTGACTTTTCCTAAACGTTTTTCACTCGCGCTTTCAATACTATCTCAAAATTGCTCATCGGACTTCTGGATAGCGATAGATTCAACCATGCTGCCAAGACAAGGAGGTAAGTCCCCGATTGTAATCATTTTTTTGCATTTTAGGTTTTTTTTTTGCATTTTAGGTTTTTTTTTGCATTTTCATGGGTTTTGTGAAATGTTTGTTTATGTATACAATTTTCTTGTTTTATCAGTTGGTCGGCAAGCTCGAAATCGTGCAAACCGTCAAAACATTCCTCAAAACCCACCGAACATTCCTCAAAACCCTTCGAACATTCCTCAAAACCCTCCTCCAAACATAGATCTCGCCCCCTGTGGCTCCTTTTGTCCCTATCGAGCCAACATGAAGGCAAGATAATATCATTGGAAGAATCCAAGAAAATTAAATTGTCATTGAGAACCTAATTCAAACTATAAGACAAAATCATGCTACAAATCCATCCCACATGACTTTAGCCAATACATTGCAAACATTGATTGGTGAATTCAAGTCTGCAACCAACCAAATACATAGATGGAACACCTTTAGAAGTGACTGTAGGCGGTGGTATGTGGATAAATTATCCCATGCAGCCATCAAAGACAAAAAAATGGAAAATACCTCATTTGTGCATTATTTACCGACCCTAGAACCAATGCCCCCCCTGCAGTTACTTGCAAACGGTTCCCAATCCATTGGTGCCATGATGATAGAATCAAAAACAATTTTTGGGACCGATGGTGGATGGTTTTTGATTATCCACCATGTAACAACAATGAGGTTCCTCTTTATTTTTTGAAGAAATTATATTGTGAGTTCGTGCTCAATGAGGTCCCGAATTATTTTGACTTTTCAGATTTTTTTGGTCGAGGAGGTGGCTCTGCACAGAGCAGACCTGGTGCACGTGTAGGTCAGCCTAGGATCCCCCATGCCCCAAAACCCCCACTGCCTTTAGTTATCCCTCCTACAGTGAAGGAGGTTGTGGAGATTGATACATTGCATGCATTGAGGGAGCTCACTGACACTCTCACCCAACATAGCACCAGATTACATCCGGTGATGTTGGTGGATGTGCCAGTTCTAGTGCACCACACCACTGCGGATCATGTGGTTCTCGTATGCACCTGTAGCAAAGCGAGACATCATTTGCTGGTTCACAGGATTTATTTTCTATAGATGAGATGATGGGGAATGTTTTTGGAACTGGAGCCACTGATAATTGTCTTTCACAGGTAAATTTTAAATAAATTTAAATAATATATATATGTACAATAGTTTAATTCACATGTTTGGGATATATATATATATATATATATATATATATATATAGATTTGATTGTACGTCATGTACATACATGTAAAAATCTAATTTTTTATTTTATTTTAAATAGAAAGAGCCGGTGAAGGAAACATCCAGTGTCGACATGCTAGCTACTGTGGTTGGGCATGTTTCAAACGTAAGTTTCAAGTTGTACAAACTTACATTTTTAATAAATCATTTAATTGCTTTAGATTATTATTATAATTTGTTTCACGTGTATGTTGTACATGTATTAATATTTTTCTCTTTTATACACAGGAGCCTGGCGGGTCATCATCTGCTCAGGGAACTGAGGCTACTGGCATGCCTCACATGAGTTTTACGCAGGTTAGTTACAAATCTCTTTACACTTTGTTTCTAATTCTTGGACCTCTGTACATGAGTTTCACTTTCTTATACTCAACCTATATAAAATACATACAACAACTATTTGATTGATATTTGTTCTTCCCTGTAATATGTAAACATTTCCTACTTTTAGATCCTTCATTATAACTAAGGAACATTTAGACACCTTTACAACTCTACCTTGACTTGTGAACTTATAACCACTAGTGTCTAATTCACTCAAGGAAATTAAATTTCTTTGTAGTTATGGTACATGTTTTACTTCTTTTACGTCCTTACTATACCATCAAAGATATTTATCTTGATGCTACCAATCCCTTCTGTTTTATATGAAACATTGAACTTACCAATAGAATGTAACTACCATCAAGGG
The DNA here is from genome assembly GCA_018340775.1 of Taxus wallichiana var. yunnanensis. NCBI lineage: Eukaryota > Viridiplantae > Streptophyta > Pinopsida > Cupressales > Taxaceae > Taxus > Taxus wallichiana. The sequence continues at coordinate 326,183,832 of CM031241.1, read as the reverse complement.
GTTAGTAAGAAGAAAACTAACCTCTATGCGGAAAAATGTAATTTTTGTAACACCAGAATTTAACAACCATTCATGTTGATAATAGGAAACGTTACAAACCGATAAAACTTCATCAGTCATACCTTCACTTGTTTATACTTGATTTCCTTCCTTTGTGACATCTTACTTCTTTTCTAATTCTTTCGTCATCCAATAATGCTTTTTAAGATGCTCTGATTTTTCGTAGTCCTGACACCTTGCATTAATCTTCCTCCTTTGTGACTTAGATCTAGATGTACCGCTTTAAATTTGACCTCTTTCTTTAGATCTGGCTCTAGCACACATGGCTTCAAGTGTAGAGATATTTCCAACAAAATTTCTTTCATTTCCGAGCCAAAAATGCTCCAACAACATAAGCATAGTCAAGGTCATCAACAATATGAAAACTAAAAGAAGTTACTATATTATCCCATTAATCTTGTAAAGTACATAAAAAGGTGACTACCTTGTTTTCATTCTCCACTTTCATATAAATACTAGTCAACTGACATAATAAAATATTAAAAATATTTAAATGAAAAACAATTTTCATACCTTCTTTCATCTGCAATTCATGCAAATTCCTTTTCAGGAAAATATAATTTCTTATAGATTTCGTCATGTAAAGACTTTCTGATCTGGTCCATGAACATGTTGATGTCTTTTCTCCAACTATATTGAAGAGAACCTCATATGCTAAACATGTAATCATATTGCACTGAGTGATTTCATATCCAGATCTTCCCATTCATTTTCATCCATCCCTACAGGTTTCTTTACCTTTCAATCCATGTATTTGTGAAGCCCCTATTGCACCAGTGCAACACGTGCTTTGAGTTTCCACATATCAAAGTTTTTCTTATCATTAAACTTCTCCACCTCAAACTTTACACTTGACCTATCCATGGATCAACTCCTTGATGAAATTCTGTGAATCTAGATATGTGTTTGGTCTGGTGATGTTAGATTTAAAAGTCCTTCAAATTTGAATGATGCTCTAATTGTCATAGAAGATGACTATGGGTTACCTTGATTAAATACAAAACTTTGTCAAAATCTTATGAAGATAGATGGCCTTCGTGCTAACATTTATAGATCCTATGTATTTAGCCTAAATAGAAGATAAAATAATAACATTTTTATTCTTTCTTGAGTAACTAAATATTGATTTGTACATGTTTTTTGTATAGCTCTTAAGTAGATTTTAATATTTCAATTTGTACATGTTTTTTGTATAGCTTATGACTGCTAGAGAGACTCCTCCATATATGCAGACTGTGGAGGCTGCTGTAGATACTGCCATAGCATCTGCAGATCCACTAACTGAGGTACACAATTTTTTAAATTTGTTAAATTTTGGAGGTTCATTATTTCTTATTAAACTTAAATCTACAATATCAAATTTTGTAGGTATATACATGTCAAATATTTAATTTGAAAATTAATTATTTGTATGTAGCTTACCCCTCAACAAAAATTAATTATTTGTGAGTCTATTGTTGTCCTGCGATGCGTCAACAACAAATTGATAGGGATCATGACATTGCGGTAAGATTTCACATACATTTTAACTAAATTGTACAAGTTTCTAAATTTTGAATGTATTTTAAAATTTTGGGTGTAAAAATTTTTTTGTTTATGAATGTGCAAGTTAGGTCTGCAGGCATGCTTAGAGACACCTAGGACCACATGGATGAAATCCGTAGTGGCATCTCCCTCCACTACATCCCCAGGTCGTGGACGTGCTACTTCTAGCAGGGCAAAGAGAGGGAAGATGTTTCATGAGTAGATTTATAGTCCACTTGGATGACACATATATGTGGTCATGAGTAGATTCACAGTCCATTGTATATATATATATAGCCTTTTGCGACCGCATGTGGTCCCATATATGTACATTATGACACGTGCTTAGTTCGAGATGTATACATTATGAACTTATGTACATATATATTTTCAGAGACGTGCGCGTCTGGAGCACACTTTGTTTGATTCTTATATATATATATCCATGTGTGTTGGTTAAATCATATTTATTTTGGTTATTTTGGTATTATTGCTAACTCTGAGAAAGTGGGTTTTGATCTCTGTTCGGTGGTTTTGATCTCTGTTCGGTGGATTATTTTTTTGTCTAAAATGAGTTTATTTCAAAAAAGGTGACAATTGGATATTTATTTTAATGTTTATATAGGGGTGTGGTCCAAATTTAAATTCCTATTATTGAATATTTTACGAGTAGTTGTAGTTTTACTCATACAGTGTTTGTAGAAATGAAAAACCAAGGTCGAATTTGTCTTTCTGATGCTCATTGGCACGTGAAATATTTGCATGGTATTCCAACATCTCCAAGGTAGTGGGGGAAGGTTCCTACATTGTTTATTTTGGAATTATTTAAACATTGAGGCCCATTAATTTATGAATAATCATTAAGAAGCCAAACTGGTTTTAAACCCTCTTAAAACCCTAGTTCTAAAGAAATGGGGAAGTTATTTTCCCAATGGCCTAGAATGGATTGTTTTTTATAGAATGATGATTGAAGGTTACGGAGGACTCTCTCAGGTTTCTCTGGATGTGCAAGTTAGGTATTTTAGCTATGTGTGGACCCCACTCAAAAAGGCAAGTTTCTAAAGATTTTCCGTTTTCTCAAAAGTTGTCCATTGGACATGTTAACTAATTGTTTTTTTGAGGAATCATGGGATTATTTACTCATGTTAAATTATGTGGTTTCATATCATTTTTTCCCTAAGGAGGTATGTACAAGCTCATTTTGCAAGACAAGTTTATGGAATTTTTTGGAAGTATCTACTGGTTTGGTTGCAAATGTGTTTTGGTGGCTCTAAAGTCTAATTTATGGAATACTATGCACTTTTTGATTACACTAAGTTCATGATAATTCCATTTATAAATTACAGTTTCATGAATGAGGTCATTTCATGGGGGTTTTAGCTTCATTTCTGAAGACTAGTTTTGGGGCATGTTGATTGTCGTTATTTTCAATTAGCTTAATGAAGTGAGTTTATGGTTTTATGTTTTTCTAGATTTATAAAGTTTTTTTCAAGTCTTAGATAATTTTTATAAGTGGTGTATGTGGTTTGGTGAAGCTGTTGATGGCGCTAGTAATTTGGTATTGGCGAGTAGGCTCTTGTTGTGCATTAAGGGTTCTTAATTCCTAATGGAGTTCTAGATGGTTCTTGATGGTATTACCAACCTATCTGGTTACTTGAGTGATGTTTTTATTATTTAATTATGATATTTGTAAGTTGAATATCTGACATTTTCCTTATGATGGCTGACCTATGGTATTATTATCAAGAGTCATATAAAAGTAAGTTATAAAGATAATTTGAGTTAGTTTAGAGAAATGATGTAAAGTGCGAGTAAGAGAGAAGAATAAAGAAGGTGAAATATGTATTTGTGACCATCAAGAGGGGGAAAAGAGTGTGTGCATATGTTCTTGAGTCTTTTCATGTGTTGCAGAGATTGGTCATTAGACCTAATCAACTTGGTGAAGAATATTTAGACGAGTTGACCTAAAGAGAAAATTTGAAGAAGAAGGAAGGAAAGAGAGGTTCATTGTGTCATCATCATTTTTTGTAGAAATATTTCAGAGGTGGAAAACATATCAGGTGGATTTGGTTGGTAGAGATTCATCTTGGGGGTTTGTGCCTTCTTGTTTAAGGTTGGTGCTTTACTAAATCTAGGGGTTGGTACTTCAATAAACCTAGGGGTTGGCACTCCTTGTTGAGTTAGTTATAAACTAAATTTGATTCATTTCTCTAATAAATATGTGTTTTAGTGGGTTTTCTTCTCCTAGACGGTTTCCCACTTACATCAAGTGCGTTCTTATGTTTATGTTCTCTCTTTTTCTCATTTATGCTTATTTTCTTGTGGATGCATGCTTAATAGATAATTGGATGGTTAATGGATGAAATTATATAATTGGATGAAAATTTTTATTGCACACCTATTCACCCAACCCTCAGCGTTTTTCTTCCAACATACACCTTATATGTAATCTATCCCACAATTATATGAGTTTAAAGTATAATTGGATGAATTGTTAAAACAAGTAAGGATAAGATTTCTTATTTCTTCATGGAGTGCTTAAGTTTTATTTTTCAAGAAGAAAGAAATAACCATGAGACTATGAGCTATATTCCATCATTTAAAAAAGTTAACAATTAAAAAGAAATATCCACGACCGAACACTGCGCGCCAAAAGCGTCCGGGTGGCTGGGTGAACGCTAGAGGAGGCGGTGAGGTGCGTGAAAGGGTCGTTGCTTCGAGATAATTCGTTCGGGTGTAGTCCCTTAAGAGCCCTGAGACCAAAATATCGTTCAACTTTGACGGGTGACTACTCGGACTCTGTGGCACCTAGAGAGGCATCATCGATCCAGCACCTCGGCCGCATGACCCTCTACAATAGCTCTCTCTCATTTTTTTCCTTCTCATAGAGGTGCTCTCGCTGTCCTACTGTTTGCAAATGCGTGAAATAGTGCAGTTGGAGCAAGTATAAGGTTGTCAAATGCTATATTTTGCAAACGGTGGGTCATGGCACCAAACCGCCTATGCCGACACGTCGGGTGGCCAGGTGAATGCTAGAGGAGGTGGTGTTTTTGTGCGCGAAAGGGTCATTTCTTAGGGCTACTTCGTTGGGCGTACTCCTTAAGAGCCCCGAGACTAAAATATCGTTCAACTTTGACGGGTGACTACTTGGACTCGTGGCACCTAGAGAGGCCTCGTCTAATCTGAAACCTCGGTGTACGGACCCTCTACAATAGCCTCTCTCATTTTTTTCCTTCTCATTTCGGTGCTCTCGCTGTCCTACTATTTGCAAACACACGAAATAGTGCAGTTGGAGCCAGTGTAAGGTTGTCAAATGCTATATTTTGCAAACGGTGGGTCATGGCACCAAACCGCCTGCGCCGACACATCAAAGTGGCTAGGTGAATACTAGAGGAGGTGGTGTTTTGGTGTGTGAAAGGGTCGTTGCTTCTGGGCTACTTCGTTCGGGCATAGTCCCTTAAGAGCCCTGAGACCAAAATATCGTTCAAATTTGACGGGTGACTACTCGGACTCCATGGCACCTAAAGAGGCCTCATTTGATCCAAAGCACCTCAGCATATGGACCCTATACAATAGCTTCTCTCATCTTTTTCCTTCTCATTTCGGTGCTCTCGTTGTCCTACTGTTTGCAAACGCGCGAAATAGTGCAGTTGGAGACAGTGTAAGGTTGTCAAATGCTATATTTTGCAAACGGTGGGTCGTGGCACCGAACCGCCTGTGCCAACACGTGCTGGGTGGCTTAGTCCTTAGGAGACCTGAGAATAAAATATCGTTCAACTTCGACAGGTGACTACTTGGACTCTGTGGCACCTAGAAGAGTCATTTTCAAAATTTACAACTTTTTCAAAATTTACAACATTTTCAAAATTTACAATATTTTCAAAATTTACAAACTTGACTTTTTCAAAATTTACAACTTTTTCAAACAATGTTCAAGCTTCTCTTAGCTTCGAGAATTTAAAATTCTCTACTAACGATGCCAACCACGTGAAGGTGGAAGCTTTTCTGGCACCACTAACCTAAACATAAAATTGTTAGTCAAAGAAATTTAAGTTTCAAATCATAACCATATATACTAGATCTATATACATGACACACAAAATACACAAATTTAAAATAAAATATATTCAAACTTAAATATAGATCTTTAAACTAAAAAATTATATATATATATATATATATATATATATATATATATATATATATATACGCTATATAAATTGAAACTTGAAATTAAATATATACCAGACATGAGCATTGTAAATTCATTCCAATGAACCATCAGGATCGGATCTACTCTGAATAGCAGACAAGATTGCTTCATGATCTGACTCTCGAACCTTCCAAAGAATCTTGTTATTAGGTCTTCCTCGATATCTATACAACTGAATATTTGTCGCTAGAACTAGATGTGAATATAAGAGTATTTTCCTGTGTGTCTCAAAGTCTTCAAACACCCAAACAGAGGAGTTTTTTAATGGATACCGTCGAAGCCAAGTTCCAGTAACTACCACTGACCCTGTAGGATACTCAATCTCTTCGCCATCTATAATAGGAGAAGTCAACTTCTTTCTTTCCTCGATGCAACGACATAAGAAATAGTCTGTTCCTTCTTCATTGTCTTCTGTCGCAATTACTGCAAACACATGTCCTACAAAAAAATAACCAAGGTTGAACAACTCAAATTTAAATTACATATTAAAATTTCAATGGACATAACTAAATAAAAAATTAAATAAATAACCATAAATACCTTGTCGCACCAAAATAAATTTTTTGTCAAAGTCCTTGGATGTTGTAACTTCATGCTGCAGCAACAAGTTGTAATGCTTGTGGAGGTTGATAATTAGGAAGCGGAGTTAGAGGCCTACAAATCCATCCTTCCACCCATTCTTGTGATCACACTCAGCAGCGGTGACAAATTCGATACAAGATGCACAAAAACATGTCAAATTTCTTGTCCATACGGCCCACAGTAGCGTCGAGCTACAAATGAGTGCATATCACTGACCCAGTAAATGTCATACAATCCTCATAGTGTAATGTTACCAACCACCCAACCTGCCGACTGTACTGGCAGTCACATTTTTCTACTTTGGCGTGAGACAGTGGGAGTCGGTGGAGTGTTGGGCGCATCTTCCTTTTATTAAATTTTTGATTTGCAAATCTTCTGTTGACTTCCGTGGCCTGTGTGCCTTCCTCTGTCTTGGAGAATGCGTGTTCTTTCTGTCTCTTGCCTTGTTGCATTTTCTTCCCCCTTCCTGTGCAACGTGAGTCCAAATCTTTCCTTCCTCGCATGCATGTTTCTTCTGCTCTGCCATGGAGGAGGGCCTGTTAGCAGTAAAGTATGGACGTGGGTTTTGTTCGTCGTTTCCTGAGGCGTTTCAGGTGAAAAAGGCACACTTGTAAGTAGCCTGGGGCGGGTGTGTTATATTTTCATCAAAATCGTTTTGAGTGCTTACGAGGCGGGTTGTGCAAGTATGTTGTTATCTGTTCTAAGAGTGCATCCTCAAATTCAGGAGATTTTCCCGATGAAGTGATTTATTTGTGAGAGACCCGAGATTCTCTCTACCGAGACCTTGCTTGTTCTACGATGTAACTCATGGAAGAGGGTCTCATAGAGGTGGATCCTCAAAATCGTGCTGCACAAGCTTCAATATTTTGTAAAAACCGTTTTCATGAGGCTCTTGCAGAGGAGTTTAGGGCTGAGCAGATTTCCGTGGGAAGGGACAGATCAGGCCAAGGGCTTTCTTTATCACTATCATCTCATCATCCTTCGCTTCAACAATTTGAAGCAATGGCAAGCCACCATGCAAATGTCTTACAGGTTGCTGCTGCAACAGAAGCCAAGGCTAAATCAGAAGAGCTTTTCAACAGACAAGGCACAAATGGCGGTCCTGGTCCAGGCACAGGCTATGTTTCTTCTTATTCAAGAGAGGAGAATATTCCTGGGAAAGGATATGTGGGGGGAGGTTCAACAATGGAACTGCATATGAATGTGGGTCCTTCAGGTCCATTTGCAGGATATGCCACGGTTTGAAAAACTCAAAGTACCTGAAACCTGCTCAAGAGTTATTGGATGAGTTTTGCTATGTGGGAAGAGGGATTCAAACCAGCAACATGCTCAAACAGAAAGTTCTTCTAGATCGGACGATTGGGTCGATAGAAGTTTAGTATCTGGTGCCAATGCAGGTGAGAATAATATTGGCATTAAAAGTGAATTTGGTGGGAAAATTGTTAGCTCCACTGCAGCAGCCACATCATCATCGACTTACGCTTCTGGAGAAACACCCAATGAAAGTGCAATGGAGCAGGCAGCCTATTCAGGCGATAGATTCGAAATACAGAGGAGGAAAACTAAGCTTTCAACCATGCTTGAAGAGGTCCACCGGAGATACAGACAGTATTGTGAGCAGATGCATATGGTGAAAACCTCATTTGAATCTATAGCAGGTATGGGGGCAGCTTCTCCATACACTAAACTGGCTTTGAAGACCATGGCCGAGAGGAATATGCGACCCGACCGAACTATGGGCAGAGATGCACATTTCGGACTATACAATTGATTTTATGAAGACAAGAGCATGGCCGTTAACAGAGTTTGGACCTTCAGCAGGCTGAGGAAGAGAAGTTGCGCTGGTTGGGTTGCTGTTGCAGGCCCCGTCCATCTTGTTATCGACTGCGGGAGCTTAATCAGGCACGATATTCTCTATACCATTGATTCTTATGTTGTTATTTAACTGAATCATTAAATAACTCTACTCTTCATATAAATGTCTCGTGTGATGGTATGCTGTTTGGTTTCCACTTCCCTTGCTCGTTTGTATTTTTTTTTGGCATTAGAAATGATTGCGCTGGTTGAAGCCTTTATATTGTTTTCTGGGTTTTAATAAATATTAGTTGGGTGAACTTTGTTCTTAAGACTAATAAAACAAAAGAGGTGGGGGTCCTGTAATGAAAATTCCCGAGTTCTTTGTGTTGGTCTCACGATTTGAATGTTTTATCAAACATTGTCGTTGGACTCAACTTTATAGTTCCTGTTTTGTTCTTATTCTTGTTTCGGTTCGAGATCGTAGTTACGGGTTTATGTTGGGTATTTGCGAATTGGTGATTGAGTACTGCGAGTGCATTGTGTATAGGTGAATGATGCTATTCCTGTCTCTATCCTTTTCTTTCATTTGTTTAGGTTCTAGTAACCCTTCCTGGTTGGCTTGGTGTGTGCTTAGCTTGACTGATTTTTGAATTGAGCCAAGTTGATATTACTTTCAACTAGGTTAGTTGCTTTTATTTTTTTGAATCGCTCGAAGAAATACTTTTATTCTTCGAGTGTCATGGTTGATCGTCATAATTTGATATCAATTCATGTTCACCATTTGGAGATTGTTGTCTTTGGAATCACCTTCTCTCCCTTGGTGATTGTTGTATGTTTTGAGGAATGTAGCTGATCCTATGGAATGTCTTCTTTTGACGATACTCACATTTCTTTTGGATAGCTTAAAATGTCAGAGGAAATACTCTTTTCTTACCTTGATTTTGTTTCACACATGTTGGAGGATACGAGATCTACTTGATCATTAGTGAGGAAGTTTTCAAATCTTAAAATTGGGATGTTGGTTTTATGCGTAAGAAATTACTCTACGTTTTGCTCCGTAAAGATGCTTAAATTTCATTCTCCTGTGACTTAGAGGTTGGTGTGTTTGGAAACTCATTGGTTGACTGGTTTTTGTGATGATCGTTGTGATACGACCTCCTTGCTGTCATTGTAGTAGAATGGTTATGTATTGACCAGAAAGGTTTAAGTCAACTTGTTGTTGACAACAGATCCTTTGGAAGCTATGTATCCTGTGTTGTGTTCTTGTGAATGATTGAGTAACCCTCCTGTAAGATTTATAATGGTTATGTTTGGTCTTGCCAAGTTTGTCCTTTTTCTTAAGACATTCTCTTGATTAGAAGAAAGTTTAATAGAAGGATTGTTAGGATAGGATGTGACCCATACGAGGTCATTTGTGCGTTTCATCCCTTTTCTTTCCAATTTATTTATTTTGGTACTGACATAAAATTAACTGTTATAGGCACATCATCTTAATATTAATAAGTCATGTTGGTTTAGATATTCTCATGTCGATTGATTGTTTGGGATCTTCCAGTGGCATAGTGAATCCTTGGCTTGGTGAACTAACTTAAACAAATAGGGACTAGATCACGTTTGAAATTAATTCTCTTCTTGTAATTGTTTTTGTTTCGAAATGTTATCTTGTTAAAATGACGGTCATTATTGTGATATGAGTGAAATTCACTATGATGTTTATTAACTTGCTCCTATGAGAAAATGATAATTAAATAGAGTTAGTGTCGTCCCCTTTTATTCAGACATTTTATGCTATTGGACAACTCTTTAATTGCTCTTGTTTAGACTCTTAGATTATTTTTTTTCATAATCAACGGTGCTTTTCTTCCTTGAAACAGTTAGATAACAACATATTGTCTTAATGTTATAGCTTTTATCGTGCTCAGTTCTTGCGAACTGACATGTGCTAACAAATGTGCAGGAGGATTTCCTGAGTAGAAAAAAAAAAAAAAAGAGAGAGAAAAAGAAACACGTGTAGAGAGTGGTTTCCAGCCTTCTTAGGAACTGTTGTTGTACGAATGTTTTCCTTTGCTTTAAAACATTGGTATGGAAATTGTGAAGACTATATAGAAGGCATTGTGTTATAATTTTGTATTGTTCTCATGTAGGTTGTTGTTATCGTTTGAAAGTCAATTTGAGAAATATTATTGTCAATAAGATTAAATGAACTTGTTTTGACATGCGTATCCTTTGTTGAATTTTCACTTTTCAGAATATGATTTATCCTTGAATTGTCAACCTAATTATAATTATCTAAACTTGAATCAACTTACATCACTTTGGTTACCTTTGGTCATGTGTCGTTTGGTAGAGGACTATGTTTTGAACCTAGCAAAAAAAAAAGAAAACAAGAGAAACAAATATACCTTGTGATCCCACGTAAACTAATCAACAATCTCTTATTGTGGTGAATCCTTAGAACGGTCTTAAGGTGAAATCAATGATTAAATCTTGGAAGATAATAAAATTATAATAAATAGAAGGAACTTGATTAAGAAACTCTTCGATCTATCTTACCCGTTGAAAATGTAAACAGTATACTTATGTCTATCTCTTCAAGTGAAGCCCAAGTGAAACCTTTAATATTTCTGGTTAGACTCTTGACCCCAATGAAACCTCATTAACAACTAATAAAATCTTAATGATGAATCCAAGATTTAGGCAGTCATTCTTGGAATAAAATAAAATAAAATAAAAAAATGATGACCGCTTGAAAAGATAAAACATACATGTTTAAAAGCACAACGCTGAAAACAAATTGATGAAGTTAAGAGCCTTGAGAAATTAACTGCCTCCTCACAAATGAATAAGTTAATCAAGTAAATGAAGTAACCTCTTACCATACAATAATTGGTTCACACTGTATATTAACATTAACAAGGTAGGAGAAAACTCTTCAAAGGAGACATGAACTTCAGATTCTCCTATCATGATTTCTCGGGAAAAGTAAAGAATGTAAAAGCACTTACAGCTAAAACATGATTCTAAAGAAACCTTCTGTGGGAAAACCTTGTTGTAAAATTGCATACTCTAGATGTACCATTGTGTCCTAAGTGTGTGCCTCATGTTAGTTGTAACCAGTGTGAGTCCGTGTTGTGGAAAGCATGTCTTTAGTTGATTGTATTCCCTAGAGAACTTGTGTAGTGTCGTATTATCTTCAAGCAAGTCAAAAAAAATATCCTGTTTTTTTTTACTGTGTTGTTTGTGTGTTGAAATTTTGGGGTGTTACACTTGGTATCAGAGCATAGGTTCATGCTCTCGAACCTATGGGCCGGATTGGTGTTATATGATGATGTTACATGGTGGTGGTGGTGTTACATGATGATACTGCATGATGATGATGATGTTGCATGATGGTGGTAGATATTGGAAGAGTAATGTGCTTTAAACGTGATGTGATTATTGTCGTAATTGTGATATTGTGAACGCACGTGATGTGTATGTCACTTAGTGCGTGTTTGTGATCATGTTGATATGTTGGGGATGGGAGTATTCTCTCTCCTTCTTGTGGATTCTATGAAGAGTTCACGTGTGAATTATTGTTTGTGATGTGTGAAAAGAATTATAATGTGGATGACATAGTGTTGGAGCATTGTGGCATATTGTGATATGTGGGTGTATCAATGTGTTGTATGACTAGATTGATGTTAAAAGAAATGAGTTGTATCATGATGTTTTTACCATGTTTTGAAGAAATGTGTGTACCACCTTGTTATGTAGCAATGGATGTTATGTTGAGATGTACTATGTTCATCGTATGTATGACTGTGCAAATATGTAATGCTTCATGTTGTGATTTTGGGTCATACGGTGAGTGTATGAACCCTATCGTATGGTGATTGCACTTTGGGTGCAGAATGTGGTAAAGTGATGTGTTACACTCAGTGAATGTATGATCGTGATCTACCCTGTATATGTACCATATGTAAGACGTTATGGTAGTTATGTGTGTGCCACCGTTATGTTAGTGATGTTGTTGTATGTTATGTTGTGAACCTTACGCTAACCGATCCTGAGGGAAATCGGTAGAAGTGTATGTTGAGAGTGAGGAATGGTGTACCATGGGTCAATAACTTGAGCCAAAACTCGGTTTAGTAGATAACATGTGATTCTTTCCTCTCTCCCTATGTGGTTGTATGTATGCAACCTAAGTGCAACTATGACTATGTTTAGCCTTGTCGAAGTGGTGGCGGGATGATTCAGATGGAGGTGATGACAGTTGTATTATTGATATGTATTTTACGAGCTGAGGCTCGATGTTCCGAGTGCTAGCAACTCGTTGAGTACCCCTTGGTGGCTAGATAAGGCCACACAGTTATCGTAATGTGACATTATTATAAGTTGATTTTATTCGTAAATTGAGCTTTTTACTTTATTTTGTAAGGACCAGCAACTTTTCTTGATTGCCATGCTTTACAATTTTGGGCATTTCCTTGGTTTGTGGCACTAACATGGGGATTTTGATACTAACTATGGCTATTTGGCCATTTATTTTGCTTGATTTGGGTCTTCTTTTAAATTTGGAATTTTTACCGCCTTGCCCAAGGCTTGTACTTTGCCACTTGGCACTTTGATTGGATTGTTGTGCTGGTTCTATTGTCGTGATGTGTGGAATAGGGTCATGGGATGCACCATGGAATGGTTGGACCTATGGACCCGCTTCGTTGTATGGGGGTACGCCCCAAGGAGTACATATAACTAGCGGGTTGTTGAACCACGCGTTATTATGTCACTTGGGTTAGGAGTGTTCGAACTCTATGTGTCTTGGACCATAGGGTCAACCGGCCTCCTTGAGGGAGGCATAAGAGTTTGAGGGAGGCATAAGAGTTTGAGGGAGGCATAAGAGACTTGAGGGAGGCATAAGAGTTTGAGGGAGGCATAAGAGACTTGAGGGAGGCATAAGAGTTTGAGGGAGGCATAAGAGTTTGAGGGAGGCATAAGAGACTTGAGGGAGGCATAAGAGACTTGAGGGAGGCATAAGAGTTTGAGGGAGGCTTATGATATTTGTGTGTATGGTTGATGTTTTAGGATATATGTTGAGTTATTGTGATGTTTGGTAGTGGTCTTTTGATGTATGTGTTACTCATGTCAGATGGATATGTGTTGTGATGTTGTGGATATGTCATTGATTCCCTTGTGGACACTATGTACCTGTAGCATGGTTTGGTGTTATGTGATTTTTTCATTGATGCAAATTGAGGAAATGTCTGGTGGATTGTAGTACTCTTTTGTTTGAGTATTTTGTATGTCAGTCATTGATGTGTGATGAGTACTATGTTATGTGGACTGTGCCTATTCTATTCCGTATTTGAGTAACCTTTTTGTGGTGTAATACAATCTTGAAGTATATACTTGTGTGCTTGTGAATCTGTAGGGTCTTGTGAACCTGATAGGGTGTTGTGTTAGCAGTTCATGTTGGGCACCCACAATAAGGAATAAATCAAAACTCTTCAATGATGAAATTTTTTTAAAAGAAACTAAAACTAGAAATAATGATAATGGAAAGAGACTAATGAAATGATGAACAAGAAAGAACTGCCAATCTTCACAGAACATTGAAAGTTAAAATTTCTACCAAATGTTCCTAAGGCTACCTTGTGGCCGTGCTTTAATCAACTAAAATTTTAAACCATAGGGTGTACTTTCTCCTTTACTCTATCATTCTTGGTTGCGAACCATTTTTTTCCTTGTGTTATGTCGCATCGAGGATGATGCTTTCTTAAGGGGAGGAGAATGTAATGCCCGTCCCGGCACGCTTTCTTCTGTGGTGATCTCCATTGCCTTTGCCTTGGCCTCCTCCCACCACCCAACTTGCCATCCATTAATGAATTTTCAATTTTTCCTTTGGGGCGTGGGGGGAGTGTGGAGTCATTTTTCTTCTTCACCATGATCTTTTTTGTTGATTTTCCTTCTTGAATGCGTTTGGGGTGTTGTGGTTTGATAAATGCTGCCGATTCATTTTATTTACCTTCCTTCGAGTTTTGGAAATATCGGTTCTTTTTTCTGTTGTCTGGCTTGGCTTTTTGCATTTTTTTCCATTCCTTCATCACATGTTATTTCTTTCCTTCTATTGGGTTTGAGAGAGGATCATGTCTAACTCTCCCTTCGAGATACGTGGGATCAACGTGGAAGGACGTAAATTGTTTTCGCGCTTTCTTTCCTTTCACTTCATCTTCCCCTGTGCTCTGTGATTTTGACACCCCATGGCATTCACGGATATCCTCGGATGGATGACTTTTTGTCCTTGACTCTTTGGGGTCTCCAAAATCATCTTTGTAAAGTGTAGTGGGAGTAGAACTGGCCTCTTCTCACTTGCTTTAGAAGCATTTTGAGGAAGCATTTTGCACATTGCCTGCATTTTGACTGGTCGGATTTTAAACTTATCTTTTTAAAACCACCCTCGCCTCATAATTCTCTGAGTCTTCTTTCAGCAATGAAGCAGAGCTTGAAGTGGGGGTATTTGTTTTTGATGTTTGTGTGTCTGCTGTACCGGTGTTGCTTGTTTAAAGAAGCCGATTTTGAATGTTAAAAGCATTTTGTAGTAAAAAATCTGAGGTATTTTTTGCATCCTCAATTTGGATTCTTTTTAATTTTGGAAAATCTTGAATTTGCTTGATTGAATTTGGATGGAAGAAGCATCGATCAAATCTTGAGGCAATTTTCAAATTTAGGTCAGAGATTCTCTTCACCTTTGTTTCTAGTTTTTTTGTTATTCCAATCTGCCATGGGTGATATGGTGGTTATAGATTGGAATAGGGAAGTAGGCGTGTTACCTCCACTTTCTTTTGGGTCACACTTTGGTGTTTGTTAAGCTGAGAATCGAGGAATCCATCAGAAATACCCGCATTAATTAGCATTAAAAGGTGTCATGTTAGCAATGTAGTGGAAAAGCCATTGTGTGGGTGCTTCATGCAAGCGGTCAGTCATCCATCTACTGTTGTTTCTCCATTATTCATTTGCACTGCATCCTCAAATTCGGGATTCTCCTTCAAGATATTTTCATCAAAATCGATTAAGTGACAGTGAGAGTGTTACCAGGAGACCCGATGAAATTTATTACAGAGATTCTCTACTGAGACCTTGCTTGTTCTATGATGTAACTCATGGAAGAGGGTCTCATAGAGGTGGATCCTCAAAATCGTGCTGCACAGGCTTCAATATTTTGTAAAAACCGTTTTCATGAGGCTCTTGCAGAGGAGTTTAAGGCTGAGCAGATTTCCGTGGGAAGGGACAGATCAGGCCAAGGGCTTTCTTTATCACTATCATCTCATCATCCGAAAAATAAACAATTCAAACAATTTGAAGCAATGGCAAGCCTTGTGCAAATGTCTTACAATAGTTTTTGATTTGTGAAGCCAAGGCTAAATCGGAAGATTCTTTTCAAGCAGACAAGGCACAAATGGCGGTCTGGTCCAGCAAAGCTATGTTTCTTCTTATTCAAGAGAGAGAGAATATTCTGGGAAAGGATATGTGGGGGAGGTTCAACAATGAAACTGCATATGAATGTGGGTCCTTTGAGTCCATTTTGCGCAGGATATGCCACGGTTTGAAAAACTCAAAGTACCGAAACCCGCTCAAAGAGTTATTGGATGAGTTTTGCTATGTGGGAAGAGGGATTCAAACCCAGCAACATGCTCAAATAGAAAGTTCTTCTAGATCGGATGATTGGGTCGATAGAAGTTTAGTATCTCGGTGCCACATGCGGTGAGAATAATATTGGCATTAAAAGTGAATTTGGTGGGAAAATTGTTAGCTCCACTGCAGTGACCACATCATCATGACTTTTACTGCTTACGCCCACGGAGAAACACCCAATGAAAGTGCAATGGATTGCGAGGCAGCCTATTCGGAGTGATAGATTCGAAATACGAGAGGAGGAAAACTAAGCTTTCAACCATGCTTGAAGAGGTCCATGGAGATATGGAGATGTATTGTGAGAGATGATTATGGTGAAAACCTCATTTGAATCACAATGGGAAGAGGAGATGGGGGGCAGCTTCTCCATACACTAAATATTTGAAGACCATGGCCGAGAGGAATATGCGACCCGAAGTAGAACTATGGGCAGAGATGCACATTTCGGACTATACAATTGATTTTATGAAGACAAGAGCATGGCCGTTAACAGAGTTTGGACCTTCACCAGGCTGAGGAAGAGAAGTTTGCGTTGGTTGGGTTCTTTATTGCGAGCCCCGTCCATCTTGTTATCGACTGCGGGAGCTTAATCAAGCACGATATTCTCTATACCATTGATTCTTATGCTGTTATTTAACTGAATCATTAAATAACTCTACTCTTCATATAAATGTCTCGTGTGATGGTATGTTGTTTGGTTTCCACTTCCCTTGCTCGTTTGTTTTTTTTTTTGGCGTTAGAAATGATTGCGCTGGTTGAAGCCTTTATATTGTTTTCTGGGTTTTAATAAATATTAGTTGGGTGAACTTTGTTCTTAAGACTAATAAAACAAAAGAGGTGGGGTTCCTGTAATGAAAATTCCCGAGTTCTTTGTGTTGGTCTCACGATTTGAATGTTTTATCAAACATTGTCGTTGGACTCAACTTTATAGTTCCTGTTTTGTTCTTATTCTTGTTTCGGTTCGAGATCTGTAGTTCTGGTTTATGTTGGGTATTTGCGAATTGGTGATTGAGTACTGTGAGTGCATTGTGTATAGGTGAATGATGCTATTCCTGTCTCTATCCTTTTCTTTCAGTTGTTTTAGGTTCTAGTAACCCTTCCGGTTGGCTTGGTGTGTGCTTAGCTTGACCGATTTTTGAATTGAGCCAAGTTGATATTACTTTCAACTAGGTTAGTTGCTTTTGTTATTTTTTTAAAAATCGCTCGAAGAAATACTTTTATTCTTCGAGTGTCATGGTTGATCGTCATAATTTGATATCAATTCATGTTCACCGTTTGGAGATTGTTGTCTTTGGAATCACCTTCTCTCCCTTGGTGACTGTTGTATGTTTTGAGGAATGTAGCTGATCCTATGGAATGTCTTCTTTTGACGATACTCACATTTCTTTTGGATAGCTTAAAATGTCAGAGGAAATACTCTTTTCTTACCTTGATTTTGTTTCACACATGTTGGAGGATACGAGATCTACTTGATCATTAGTGAGGAAGTTTTCAAATCTTAAAATTGGGATGTTGGTTTTATGCGTAAGAAATTACTCTACGTTTTGCTCCGTAAAGATGCTTAAATTTCATTCTCCTGTGACTTAGAGGTTGGTGTGTTTGGAAACTCATTGGTTGACTGGTTTTTGTGATGATCGTTGTGATACGACCTCCTTGTCATTGTAGTAGAATGGTTATGTATTGACCAGAAAGGTTTAAGTCAACTTGTTGTTGATGACAGATCCTTTGGAAGCTATGTATCCTGTGTTGTGTTCTTGTGAATGATTGAGTAACCCTCCTGTAAGATTTATAATGGTTATGTTTGGTCTTGCCAAGTTTGTCCTTTTTCTTAAGACATTCTCTTGATTAGAAGAAAGTTTAATAGAAGGATTGTTAGGATAGGATGTGACCCATACGAGGTCATTTGTGCATTTCATCCCTTTTCTTTCCAATTTATTTATTCTGTACTGACATAAAATTAACTGTTATAGGCACATCATCTTAATATTAATAAGTCATGTTGGTTTAGATATTCTCATGTCGATTGATTGTTTGGGATCTTCCAGTGGCATAGTGAATCCTTGGCTTGGTGAACTAACTTAAACAAATAGGGACAGATCACGTTTGAAATTAATTCTCTTCTTGTAATTGTTTTTGTTTCGAAATGTTATCTTGTTAAAATGACGGTCATTATTGTGATATGGGTGAAATTCACTATGATGTTTATTAACTGCTCCTATGAGAAAATGATAATTAAATAGAGTTAGTGCCGTCCCTTTTATTTAGACATTTTATGCTTTTGGACAACTCTTTAATTGCTCTTGTTTAGACTCTTAGATTATTTTTTTCATAATCAACGGTGTTTTTTTCTTCCTTGAAACAGTTAGATAACAACATATTGTCTTAATGTTATAGCTTTTATCGTGCTCAGTTCTTGCGAACTGACATGTGCTAACAAATGTGCAGGAGGATTTCCTGAGTAGAAAAGAAAAAAAAAAGAGAGAGAAAAAGAAACACGTGTAGAGAGTGGTTTCCAGCCTTCTTAGGAACTGCTGTTGTACGAATGTTTTCCTTTGCTTTAAAACATTGGTATGGAAATTGTGAAGACTATATAGAAGGCATTGTGTTATAATTTTGTATTGTTCTCATGTAGGTTGTTATCGTTTGAAAGTCAATTTGAGAAATATTATTGTCAATAAGATTAAATGAACTTGTTTTGACATGCGTATCCTTCGTTGAATTTTCACTTTTCAGAATATGATTTATCCTTGAATTGTCAACCTAATTATAATTATCTAAACTTGAATCAACTTACATCACTTTGGTTACCTTTGGTCATGTGTCGTTTGGTAGAGGACTATGTTTTGAACCTAGCAAAAAGAAAACAAGAGAAACAAATATACCTTGTGATCCCACGTAAACTAATCAACAATCTCTTATTGTGGTGAATCCTTAGAACGGTCTTAAGGTGAAATCAATGATTAAATCTTGGAAGATAATAAAATTATAATAAATAGAAGGAACTTGATTAAGAAACTCTTCGATCTATCTTACCCGTTGAAAATGTAAACAGTATACTTATGTCTATCTCTTCAAGTGAAGCCCAAGTGAAACCTTTAATATTTCTGGTTAGACTCTTGACCCCAATGAAATCTTTTTAACAACTAATAAGATCTTAATGATGAATCCAAGATTTAGACAGTCATGTACTGGAATAAAATAAAATAAAATAAAATTGACCGCTTGAAAAGATAAAACATATATGTTCAAAAGCACAACGTTGAAAACAAATTGATGAAGTTAAGAGCCTTGAGAAATTAACTGCCTCCTCACAAATGAATAAGTTAATCAAGTAAATGAAGTAACCTCTTACCATACAATAATTGGTTTACACTGTATATTAACATTAACAAGGTAGGAGAAAATTCTTCAAAGGAGACATGAACTTCAGATTCTCCTATCATGATTTCTCTGGGAAAAGTAAAGAATGTAAAAGCACTTACAGCTAAAACATGATTCTAAAGAAACCTTCTGTGGGAAAACCTTGTTGTAAAATTGCATACTTTAGATGAACCATTGTGTCCTAAGTGTGTGCCTCATGTTTATGTAACCAGTGTGGGTCCGTGTTGTGGAAAGCATGTCTTTAGTTGATTGTATTCCCTAGAGAACTTGTGTAGTGTCGTATTATCTTCAAGCAAGTCAAAAAAAAAAATATCTGTCTTTTACTGTGTTGTTTGTGTGTTGAAATGTTGGGGTGTTACACTTGGTATCAGAGCATAGGTTCATGCTCTCGAACCTATGGGCCGGATTGGTGTTGTATGGTGATGTTACATGATGGTGGTGGTGTTACATGATGATACATGATGATGATGATGTTGCATGATGGTGGTAGATATTGGAAGAGTAATGTGCTTTAAACGTGATGTGATTATTGTCGTAATTGTGATATTGTGAACGCACGTGATGTGTATGTCACTTAGTGCGTGTTTGTCATCATGTTGATATGTTGGGGATGGGAGTATTCTCTCTCCTTCTTGTGGATTCTATGAAGAGTTCACGTGTGAATTACTGTTTGTGGCGTGTGAAAAGAATTATAATGTGGATGACATAGTGTTGGAGCATTGTGACATATTGTGATATGTGGGTGTATCAATGTGTTGTATGACTAGATTGATGTTAAAAGAAATGAGTTGTATCATGATGTTTTTACCATGTTTTGAAGAAATGTGTGTACCACCTTGTTATGTAGCAATGGATGTTATGTTGTGATGTACTATGTTCATCGTATGTATGATTTGTGTAATATGTAATGCTTCATGTTGTGATTTAGGGTCATACGGTGAGTGTATGAACCCTATCGTATAGTGATTGCACTTTGGGTGCAGAATGTGGTAAAGTGATGTGTTACACTCAGTGAATGTATGATTGTGATCTACCCTGTATATGTACCATATGTAAGATGTTATGGTAGTTATGTGTGTGCCACCGTTATGTTAGTGATGTTGTTGTATGTTATGTTGTGAACCTTACGCTAACCGACCCTGAGGGAAATCGGTAGAAGTGTATGTTGAGAGTGAGGAATGGTGTACCATGGGTCAATAACTTGAGTCAAAACTCGGTTTAGTAGATAACATGTGATTCTTTCCTCTCTCCCTATGTGGTTGTATGTATGCAACCTAAGTGCAACTATGACTATGTTTAGCCTTGTCGAAGTGGTGGCGGGATGATTCAGATGGAGGTGATGATAGTTGTATTATTGATATGTATTTTATGAGCTGAGGCTCGATGTTCCGAGTGCTAGCAACTCGTTGAGTACCCCTTGGTGGCCAGATAAGGCCACACAGTTATCGTAATGTGACATTATTATAAGTTGATTTTATTCAGTAAATTGAGCTTTTTACTTTATTTTGTAAGGACCAGCAACTTTTCTTGATTGCCATGCTTTACAATTTTGGGCATTTCCTTGGTTTGTGGCACTAACATGGGGATTTTGATACTAACTATGGCTATTTGGCCATTTATTTTGCTTGAATTTGGGTCTTCTTTTAAATTTGGAATTTTACCGCCTTGCCCAAGGCTTGTACTTTGCCACTTGGCACTTTGATTGGATTGTTGTGCTGGTTCTATTGTCGTGATGTGTGGAATAGGGTCATGGGATGCACCATGGAATGGTTGGACCTATGGACCCGCTTCGTTGTATGGGGGTACGCCCCAAGGAGTTACAGATAACTAGCGGGTTGTTGAACCACGCGTTATTATGTCACTTGGGTTAGGAGTGTTCGAACTCTATGTGTCTTGGACCATAGGGTCAACCGGCCTCCTTGAGGGAGGCATAAGAGTTTGAGGGAGGCATAAGAGACTTGAGGGAGGCATAAGAGTTTGAGGGAGGCATAAGAGTTTGAGGGAGGCATAAGAGACTTGAGGGAGGCATAAGAGTTTGAGGGAGGCATAGAGAGAGGAGGCATAAGAGTTTGAGGGAGGCATATAAGAGTTTGAGGGATTTATGATATTTGTGTGTATGGTTGATGTTTCAGGATATATGTTGAGTTATTGTGATGTTTTGGTAGTGGTCTTTTGATGTATGTGTTACTCATGTCAGATGGATATGTGTTGTGATGTTGTGGATATGTCATTGATTCCCTTGTGGACACTATGTACCTGTAGCATGGTTTGGTGTTATGTGAGTTTTTCATTGATGCAAATTGAGGAAATGTCTGGTGGATTGTAGTACTCTTTTGTTTGAGTATTTTGTATGTCAGTCATTGATGTGTGATGAGTACTATGTTATGTGGACTGTGCCTATTCTATTCCGTATTTGAGTAACCTTTTGTGGTGTAATACAATCTTGAAGTATATACTTGTGTGCTTGTGAATCTGTAGGGTCTTGTGAACCTGATAGGGTGTTGTGTTAGCAGTTCATGTTGGGCACCCACAATAAGGAATAAATCAAAACTCTTCAATGATGATATTTTTTTTTAAAAGAAACTAAAACTAGAAATAATGATAATGGAAAGAGACTAATGAAATGATGAACAAGAAAGAACTGCCAATCTTCACAGAACATTGAAAGTTAAAATTTCTACCAAATGTTCCTAAGGCTACCTTGTGGCCGTGCTTTAATCAACTAAAATTTTAAACCATAGGGTGTACTTTCTCCTTTATCTATGTTCTTGTTGCGTACCATTTCTTTTTCCTCTGTGTATGTCGCATCGAGGATGATGCTTTCTTAAGGGGAGGAGAATGTAATGTGCATCGATCTCCAACCACCTTTCCTCTCAACCACCCCTTTTTGCTGTCAAGGATGGATGTTTTTTTTCTACTTGCGTGAGGACTCTTTGGTCGGGGAGTCTGCGTGGTCGATGGAGTCTTTACCATCTTCTTTTATTAAATTTTTTGATTTACAAATGGATGTGTTCATTTATTTTGTGGCATGATTTTAAATGCCTTCCAGATTTTTCATGTTAAGAAAGTGTTGTCTGGAGTGTTGGTGTTGTCTCTTGCCTTCTTTGCCTTTTTCTTGCCCCGTTTTCTTTCATGTAGCGATGATGAGTCCAAATCTTTCCTTCCTTATTGATTTATGTAATTTGTTTCTTTCATGTTTCCTTTTTACCTGTTGGAGGGCTGACCATTCTCTTTTTAATTTTCTATAAATTATGGACATGGGTTTTGTTTCGTCATTTCTGAGGCGGCCAGGTGAAAAAGGCACACTATTCTTTTGATGATGTGCAACATGGGTTTGGTATGATTGTTGTTTTAGATTTGAAGCTATAGTCACGAAAAGCGCTGCCTCCCCATCCTTTCTTTTTTGCGCAAGGAGTGTGTTCAAATGGGGGAATCCACAAAGACAAATGACTATGCTTCTTTAATAAAGCTTTGAGCATGGGCGGTTGTGTGTTACAATGTAGTGGAAGCCGTTGTGGGCATTTCCAGGTAGTGTAGTGAGTCCATCCATTATTTGTAATTTGCAAGACATGATGCATCCTCAGATTTGGGATTCTCCTTCAAGGCGGATCTGTTCTTTATGTAGAATGCATTCACGAAGCATGTTTTCTCCTTGCCGTTTCACTTTCATCAAAATTTAGTAGATGAGTATGATGTCGCCTCCTTATGAGATTCTGGTCAATTGGTCACACTTAGTTTTACTGAGCCTTGTTCAAGCTTGGATGTATCTCATGGAAGAGGGCCATTTTGATCTTTGCTCATCCATATAGGTAGGTTGTCCATATGCTATGTTGTTATCTATTCTAATTTCTGCATCTTCAAATTGGGATTCTCTTGAAGATATTTTCATCAAAATCGATTAAGTGACAGAGGAGTGTTTGAGTAGCTTGGTCGTAGAGAGATGATGAAATTTATTACAGATATTCTCTCTTTGAGACCTTGCTTGTTTTACGATGTAAGTCATGGAAGAGGGTATCATTGAGGTGGATCCTCAAAATCGATAATCTTTGCATGAAGGCTTCAATATTTTGTAAAAACCATTTTTTCATGAGTGCTCTTTGCAGAGAGAGTTTTAGGAAAGTGAGATTGATTTCCGTGGAAGAAGGGAAGATCGATTGCCAAGGGCTTTCTTTATCACTATCATCTCATCATCCTTCGAGACTTCTTCAAATGAATTTGAAGCAATGGCAAGCCACCGTGCAAATCATCTTATGAGAGTTTTGTAATAGAAGCCAAGGCTAAATCATAGAAGAGATTTTCAACAGAGCCTTAAGGCACGAGAAATGGCGGTCCTGGTCGTAGAGCAGTCTATTTGCTATGTTTCTTCTTATTCAAGAGAGGAGAATATTAACTGGGAAAGGATATGTTTGGGGGAGGTTCAACAATGGAATGCATATGAATGTGGGTCCTTGAGTCCATTTGCGAGGATATGCCACGGTTTGAAAAACTCAAAGTACACAGAAATCGCTCAAGAGTTATTGGATGAGTTTTGCTATGTGGGAAGAGGGATTCAAACCAGCAAAGAATGCTCAAAGAGAAAGTTCTTCTAGATCGGATGATTGGGTCAATAGAAGTTTAGTATCATGGTGTTAATGCAGTGAGAATAACATTGGCATTAAAAGTGAATTTCGTGGGAAAATTGTTAGCTCCCTGTCAAAGCAACCACATCATCATCGACTTACGCAAATTTTGAAGAAACACCCAATGAAAGTGCAATGCTAAGTCTAGGGACTTATTTATGGATATGGATTCGAAATACGAGAGGAGGAAAACTAAGCTTTCAACCATGCTTGAAGAGGTCCACCTAGATGAGAGCAAATGTGTGAGCAGATGCATATGGTGAAAACCTCATTTGACTCACCCATGACTGTACATATGGAGTGGTGGAGGTGTTTGGATGAATGACGAAGGATCAATACAATAAACTAGAAAATAAGACCATGGCGAGAGGAATAGGGCTAATTTACGGGAGAACGGTATGGGAGGAGATGCACATTTCGGACTATACAATTGATTTTATGAAGACAAGAGCATGGCCGTTGAAGAGTTTGGACCCAAGCGAGCTTGAAGAGGAAGAGAAGTTTAGGTTGGTTGGAGTTCTTTGTTGAGGCCCCGTCCATCTTGTTATCGACTGCGGGAGCTTAATCAGGCACGATATTCTCTATACCATTGATTCTTATGCTGTTATTTAACTGATTCATTAAATAACTCTACTCTTCATATAAATGTCTCGTGTGATGGTATGCTGTTTGGTTTCCACTTCCCTTGCTCTTTTGTATTTTTTTTTGGCGTTAGAAATGATTGCGCTGGTTGAAGCCTTTTATATTGTTTTCTGGGTTTTAATAAATATTAGTTGGGTGAACTTTGTTCTTAAGACTAATAAAACAAAAGAGGTGGGGTTCCTGTAATGAAAATTCCCGAGTTCTTTGTGTTGGTCTCACGATTTGAATGTTTTATCAAACATTGTCGTTGGACTCAACTTTATAGTTCCTGTTTTGTTCTTATTCTTGTTTCGGTTCGAGATCTGTAGTTCTGGTTTATGTTGGGTATTTGCGAATTAGTGATTGAGTACTGTGAGTGCATTGTGTATAGGTGAATGATGCTATTCCTATCTCTATCCTTTTCTTTTAGTTGTTTTAGGTTCTAGTAACCCTTCCGGTTGGCTTGGTGTGTGCTTAGCTTGACTGATTTTGAATTGAGCCAAGTTGATATTACTTTCAACTAGGTTAGTTGCTTTTGTTATTTGTTTTGAATCGCTCGAAGAAATACTTTTATTTTTCGAGTGTCATGGTTGATCGTCATAATTTGATATCAATTCATGTTCACCGTTTGGAGATTGTTGTCTTTGGAATCACCTTCTCTCCCTTGGTGACTGTTGTATGTTTTGAGGAATGTAGCTGATCCTATGGAATGTCTTCTTTTGACGATACTCACATTTCTTTTGGATAGCTTAAAATGTCAGAGGAAATACTCTTTTCTTACCTTGATTTTGTTTCACACATGTTGGAGGATACGAGATCTACTTGATCATTAGTGAGGAAGTTTTCAAATCTTAAAATTGGGATGTTGGTTTTATGCGTAAGAAATTACTCTACGTTTTGCTCCGTAAAGATGCTTAAATTTCATTCTCCTGTGACTTAGAGGTTGGTGTGTTTGGAAACTCATTGGTTGACTGGTTTTTGTGATGATCGTTGTGATACGACCTCCTTGCTGTCATTGTAGTAGAATGGTTATGTATTGACCAGAAAGGTTTAAGTCAACTTGTTGTTGACGACAGATCCTTTGGAAGCTATGTATCCTGTGTTGTGTTCTTGTGAATGATTGAGTAACCCTCTTGTAAGATTTATAATGGTTATGTTTGGTCTTGCCAAGTTTGTCCTTTTTCTTAAGACATTCTCTTGATTAGAAGAAAGTTTAATAGAAGGATTGTTAGGATAGGATGTGACCCATACGAGGTCATTTGTGCGTTTCATCCTTTTTTTCCAATTTATTTATTCTGTACTGACATAAAATTAACTGTTATAGGCACATCATCTTAATATTAATAAGTCATGTTGGTTTAGATATTCTCATGTCGATTGATTGTTTGGGATCTTCCAGTGGCATAGTGAATCCTTGGCTTGGTGAACTAACTTAAACAAATAGGGACAGATCACGTTTGAAATTAATTCTCTTCTTGTAATTGTTTTTGTTTCGAAATGTTATCTTGTTAAAATGACGGTCATTATTGTGATATGGGTGAAATTCACTATGATGTTTATTAACTGCTCCTATGAGAAAATGATAATTAAATAGAGTTAGTGCCGTCCCTTTTATTTAGACATTTTATGCTTTTGGACAACTCTTTAATTGCTCTTGTTTAGACTCTTGGATTATTGTTTTTTTCATAATCAACGGTGCTTTTCTTCCTTGAAACAGTTAGATAACAACATATTGTCTTAATGTTATAGCTTTTATCGTGCTCAGTTCTTGCGAACTGACATGTGCTAACAAATGTGCAGGAGGATTTCCTGAGTAGAAAAAAAAAAAAAGAGAGAGAAAAAGAAACACGTGTAGAAAGTGGATTCCAGCCTTCTTAGGAACTGTTGTTGTACGAATGTTTTTCTTTTTCTTTAAAACATTGGTATGGAAATTGTGGAGACTATTTAGAAGGCATTGCGTTATAATTTTGTATTGTTCTCATGTAGGTTGTTATCGTTTGAAAGTCAATTTGAGAAATATTATTGTCAATAAGATTAAATGAACTTGTTTTGACATGCGTATCCTTCGTTGAATTTTCACTTTTAGAATATGATTTATCCTTGAATTGTCACACCTAATTATAATTATCTAAACTTGAATCAACTTACATCACTTTGGTTACCTTTGGTCATGTGTCATTTGGTAGAGGACTATGTTTTGAACCTAGCAAAAAGAAAACAAGAGAAACAAATATACCTTGTGATCCCACGTAAACTAATCAACAATCTCTTATTGTGGTGAGTCCTTAGAATGGTCTTAAGGTGAAATCAATGATTAAATCTTGGAAGATAATAAAATTATAATAAATAGAAGGAACTTGATTAAGAAACTCTTCGATCTATCTTACCCGTTGAAAATGTAAATAGTATACTTATGTCTATCTCTTCAAGTGAAGCCCAAGTGAAATCTTTAATATTTCTGGTTAGACTCTTGACCCCAATGAAACCTTATTAACAACTAATAAAATCTTAATGATGAATCCAAGATTTAGGCAGTCATGTATTGGAATAAAATAAAATAAAATAAAATTGACCGCTTGAAAAGATAAAACATATATGTTCAAAAGCACAACGTCGAAAACAAATTGATGAAGTTAAGAGCCTTGAGAAATTAACTGCCTCCTCACAAATGAATAAGTTAATCAAGTAAATGAAGTAACCTCTTACCATACAATAATTGGTTCACACTGTATATTAACATTAACAAGGTAGGAGAAAACTCTTCAAAGGAGACATGAACTTCAGATTCTCCTATCATGGTTCCTCCGGGAAAAGTAAAGAATGTAAAAGCACTTACAGCTAAAACATGATTCTAAAGAAACCTTTTGTGGGAAAACCTTGTTGTAAAATTGCATACTCTAGATGTACCATTGTGTCCTAAGTGTCCATCTTGACATGCATTCTGCTCATCCAATAAAATATTCATGCATTCTTAAACTGAGACGTGTAATTATCTGACCATATATAATGTTGTTTGAAGTGGATGTCCCTATCAGACAAGTTTCCATAAAATAACTGGAAACACCCTTGCACAAATTCAGTAGAATGAGTACGATCATCACTAATATAAAAGTGGTACTCTCTTAAAATTTTTCGATCATTCTCTGTACTGTCAGGAGAATGTAGAAATGCTATATGCACAAAAATGGCAACTTGTACTGAGTTGTAATATTGCGATTGAACCTCCATTTGTGGTTGCAATGTGTAATTCTCTGCAAAATCGACCACTGAAACAATAGTACCAATAGGAAATGTGTCTTTGCATAGCTTGAATTTTCATCCAACCATCAAGCTCTATGTGTATGCCTCACATACTCATAAACAATTTCATCCTTAAATTTTCTCATAAATTGAAAAATGGGTATTTGTTCTGTAACTAGCTCACACCGTTTCGACTCTTTTCCATCTTTCAATTGGTATGCAACTGATTTATATTTATCAATTTCAACTAAATTATGTTCTATTGTACCTTCAATTTTCTCATGGATGCAACTTTCCAATTCGGGTAATCCGCCGCATGTACTACAACTTCCATCTAAACAATCCCGACTATAAAAATTTGTCCAACTTCTTTTTCACAAAATATAGTAGGAATGAAATGCCTAGAAGATATTGGTGGAACTTGAACACCACATTCGGATAACATAGTTTGAATGAAAAATAGAATGAATACGTAAAAATTTAGCATAATGCATCGCAAATTCAACATGTTGCCCTACAACAACAAGTGGTGCAAGCATGGTTTATTTTCACATAGAATGGTTTCAACATTTTAAAAAACGTTGACTAATTTTAATTTCCAGATTCTCTTGTTCAAACTTATAAAAAAATTGAGTTTGAGTCATATCTAAGAAATTCTTTGGATGTGGTTCACGATTAGTAGAACCAACTCTCGTTTTATAACATCTCTTGTATTAGGTGAAACTCTAGTGTTATCATGCCAAAATTTAATAACAACTTCTCTTATAGCATCGAATTATTTTTGTCCTTACAAAGTGCTCTAGCGAGAAAATGCCCAAAAATCGACATTATTGAGTGATTGAAGGATATTACGTCTTTCAATTGCTTTCATTAGAGTTTTTTTATTAACTTGAAACATTCAACTTGTTTGCGTAATCAAACGTTGTTTTTAATTGATTCACTTACAACACTAGTAGCAAGTACACGACGCACAATATTACGATCCCTAGTGCATCTCTTGACACCAACAATGTGATATGCATCATGAAGGTTTTGAACAATTGTAGAGGTTTGACCACGTATGTTAGATGTTATCAATCCTAAGGTGTTTAATGTAGGTCTCATTTTAATCAATTTCATCAAACTAACCAACGACTGACATCTTTGGGAATCATTTAAAATTTCAAAATTATTATTCCAAATTTCAGTGGCTTTTCTTCTGATTTGTCGTTCGTAAAGTTTGTCAGGACATTGGTTTCAAAATGTTTTCATCAATTTCAATAAAAAAATTAGGTTTCTTATGTAAAATCCTAGGAGGTGTTTTGTTAAATTTTGCTTGTCTACGATTTCAACATGAATTTCCTTATTCACATTTTCATTGTCTCCTACAATTTCAACATTTGCTACATCATGAGCATTTAATTCTTCTTCAACATTGACAGTAAAAACTTCTTCATCATGAGTATTTAATTCAACTTCAACATTGACAGTAGAAACATTACCTAGTTCTTCATTGCTTACAGTAGTTGGGATTGAAGATGAACCTCTTCTAGATTCATGAAGTTTCCGCATTCACTCAGCATTTTCAATTTTGTTGGCCTCTAATTCGTTTGGTGTTTTTTTACTTAATGACTTCCTTTTTTGACTTCGTTTTTTGTCTCCCATGATGTTTTACTTTCGGTGATAAGAAAAACGTGCCTGGAAAAAGACAGAATTTCGCAGTAATTAATGCGGTAAAGTCAGAGAGTAAAAATCACATGGTAATTCGGACATTGGGATGTGTGTAAATATGATTTATAAACCACGAGCGCGCTTTATAAACCGCGAGTGCGGTATTGTTAAAAAAACCATGATCGCGGATCTATCTACCAAACCTAAGCCTCGGAAAATCTTTGTTTTTCCCCAACCAAAGCTATGGAAGGTCATTATGAAGTGCAAAAGGTCAAAAAACCTCAAATCTGCTCTTCCAAAGACTTGAACCATGCTAAAAAACTAAAAACATTTCACAAAAATGGTGCCATCACGTAGGGTAGACTCTTAGCTTTGTAGAAATATTGTTTTTAAAGTGAATAGAATAAGATAAATATCATTTTATAATTTCTTACTAACAATAGGTCTTTAAGACATTTTTTCCCGTGAATGTTCATGTCTACATTTAAGACTGTAAATTTTGTTTCGCTTATCAAAATATGATAAAACTTATACCATCCCAAGTGTGGGAAAATTCTATACACTTTAAAAAAAAAATAAAAATTGATTTCGATATTTTTTGATATAGTTATGGCGGGCAAACGGAAAGTGCTCCATTTTCTAAATATTTTCAGACCACTTTCACGGAAAAAATCATAAAAAAAAAAAATATTGCTAAAAAAAATACAAAATAAAATCCATCCCAAGATAGACAACTACATCTAACGTTTCACCAAGGAAAAAAATAACAAGATTTGGTCATCCAAAATGTGGGCAAACGGACTATAATCTTATAAGTTTTTTCAAAAAAAAAAAAAAGTCATATAATTTTAAGTGTTTAATATAGCTAAACTTGTCCATTTTTTACAAAAATTAGTATTTTAGAAACTAGATTCCGAATGCTACGATTCATATTTATATAAATTTTTCTAATTTAGAGTGCATGTATAGCTAATAATCCCTACAAGTTGAGATTTCACTGTTTTTTGCAATATGACGTCCACGGATGACCCTATATTTGTCCATCAACTTCCTGCACTTACCCCCTAATTTCCCGTATCCTTTACGAATCTTTTTCTTTTAGGATACTCTTGTTTTTTTTTCTCTTTTTATTGATCTTATTGCATGCTCTAGGAATATTTTTCCTATTTCCTTAGGGATTTTTTTCTTTAGGGATCTTTTAAGAATCTTATTCTTGCTTTTTAAGGATCTCCTTTATTTTAGGGATATTTTTCTTTAGGGATCTTCTTCTTCTTATTATTTCCTTTAGGGGATTATTTTAGGGATCTTATTCTTCTTATTTTCTTCTTTTAGGATATTCCCTATCCTTTAGGAATCTTATTGTTTTAGGATCTTCTTCTTGTTCTTTTCTTCTTTTATCCTTTAGGAATATTGTTCTTATTTCCTTTTGGGATCTTCTACTATCCCTTTTAGGATTATTTCCTTAGGGAACATTTCTTTTAACAATGTTTTAAGAATCTTCTTCTTATTTCCTAAGAGATATTTTTTCTTTTAGATCATCTTCTTCTTGCTTTTTTTGTATCCTTTAGGAATCTTCTTCGTATTTCCTTTTAAGGATCTTACATCCTTTAAGAATATTCTTCTTATTTCCTTTATGGATCTTCTTCTTTCCCTTTTAGATTATTTCCTTAGGGATCTTTTCCTTTAGGGATATTTTAGGAATCTTATTCTTATTTACTTAGGGATATTTTCTTTTAGGGATCTTCTTTTCTTTAGGGAACTCTTACTCCATTTAAGGATCTTCTTCTTTCTTTTAATGATATTTTCCGGATCTTCTTCCTTCCTTTAGGGATATTTTCCTTTAGGTACCTTCTTATTCTTCTTATTCTTTCCTTTTGGTGCCTTCTTCTACCTTCAAGGATATTCTTATTCTTCTTCTTCTTTCCTTGAGTATCTTCCTCTTCTTCTTTCCTTTTTAAGGATCATTTTCCTTCCTTTACGGATATATTCCAGATCTACTTCCTTTCCTTATGGATATTTTCCTTCAATTATCTTCGTGTATTTTCCTTTGGGGATCTTCTTATTTTCTTTAGGGACATTATTCTTCATTTAGGGATCTTCTTCTTCCTTTAGGGATCTTTTGTTTAGGGATATTATCTTCTTCTTTCCTTTACGCTAGGGATTCTTGTTTACGTCTAAGTATCTTCTTCTTTCCTTTAGGGATATTGTATCTTATTCTTTCCTTTAGGGATCTTCTTCTTTCCCTTAGAGATATTTTATCTTCTTCTTTCTTTCCTGTAGGGATATTTGCATCTTCCCTCCTTTAGGGATATTTGCATCTTCATTCATTTAGGGATATTTGATCTTATTATTTCCTTAAGAGATAGGGATTATTCTCTCATTTTAAGGATCTTGTTCTTTCCTTTAGGGATATTCTTGTTTCCTTTAAGGATATTAGATCTTCTTCTTAAGGATCTTATTCTTTCCTTTAGGGATATTTGATATCCTTCTTTCTTTTCTTAAGGGATATGTGATATTCTTCTTTCCTTTAAAGATATTTTTGATCTCTTCCTTCCTTTTTTTAGTGATATTTGATCTTCTTCTTTCCTTTAGGGATAGGGAGTTTTCTTTCCTTTTAAGGATCTTCTTCTTTCCTTTTGTAGAAATCTATTTGGGATAGGGAGTTTTCTTTATGGATAGGATTATTCTCTCCTTTTAAGGATATTCTTCTTTGTTTTAGGGAAATTCTTCTTTCCTTTAGGGATATTTGATTTTCTTCCTTCCTTTAGGGATATTTTCATGTTCCTTCCTTTGGGATATTTTCCTTTAGGGATCTTTTTTTCTTCTTCTTCTTCTTCTTCTTCGATATTTGATCTTCTTCTTTCTTTCCTTTAGGGATATTTTGATCTCCTTCTTTCTTTCATTTAGGGATATTTGATTTTATTTTTTCCTTTATGGATATTTTCGATATTTTACGGATCTTCTTCTAAAGAACATTTTGATATTCATCTTTCTCTCCTTTAGAGATATTTTATTTTCTTCTTTCCTTTAGGGATTTTTTCCGGATCTTTTTCCTTCCTTTATTAGGAAATTTTCCAGATTTTCTTCCTTTCTTTACGCATTTTTTCGGATCTTCTTCCTTTTTTATTAACGATATTTTCCATATCTTCTTCCTTTCTTTAGGAATATTTTCCTCTACCTTCCCTATCGATCGGCTTAGAATTCTAATCGAACACCTGCCCGATTGATTCGATCGTTTGTGATCACACTGGTCAGTCGTCTATATATATACGGAGGGAGAGGGTTCATTGAGGATTCCATATCGAGAGGTCAAGTCAAATATAGATGTTCCATATCGATGGATGGCGGTCCCGGTCACTTCCAGGGTGATGTGATAATCTAGATATAGGGTTAAACGAATGCAACCTTTAGGGATCTTCTTCTTCTTCTTTACTTTAGGGATCTTTTTCTCTTCCTTCCTTTCGAATATTTTAACTCATATTTTCTCTTCCTCCTTTGGGATATTTTCCTTTAGGGATTTTTTTATTAATTTTATTTCTCTTGGTTTTTTTACTTTACGGATCTTTTTCTTCATTTTTTCTCTTCCTTCCTTTACTTTAGTGATCCTTTTCTTGATTTTTTGTGTTTTCCTTCCTTCGGATATTTTCCCTAGATTTTTTTCTCTTCCTTCCTTTACATTAGGGATTATTTTCTTGATATTTTGTTGATTTTTTCTTTTTCTTGATTTTTTGTTGATTTTTTTCCTTCCTTTACTTTAGGAATCTTTTTCTTGACTTTTTCTTTTTATTTATTTTTGTGTCTTGCTTGATTTTTTCTCTTGCTTCCTTTACATTAGGGATCTTTTTCTTGATTCCTTCTTTTTTTTCTCTCGTTTCCTTTATGTTTTGTGTCTTCCTTCCTTTATTCTTTAGGGATCTTCTTTATTTTTCTTGTCTTCCATCCTTTGGGATATTTTTCTTTATTTGATATTTTTCTTTAAGGATCTTTTCCTTTATGTTTTGTGTCTTCCTTCCTTTATTCTTTAGGGATCTTCTTTATTTTTTTGTCTTCCATCCTTTGGGATATTTTTCATTATTTGATATTTTTCTTGATTTTTTCAATAACACCTATTCTTCTTCTTTTTTCTTGGAGACTTTTTATTTTTCTGTTTTTCTTTAAGGATTCTTCTTCTTCTTGTTGATTACTTGAAGGATCTTTTTCTTGATTTTTTCAATGACACCTATTTCTTGTAATATTATTTATTATTATTACACAAATCAAAAAATAGTTTTAGTGAACAATCTCAAACCGCAAATGGGTCTAAAGTATTTACTTATGTAATAATAATAATAATAATAAGAATAAGAATAATAATAGGTTTTATTTACTTATGTTTTTGGGTCTACAAGCGGCTTATAGCATATGGGACTACCCCGTAACATACCCTACACCCTTCAAGATTTGAACTTGTGACCTCTATTTCAAGAGCACATGTTCTTCACCATTAGGCCAACTCAGGTGTAATGGATTGCAGTCTCTCAATATAAAATAATTTATTAAGTAATGGATTGTAGTCTCGTAAATGTGGGATAATGTTGTTTTCAGTTCTTTTCTCAGCACGTTAACATTTTTTTCGTTTGATAGGAAACGATTCTTTTTTTTAAAATTTAGAAACGTCGTTTTTCAGTCGAGTGCTAATTACGGCGAAGGCGTGTTTTAAATGGGCCAGATCCCCAACGACAACGTTCACCAGTGTAGAGCTGTCTGTAATGTGACCTCCAACTGTCATGCTCCTGCTATTCTTTTTATTGGTACGGTAGAACCAGTTGCTGCCATTCACAGAGATTTTTCTCCCGGTTATTTGTTCTATGAAACTGCAATAACACTCTTATCTCTGCATAGGCTCTCCTTATTGTGAAATAAGTAATTTCAGCTTACAAGGATAAATATCGCATGTAATTTATATTTTATATTTTACATCTTTTCGGGTCATGATCTCTATAGCTAATTCAATACTCATCTTCTCCTTTCAATCATAGGGAAGGGATCAACTCTGTTACATGTTCGCCCCTACCATTTTAGTCATTGGTTGGCATCTACTACTTGGCTAAACATTGAAGAATTGTACCTTCTCCAAGCTTATAGTTTTGTTCAAACATTGCAGTTAAAAAAGGTAACTTCGGCTCGTGGAAAAAAATAATGAGTTTTATATAATGGAATTACATGAGTGAGAAAAATATTCGGTGGAATTAGGTGTCCTTCTAGATGAGTACGAGGGATTGTTCATTTTCTTTGAGGATATTAATCGTGATTTATAGTTGCATTCGAGGCCGAAATCCATTTTCCTTTCCATTCGCCTTGCTTTCAACAATTCGGAATGTGTCGATAGGTGTTTTATGTGCAGTGTTTTATGGCGACAATAACAAGATTGTAGGACATGTGGACACCATGAAAGATCCCGGCTTAATGCAATTCCACTAAATTCTTCTGCGCGAGTATTGTATCCATTCTAATCACGAAACAAGTCAACCATCCTATAATAAAAAAATAGAGTTATTATTTCATCATAAACCAAATTAATGGGTAACTCTGTTATTTCCTTAAATAAAGTATGCGGTTATTATTTCACATTTCTACCCAAAAATAACATTAAAAAAACCATACCCACAAAACAAAACAAACAAAAATTACATACAGATCAAGGTCATTATTTTCTGTATGGAATTGATTATGTGAGGAAAATGCATACAATCTAATGAATTCTTTAAAAATAACGATTGGATTTCTCATTGCGTTATTCATTCATATTTAATCATTATCACTTTTTTATTGTCTATTTTTACATTTCTCACCTTCTCACCCCTCACCCTCACAAGTTCCTTGCCCTTTACCTACTTGTCAATTTTTGATGTACCGTGGTTTGTTGTTAGATTACTTTGAGTGTTATGTGTGGTTCAAGTTCTCTGTGAGTTTTATATATGGTTTCATCTCCACTAAATATTGTGAACTAT
This sequence comes from Taxus wallichiana var. yunnanensis, assembly GCA_018340775.1. NCBI lineage: Eukaryota > Viridiplantae > Streptophyta > Pinopsida > Cupressales > Taxaceae > Taxus > Taxus wallichiana. Next base: position 326,148,484 of record CM031241.1, on the reverse strand, counting down.
GCAAATTACGTCCAAAATTGAATCTGCATTTTATACTAAGGTTCAAATAAATACATATAATTTCAATAATTATATCTAAATAAATATTAAATCAATATTTTTTATATATATATATATATATAGAGAGAGAGAGAGAGAGAGACACCGTAACGAAGGTACAATTTGCATGGGATTAATACAAAAACAAATGGAATACTTGAATTAGAATAAGAAATTTAAAAAGAAGATGCCCAATACAACATTATCGAGTTCAATATATTTTTTATTGCAAAATTCACTTTTACTTTGACTTAATATTGTTAGTTTAAGATTCAATTTTTAAATGGTCTTCCAAGTTTTATATCATAGAACAAATATAATCAACTTTGTAGTGAGATGTCCTAGAATTTTATGGATCCTTTTATTTTTGTATATTTACTAATCATCTGAATTTATTCCATTGGATCATTGAGAGAAATGACATTATAGGAAAAGTTTTTCAGTTAACTATTACATGGAAATTGCCTCTCTTTGCTCACCTTGCCTCAATACACATGGTTCAATATCTATATTAAGGAAGCATAGTCATCATATTTATTTTTATAGCGTAGATATATGTTTTAGTGTCATCAACTTATCATCAATTACTAAGAGATTGTGTGTGTACATTCAAGAATATACAAATTCTAATACTAAATATTATATCATATTCTCATAATTCTACTGAACTGCCCCTATTCAATTATTTTATGTTCGATGTTTGACACAAATTTTTGTGAAATACATATCTACTATCTCATATTACTTTCGAAACAGTTTCCTCGCTATATCACAAAATACTTAGGAAACAAAATTACACCTTTAACATACAATAACAAACTCCTTGAAGCAGACTTGCACTGCGAGGAGCAACTAATAGTTTGATTTTTATGTGAGTGAGTGTAGTGCCTTTAACAAGGGCCAATAATCCGAAATCAGGACATCTAATTTTGGCTATTTCATAATGTGCAGAAATCATAGCTCAATCACATAATTTTATTTTAGGCTTTTTCATTTCCTATTAGGTGCCCGTATCCATTTTCAATACTTTTAAAAGGTTATCTTAGAATCCACACGGAAAGCGGTTAATAATTTAAAATATTTACCATTTTTTAATGAGAAAGATGCATTTTATGGAAGGTAAGTAAATCTGATTTATTTACAGTGCAATATAATAACATATTATTTTATATATGTAAGCGGAATAAGTATTTAAAGGTGTTTATGAATGGTTGATATGCATTTTTATGTGTAGGTTAATTTATTATTATTTGACTTAGTCCTACATATATCGAAACCTAAAAAAATAACATAATAATTAGAGATGAACATGTGTTTAAATAAGTCATTGCAATTGTCTCTAATTCATTACATAATCCTAGAGGAATACAACTCAAAATATAACATATTGCATTGTTTCTTTTGCTTTTACAAAACTCTGTATTCATTACATGTCTCAATTAGAAAATTTGTTACCTTAGTATTTTGGATCCGAGTACCATAATTCTTTTAAATATTAGATTTGTAACTAATTTTTATTTATTCATTAATTACTTATATTATTGTTAACCAAAAATATATTGATTCATTTACAAATGCAAATAAAAAATAATAATAGTAAACATTAAGTTGCTTCTAAAATAACCATAAAAATTATAAACTTGATCTTTTCAATTATACAATAATAAATAATATTACAAAAATATTGTTGATTGTAATAAATTCTATTTTAAATGAAACATTTTATCTTTCGTAGTGTCACAAAATTATTAATTATTCTTTAATCTTTTTATATTCAAAAATAATAATTTTCAATATTAATATTTTAGAAATCGTGCACTCAAACAAACCATTATTCTAGATTATTTTTTTAATGTGTATCTATTCAATGCTTTTAATTATTTTTCTTCTTATTAAAGAAAACCAATAATTATCTTCCATACCAAATAATAATGAACATAGTACATGTGTAACGCCCACATTTCACACACACACAAATACAACATTGTTAGCATCGGGACAATTTTTTTCTTTACTTACATTACTCACTACACAATACCACAAGGGTTCCAAGAAGAGAAACTCAACAACGCATAAGACACTTACATAAGTCATCGACTCACATAGACACACAACAACACCATATACATGTCAATGCCACACTTTCCCTAATGAACAAATGCTAGCAATGACCCAACCACAAGAAAGGGACCCAAGGATTGGCAAACCCACAACACATCATTACCATGATTACATCTTAGTTACGATTAATATTCCAAAAAAATTTCATACAAAGAAAATTTTATCATTTTTTGCACCTACATATTCTTAAATTCATTTCACATTCGAATTATAGTTTGACGATTTAAGTTGGCTCTTTTATCCCTTACGACAATCTCCATAACTTACATAATTATTTGCCATATTTCAAATTTCATAAAAAGTTCCTGATTCTCTCATTATTATGTTAAGATTATTCTTCCCACACGTTTATTCAAGTTTTAAAATTTTACCCTTGCTACACAAGTGAATGTAATGTGATGTCAAGAAAGAAATCTTAGGATTAAGGGAAATTTAGATTCAAGATATCTTTTCCCATAAACATTCTTCGATCACGGTATATTTATTTCCCTACCATAGTTAATATAGTTCAATAACTTGTTGAATACATTCCGCATTTCCACATCAAGAAATTTTATTTAGATTTATATATACTATTTGTTTTCTCAAAGTTTGATCTCAAAGCAAGAGAAATTCATATTCTTTCTAACACATGAAAATGTTTAATTAAGTTATAAGGACTCCAAGAGTGACATTATTCCTAAACTCAAATATCATTTTACTCTTATATGGCTTACTCTTATGTCACCCTATGGTCTTATTATTAGCATTGTTTTATAATAATTGTAAATAGAATAACACATATTTTTCTCTAATGGATTTGCTACTACAAGGAGTGTAACCTAGCACGAGAAATTCCATTTCTTTTCTCTTATATATATTGTAGTGTTAAAAACATGCTACAACCAAGACATCCACTTGTGTCATTTAAATCCAACAATGAGATCAATCATAAAAATATCACCCACTACATTTTGTTTGGTTTTGAGCCACTCACTAAGGTATAAAAGGAAATTGGGAAAATGGGGTAAGGAGACCCCCCCCCCCCCCCCATTTTTGAGTTTCTACACTCATGTTAAGTCAACTTATTAAACACATAATTTCATTTTCTAAGAGTCATGTACAATTTCCACATGAAATTTGACCACTTAATGTAGCCAAGGTTTGGTTAAATTCCAATTACACCTAAGAATCTACACCCCAAATATGTATATGGTCAAGGTGAGAGTACATATTTATGTTAAAAAACCTTCATGAAAGACCAATGTGTGATGTTGTTAATAACCAAGGTAACACATTTATCTGTGAGAACTAAAGAGGTCATTAACAAGAGTTTATGTCTCAAAGACAAATATTTCACTAAGCGCATTTGTGTCCTCTTGATACCACGGGAATTCATTCAATGATGAATTTAATTTCTAAATATAACTTCGTAAGACTTGGTAGTCCACTAGGATCCTAAGGAAGTCTTAGTTATGCTTACACTAGAAATAGTTTGACCATGTTATTCCTAACCATCGGGTTTATGACGATGTTGCTAAACATACCAACTATGACGATAACTCAAACTAGGGATATTATTTACTTAAGTAGGTTTCATCAAGTGTAGAGATTGAATTTTATCCTAAGGTTTTATTTTCCTACACTAAAAGAATTCACATAAGAAGGGTGATTATACACGAGTCTTATACTAGGGTTGAGTGTTTCGTTTAGATCTCTTTATTATATTTACAAGGTAAGAATACAACACACTAAATAATTAATCATCTACTAAACACTAGAAATGTACTACAAGATTTTAAATTCAAATTCATTTAGCATACATATCTAACTTTTACAATACAAAATTTGAGGATGAAGATAGCACCCATGTGTAGAGGAAGATTTCCTTGAACCCTTACATCTTAAATATTACAAGAACTTCAATTATAAATCTTTTCATTCCACTAGGATCCACTAGGTATTCCAATTATAAGACTTGGTATTCCACTAAAATCCTAAGGAAGTCTTAGTTCTCATTACACCAATTTTTTTTTACCATGTCGTTCCTAACCATCAGTGTTTACAACGACATCGCTAAACATACCGACTATGTCGATAACTCAAACTAGGGATTTTATTTACTTAATCCATAAGGTGTCATCGAGTGTAGAGATTGAACTTTATCCTAAGGTTTTTGTTTCCTACACTAAAATAATTCATGCAAGAAGGGTGGTTATACACGAGTATTATACTAGGGTTGAGTGTTTCGTCTAGATCTCTCATTACATATACAAAGTAAGTAGAAAAAACACAAATTAATTAATCGTCTATCGAAAACTTGAAATGAACTACAAGATTATAAATTCAAATTCATTTAACATACATATCCAACTTTTACAATACAAAATTTGAGGATCAAAATAACACTCATGTGTGGATGAACATCCCCTTAAACCCTAACATCTAAAATATTATAGAACTTCAATTATAAACATTTTCATACTTCGCAAATGTTGAAATTTCCTCTATAGTTTCATTTAACATATATATATCCAACCCTCTTTTTCCCATATGTAAATATGAATCAAAAGAACACCTTTAGTTACATGCACATTTCCCAAAGCACCCCTAAAACTAGCATCTCATTCATATTGCCAAATTTCAATAAATAACTTTACTATAACATAACAATAAAAAAATCCTTCTATTAACATACATAAATTATAACAATATAAAATGAATCACACCCACGTTGTTTTGCCATCTTACTTGCATCCTGCAAAAACATGTGAGCATGAAATTAGTGATAAATCGTTGGTATGGCATCAACCTAAATCTAGCATAATTAACATTTTTATTTACCCATTTACATAATAATAATAATAATAATAATTTGCATTCGGAAGGAGAGGATTACAGACACATATTTATTTCATTTCACTTTACTTCCTTCCTTTTAACCAATGAGAGAGAAGGATAGGGAGACAGAGAACCACTATTTGGTCAAAGTTAAATTTCACACAAGTCACATGATAGAGTTTAAAACAATTACTTTCCAGTTTCAACAAGTTTCGTTGGGGATTTGGTAACCAGATGGGGTTCCTACAACTTTCCTTTTACGTTTTCCTACTAGCTGCAAAAAAGTTCAATTTAGGCTCGGAGGCTAAGAAATAACTTTCAAACATTGTCTTCCACTGAGAAAACATAGGATGGGTAAGTTTTATGTTCCCTCCTATATACCAAGAATTCATAGGAACTAATGGAATACAAAACTAGCAAATGATTTACAATTCACGGCCTATTTTCTTCTTCGCCATCGGTCGTAATCGACCAAGTTGTAAATGATCAAAAGTTAACTCGAGGGCTCATAAAACCACGCATCAAGACTAATGTTCGATAGACGAACGCACAATGATAAAATTCCTACAAGTCCCCATATTTATGGATAATTCACCAGAGTTGATGGGACTAAGAACTAGAAAACAATTTTCAAATGGTGACAAGTTTTCTAGAGCCACCAATCGTAATTGGTCTAGTTTTGACCTAGTCAAACTGTGACCAAAGGCCTACAAAATGACTTTATAAAACTATCAAGAAGAGTGGTGTTCCCCAAATGTAATGTTCTAGGAAATTTTATAGTAAAAAATAATAGAGGTTTGCGAAGGTGGATAAACATTTCATTTTCCAGTATTCAAATGGCAAGCTGATACAAAACCCAAATTTTTAATTTAACATCTTCCTACAACTGTAAAATGGTGTAGCAGGGCTCTTAGAAGGGCGTCAAAAATATCATAGATGATAATTTGAGGTCAATTTAAGGATTTATGTGACTCCTCACATAACAAGGTATACACAGGAAACTTAACATCTCCTTTATGAAGTTACGAAGGTTATTTTGCGAGTCTCCGAAAATGGAAATTTTCTATTTAAACTAGGAAATAGTTAACATATTTACAAGGAAGTCATCTTTAGCTTCTCAATAAAATGGATTACTTTAGAAATCTATTTTGGTTATGAAGTATGCTAGATTATCTCAAATGAGGGTTTGAGTCCATGGTTTACCCACCAAGGAATATTTGGATTACATAAGCTACAATATGACGTCTTATTGTTTTGAAAACATGATTATTTAAACAATTGAAGATATGATAATCCTACAGTTCAAATTTTTTTCTTATTGCAAATGAAAAAATAAATGAAAATAATTATGAAAGATAATAAGAGATTAATTATGCCCTTAAATATTAGCATTTGAAGAGCAAGAGCTGCTCAAGGTGGGTTTTCCCACGCATTCCATAAAGCTTCAACTCTCTCTTAACATTCTACCAAATATATGTGATGGTTAGGCTCTTCGTGAGTACAATATAGTTATGATATTAATGTCCCATCACATTTCCCACATCAATAGATCATGTTCTAAACCTATGCTAATTGCAAGAAACTCTATTTTTCTCACTAAGCAAATTAATGTTGTAAGTAAAAGTTGAGGTAAATACTTTTTCAAAATATTCACTTGTACAACAAAAAAATGGCAGCCCAAGAAAGACATAAAGAAAATCATAACAAGGAACCCTCGGTTCATTCTATGGAAGAGGTTGAGTGGGATAATCTAGATGGACGACCATGAGGATGAAAGTGAAGAATAGGAGGATCCTTATATAATTTTATCACCATTTATTCTTGAATACAAGTTATGATTCTCAGTATCTTTACCTAGATGCGTATCTCAAAAATTACTTACGCTTTCCATCTTGATGAAGGATGTCATAAGAAAAGTCATGGTTGATAGCACATTTTCTATTGTAGCGGCTAGAGTTGGTGAAGTGAGTTTTAAACCAGTGTAGTATCCTCCCACCAAATGCCACATATTATCATTATCTCTCCACGCAGCCCACATATAAACCAACTCACCCCCAAATATGGTGGATTCACATGGATCAAAGATACATGGAAGTCAAAGTGGCTCTTAAGCCTCAATATTTTTATTCATCTATAAAAAATATCGAACAAAAAAGGGATGTGTTTCCTTCCATCTCGGATGAAAATAGAACCAATTCATGCAAAATATAGGCCTAAATAAATCAATTCATATATAGAAATATGAGGGGATATATGGGTGACAAGTTTTCTCCCTTTGTTGGCTGATATAACCCACAATGGGTAGATTCTAAGATGGATATCAATAGGATCACCATTTATCACAGGACCCGTTATGTCCTTCCCTCACTTTGTAACTATCCAATTTCTATTCGATTTTCAACATGAACCATGGTTTTAGTGTGGTTTGGGCTTTAGATTATCAAAAATTATATTTGCATTATTGGACAAGGAAAAGGACAGGTTTGACTATTGGTACCCAAATTTAATCTCCTTCAAAGGCCAAGAAACATCATGGATTCAATAGGACACTCAGAGGTAGATAGATGATTGTATGTGTCGTTTTGCAACCAGGGAAGAAATCTATCTGATCTATTAGCAGTTTAGTATTTGAAAGGAGTGGGTAGCACCTTGAAAGGATGTGATCTTATCCTCACTATTTTAGGTTGTGCCTTTCAACCAAGGTAAGACAACCTATCTTGTAACCTCTGTTATTTGAAAGGAGATGCAGATACCTTTCTTTTGCATGAGTTTTATAGAAGAGGCCTTGGGGAAAATATGATCAACACTACAAACTCTGACTCTCATGAGTTGTCACTTCTAGATTATGGGGATATCTTCACAACAAGGCAAAGGTTACTAAAGACATTTGGAAACCTAATTTTTTTACATACTTTAGTAAAGGGGTCTTGTGTGGGTACACAGGGGCAAAAATAGGGGTAGTATGGGTAGGATTAGTTGTTTTAAATAGATTTTTGTGGGAGGAGAAAGAGTGGACTTGACTAACTAGATCCTTTGAGAGATTATGCAAAATGGAAAGAATCAATCAACAAAATTCCACAAAAAGTTAAATTGTTTCCTCAACTAGAATATGTGCTTAAATGGAGGCCTAGATCATCACTCTTTCACACAACCTGTGGGATTCTATCACTAAGGATCAAGATAGAGAACCCAATAAAGCACAAATATTTAAACCAAGTCACGCCTGAAGTTCACCTAAAGGCTTACAAAGAATCTCTATCAACAAGATGAAAGAAAAGTGATTTTAAACAATTTATCCCACTCCCACATGAAGGCTCTTCTGAGAAATGGAATTGCATATGCCACTAAACTATCACAAGGACTAAGACCATGTGATTTGACCAAAATTTGGTATAAGATTGTAATAGAAACAACAAAAAATACTTGCAGACATTCTGAAATAAAAGAAACACATTTTTCTCAAAAAAACATTGAAATAACTCGAATTTGATTAAGTCAATTAGCATAGGAGAGTTTCACAAAACAATCTCGAGCTTGTCAATGGATTTACACTTGCAACAACATTGACACAATAAAAGTTAATGCATAAAGAGAGATACTGGCTGCTTAAACAACTTCTCAATATGGATGGGCTCTGTACAAGCTTTTCTGCTAGGAAAATCAGTCCTGACCTTTCCAAAAAATCCCAACCTTTTGCACAAAATAAATCATGCCATTTATAACCTTCACTATAGAGCCCCATCCTCCAAAAAAGAAAAAATTTTAATTACACCACTACTCGCCATGATTCTTTCGTGATTCACGAGAATCGGATCTTTAAAAGTCTTCAGGTGCTTGAGGGAAAATCTCTTCTATTCCTTTACGCATTCAACCCTTTTCTTAGGAAAACACACTTCCATCCATTCGCGAACAACCTCTACCCCTATTCTATCAAATTCGACCCTTTCCATGCTCAGGAGAAGAAAAATAGAAAACCAGATCGGGCTCAAGAGTCAGACCATTTTAATGGAGAAAGACGCTTCTAGATGTTCCCACCAAAATTTAGATTTCAACATTAAATCGCCCTCACGCTTGGCATGCAAAAATAGCAAGAAATGATGAAGACTCCATTCTAGGCGTTTTACAGAGAAAATGGGGGGAAAATCAGATTTTGACACTCAACAGCCATTGATCTTTGATTTGAATATGGGCCGTCCACGTGGAAGATCCAAAATGGTCTTGGGGATTCTTTTTGACCCTTTTCCCGACCCTTTGAAAATGTAAAAATTTTACATTTTTCTCCACACCTCCGCTTTTGAAAATGGGCCTGACATGTGTCCTGAGGTGGGTCCCAAAGGAACTATGGAAAATTTTTGTCATTTGAATCTGTTATTAGAAAAAGGAAAATTTTCCTAGTTTCCCCCATTGCCGCCTTTCCACTTGAAGTTTATGATGTGGGTCCCAGCGGAACCCGGGTCCTTTTATGCCTTTAAAACCTTTTCCCTCAAAAGGAAAAATTTCACTTTTTTCCGAAAGCCCACACCTCCGCCGGTGACCAGGGCAAAACATTGACTATTTCCTTTGGGCCCTCAGGCCTTTTTAAAACTTTGAGTCATTTGAATATAAGAGGAAAAATTTCCAAGTTGCCTCCGATGATCCACGTTCCCGCCCCTTTGACCAGAGACATATTTTGACTTTTTCCTTTGTCGGGCTTGTGGGCTATTTTTGATATTTTAGCCTTTATGATGCAAAGAGACAAAAACTTTAAGTTACCTCTGATGGTCAACCTCCCGCCGCTTATGACTTTTCAAATTGCCACATGTCACCATGCTGCACCTTGAGGAAGTCCCAAATATTTGATACACTAAATGAGCGTGGGCTTGCCACGTGTTGTGATCCATCAAAATTTGTTTGAAGGATTGAAGCTTAGTGGAAGGTGTCACTTGTCAAGCTCCGAGGCAGTCTCCTTTTCGCCGTTGAAAAGTCTAGGTAAAATGAAAAGCAAGCAGAGGCCTCCATGTGTCATCCTAGACTTCCAAAAACCTTTTGAAATTTTTCTAAATATCGAAACCTATTGGAAGCTTCCACATGTCTCTATCCTACCAACCCTCCATGTGTCCTCCTGGCGCTATTTCTAAGTTAGACCCAAAAGTTGTTCTCAAATGAGTGTCGTTCCTCCATGTGGACACTTTTCAAAATTGAGTCTTTTAATAGAATTTTTGAAGTATTTAGCCCAACCATGCCAACCAAAGGATGCCACATTTCCCTGTTGATGCAAGGATACCAATTTGGCCAGGAGAAACACCCGTGAAACTGTGAAACATAGAGAAATGATCATTTGAGCCTGAAAATGAAATTTTCTCGAAAGACAGAGAGTTTAGAAATGTTGCAAGGCTCAAACACAATCCTCAGGGACACACCAATTCATTCTTCTTCAAGTATTTAGGGAAAAAATGAAAGGGAAAACAGATCTTGACTGTGGAAGATGGATAAAATGGGAAAACGTGAGTTCTAAAGGAATAGAGCATGGTAGAAATTAATGCAGAGCTCTTCTAGAGGAACAAAGTAACTAGGAGACAAATATGGACCCACACATGATCTTTGACCCAGAAGAAGATTAAAAATGGTAATAAGACCCACCAAACACAACACAGGGAAGGAGAAAATGGTAGAGGCCATGAATCAGTAGAGTTTCAAAGACACAAATGGGGCAAGACTATTTTGAACACCAACATTGGCTCCGACTCGGGGATGGGTACTCCCTGTGAGTACCACAAGAACAATAAGTAGACCAAGTGCCAAAATATCATTGGGCAAGTGGATTCATCTTTGTGAGCGAGAGAAATAGGAACCACCTCCAGAAATGCACAAATAAGCCAATAAAGCAGGCCACCAAGGACCAGAACAAACCAAAACACAAGGACAAGAAACAAACAACAAACTATACACTGTACAAAAGATGTTTACCCCGACTTAGGGGAATCGGTCCAAGAAATTCTTTAAATGCCTTCAATTAATAGGCAGTTCGAGCAATTCACCATCTAGATCCTTAAAAAATAAGGTGTGTTCACCAATTCTAATGTCAATAGAGTAAGGGCCCATCCAAAATGAGTCAAACTTTCCATGCTTGCCCTTATCCTCATGTCTATTATCCCATAGTAGCACAAGATCTCCAATATTAAAGGCTCTGGGAGTGACCTTCTTGTCAAACAGTTTCTTTAGCTTTTCTCTGAACTTTATATGCCTCTGGTGGATGCCCTCCTCTCTTCATCACGCTCAACAATCTTGTTGGTGCGGGCATCATAAGGACTCACTTCTCTATCTTCAAGTTGTTAAATGAACTAATATGAAGACAATTGCATATACAGGGGCAGAAGGGCCTGAGTCGCATATATGAACTCAAATGGACTCCTTCCAGTGGCTCTTTTAATAGTGATCCTATCATCCTAGACAGTAAACTTCATCTGCTCACCCCATTTTCTCTTGTTCAGCTCCAAGGTTCTCCTAATAATCTTCAACAACTTCTTATTATTGGACTCAACTTGTCCATTTCCTTGGGGGTTATAATTAGAGGAATATGTCAGATTGATCCCATATCCTTTGCACATTGCCACCAAAGGTTTAGCTTTGAAGCTCATGTCATTATCAACTATGATTTTGATCGGTACTCCAAACCTGTAAATAATATTGTTTAAGAGAAAATCTATGGCAATTTGGTGTGTAGCCTTCTTGGTGGGGATTGCTTCCACCCACTTGGTAAAGTAGTCAATGGCTACAAGAATCCACTTAAGGTCAACACTTGAAGGGTCTGAAATCTCACCAATGAATTTCATTCCCCATTTCTTGAATGGGGCTTCAATTTACATAGGCTGCAAGGGCAGGGAGCCTCAAGCTTTAAGTATTCCAGAGAAACGCGAGAAAATTTCACACCTTCGACCAATATGGTTGCATCCTTGAAAAGAGTTGGCAACCAATAACCAGCTCTTATGATCTTATGTGCTGTGACTCTTCAGCAAAGTGCCCCCACAAACTCCTCCATGGAGATCAGCAATTATTTTGGGGGCTTCATCTTCAGTGATAAATCTTAAGAGGACTCCTCCGGGTTCTTCCATGCCAACCCAAAATTAGTAATGATATATTTCTACAAAGCCAACTTAAGAGAACTCTTCGATTATTACTCTAATGCTCAAGGTAGTTTAAATGTTTGAGATAGAACATTACATCCTTGTACCACTCAGAGTTTATCATTTTTTCAAAAATATCTGCCCTTTCTTCTTCAACTTCATTTACCTCAATGGTTTGCAAGTTTATCTCAACCATAAGCTTAGATTACCCTGAATCTCTCACCAAATTTATGGTTTGGATGTCCATATCATACTCCTGCAACTTGTTCACCCACCTACATCTCTTGCTTGAGACTTCCATCTCTGATAAGATGTCTTTTACCATAGTATGGGGAACATAAGAAACCACTTTTAAATTAATTTATAAGGCTCGAAAACCTTCATTGATTTGACCAAGGAAAATGCATGCTTTTCCATGATGGTATATTTTAGTTCTACTCCTTACAAGGCCTTACTAAAAAAGGCAATGGGCCTCTCAGCCCCTTCATCATCCTTCTGTAGCAAGACAAAAGAAATAGTGTTTTCTGAAGCAAAAGAAAATAGCTATAAAGGTTTCTTGTAATCTAGGGCTGCTAAAATAGGGGCATGCTTCAATGCCTCTTTGATTCCTTTGAAACTTAGATGGCATCCTCTTCCCATTTGATGACTTGATCCTTCTTGAGCATGGAAGTGATTGGGATGGTCAACTCAACAAAGTTTGACACAAACCTCCTAATGAAGTTTATCTGTCCAAAGAAAGACTGAATTCCTTTCTTGGTTCTTGGGATTGGGACCTTGCTGATGGCCTCCACTCTTTCTGGATCAATCATCACTCCCTCATGTGACACAATGTGACCAATAAATTTTTCCTTTTGTACACTCCAAAGTGGCATTTCTTTGGATTGAGTGAAATGCCATATTCCCTACATCGATTATCATCTTCTCTAAGTACAACAATTGGGACAAAGACTTTGATTTGACTCAAAACTCAGCATTCTCACTTGAATTAGGCACACAATCGTGTCGAAAGTCTTCTCCATGATTGGGACAAAGACTTTGATTTGACTCAAAACTTGTTCAATGTCATATGGAACATTCTTGGGCAAGGCAACATTGGAAGAGAGGCTAATAGACTCATTAGGTGGTATAAGACTCTTGATAGCTTGAGCATGATGAGGAGTGTGATTTTTTCTTGGATATGCAGGGATCTTGGCAGGTGCATCTTTCTTAGGAGCCTCTTTGGAAATATTTGAAAGTAGGGGAACTTTTGGCTTGACTTCAGGCCTTGTACCTTTAACAACCCTACTCCTTGTGTTATATTCCTTCTCTTGGGAAAGAAAAACATTCATTAACAATTGCCTATCTTCCTCATATGGGATTCCTCCATCATGATTTTTTATCATTAAAGCCCTTAGATATTCAAAATCATTATTGGGAAATTCAAAATCTTGTACATTATCTACTTCTAAAGTATGAGAGAGAGGAAGAATATGTACCCTATGAATGTAGTCCCAAAAAGTGGCAGCAGTTCTAGCACTTATCACCTCAGTTGAGGTTGCCCCTTGTTGTGAGTTGGTGGAACAACCCATCATGCACACATCATCATCATTGTCATCATCAACTTCTCCCTCTTCTTTCTGATCCTCTTCATAAGGAGCATGGGGCATGAAACACTTGTCACACCAATCAATGACTTTTGTTTCTTCCACAACAACAACTCTAACAACCAAAGGATCAGGCACCATTCTATTTTCTCTACCTTGGGGCTGCCTATTTCCAAATCCAACAAGTCCCTTGCCTCTATCATCATCTCTTTGATGATTTGTAGGTCTATCTTGGCCTTGTTTCCTGTGTTTTCCTTGGGAGCTCTACCCAACTCCTTTCTCAGCTTGGGCTAGTTTGTAAGAGATCTCCTTGATAGCCCCTACCAAAGTCTTCACAACTTCTTCCAAATTAGAATCTTTTCTTTTCTGAGGTTTTTTTGGGTTAACTAGCTTTACACCTTCCCTCTTTGGAGGCTTCCCAATTGCCTTGATGTTGTTTCTTCCACAACAAGAACTCTAAGAGTCAAAGGATTCTCTATTTGACTCTCTAGATCCATGGTGAAGGCCTACCTCAAATTTGTGGGGTTCTTGTCTCTTAAATAATATGCAACATTTTTATCAAATGCATCAGTATATTTGATCAAACATGACTCATCACAAGGCCTTATTCTAATAGGAAATCTTCTCAAGGTTTTATTAAACCTTGTGTTGAAATCATGTATTGACTCATTAGGATTCTTCTTGATGTTTTCAAATTCTAAAAGAAGAAAACTAGGATCAGTTATATCACCATATTACAATTTGAATACATTGTTCATCTCAAAGCCAAAGAATCAATAAAATTATGTGGAAATAATTTTGTACTGTCCCTTGCATCCTCCTCTAGAGTGTGAAAAAACAATTTGATGTACACATCTTTATGTTCTATCTCAAAATCTTCCATCCTATTGAGGAAGATCTTTAGATGCTGATCACCAGTTATGGCATTGTTTCCTTAGAACGTTGGAAGTCTGTTCCTCACATATTGAGGTACTTTGCATTTAGATAACCAGCCATCCCCACAAAATTTATAGGTCCAAATGTGTTTACAACAAATGGAGTTCTGGGCTTAGCCATATTAATTCGAGGGTGATCTTGGAGAGGTGACAAATTGATGAGGGGAAGAGGATCCTTAGAACACATGAGTGTGGCTTTCAAAATGGACACCCTCTAAAGTCAGGCTCCTTGGAAATCCCTATCAACTACAGAAAAGATAGGTATAGACTATGAAGAAAATATTTGAAAATCAAATGAAGGCCCCTCTCCAGGTTGGAGAATTCAACTCCACAAAGAGGCTCCTAATTTAGAGTCACTTGAATGGCATTCTTTAATGATAGGTGGGTCACTTTCATCAATAGAGATCCCTCTTCTTATGCTGATCACCCATAACTCTCCGGGCTTTCGTTCCTTCCGATTTTGCTTTTCTAGCTCTCGAAACAATGTCCTAAGCAGGATCCCTAGCAAAGAAAGACCTTCTTCCTTCCACTTTGCAAATATTAGTAACAAAACTTACTTGATAGAGGTTTAAGACAACTGGAATTTATCAAAATCAAATCAATCGGGAGTTACCTCTAAGGATTTCCACATTAGTTGTGAAGATGCACTAAATATGATTTATCAAGTGTATCACAATGTAAGAAAATGGAAATAGAAATCTTCTGACTTTTCTTTACCCAGATGTATCAAATGAAAGCTATTGCACTAAGTGTAAAAATTGAAGGAACTGCACACAGTACATAAAGCATACAAGAAGTGTTTTACCATGGATTGAATGTGAACTATAGTCCCCGAAAATGGCGCTAGAAGCATGTTGGTACCCAAATTTAATCTATTTCAAAGGTCAAGAAACATCATGGATTCAA
This sequence comes from Taxus wallichiana var. yunnanensis, assembly GCA_018340775.1. Taxonomy (NCBI): domain Eukaryota; kingdom Viridiplantae; phylum Streptophyta; class Pinopsida; order Cupressales; family Taxaceae; genus Taxus; species Taxus wallichiana. The sequence goes on along the minus strand of CM031241.1, from coordinate 326,132,977 downwards.
TAGGACACTCTAGAGGTAGATAGATGATTGTATGTGTCATTTTGCATCAGGAAGCAATCTATCTGATCTGTTAGCACTTCAATCTTTGAAAGGAGTGGGTAGCACCTTGAAAGGATGTGATCTTATCCTAACTATTTTAGGTTGTGCCTTTCAACCAAGGTAAGAGAACCTATTTTGTAACCTCTATTATTTGAAAGGAGATGTAGATACCTTTCTTTTGCATGAGTTTTATAGAAGAGGCCTTGGGGAAAATATGATCAACACTCCAAACCTGACTCTCACGAGTTGTCACTTCCAGATTATGGGGATATCTTCACAACAAGGCAAAGGTTACTAAAGACATTTGGAAACTTGATTTGTTCTGCATACTTTAGTAAAAGGATTTTGGTCTTGTGTGGGTATACAGAGAAAAAATAGGGGTAGTATGGGTAGGATTAATTGTTTTAAATAGATTTTTGGTAGGAGGGGAGACAGGGTGGACTTGACTCACTAGATCCTGGAGAGCTTATGCAAAATGGAAAGACTCGATCAACAAAATGCCACAAAAAGTTAAATTGTTTCCTTAACTAGAATATGTGCTTCAATGGAGGCCTAGATCAGCACTCTTTCATATAACTTGTGGGATTCTATCATGAAGGCTTGAGCTAGAGAACCCAATAAAGCACAAAGATTTAAACTAATTCATACCTGAGGTGCACCTAGAGGCTTACAGAGAATTTCTATCAACAAGATGAAAGAAAAGTGATTTTAAACAATTTATCCCACTCCGAGATGAAGGCTCTTCTAAGATATGGAATTGCAGATGCCACTAAACTATCAAAAGAATAGAGACTTGTGTGATTGTGACAAAATTTTGTACATGATTGTAATGAGAAACAAGAAAAAATACTTGCAAACATTTAGAAATAAAAGAAACACATTTTTCTCAAAACAACATAGAAATAACTCAAATTTGATTAAGTCTATTAGCAGGGGAAAGTTTCACAGAAAAATCTCAGAGCTCGTCAATGGCTGTACACTTGCAACCACCTTGACACAATAAAACTTAATACAAAAAGAGAGATACAGGCTTCTTAAATGGCTTCTCAAAATGGATGGGCTCTGTCAAGCTTTTCTATCGGGAAAATCAGTCCTGACCTTTCCAAAAACTCCCAACCTTTTGCACGAAATAATTCATGCCATTTATAACCTTCACCATAGATCCCCTTCCTCCAAAAAGAAAAAAACTTTAATTACACCACTACTCGCCATGATTCTTTCGTGATTCGCAGAATCAGATCTAGAAAAGTCTCCAGGTGCTCGAGGGAAAATCTCTTTGATTCCTTCCCGCATTCAACCCTTTTTTAGGAAAAACACACTTCCATCCATTCGCCAACAACCTCCGCCCCTATTCTATCAAATCTAGCCCTTTGCGTGCTCAGGAGAAGAAAAATAGAAAACTAGATTGGGCTTCGAGAGTTAGACCATTTTAATGACAAAATACGCTTCCAGATCTTCCCACCAAACTTTAGATTTCAACATTAACTCGCCCCTCGCTTTGCATGTAAAAATAGCAAGAAAGGATGAAGTCTCACACATACAAGTGTTTTACTGAGATAAAATGGAGGAAAATCAAATTTTGACACTCGATAGCCGTTGATCTTTGGATTGAATATGGGCCATACACATGGAAGATCCAAAACAAGCTCAAGGGCTTCCTTTTGACCTTTTTCCTTACCCTTTGAAAAAATGAAAAAAAATTTACAATTTTTCTGCACCTCCACCTTTGAAAATGGGCCTGACACATGTCCTGAGGTGGGTCCCAAAGGAACTACATAAAAATTCTGTCATTTGACTCTATTTTTGGAAAAAGGAAAATTTTCCAAGTTTCCCCCATAGCTCCACCTTTCGCTTCAAGTTTATGATGTGGGTCCTAGTGGAACCCCGGGTCCTTTTATGCCTTTAACGCCCTCAAAATGGAAAATTTTCACTTTTCCTCCGAAAACCCAAACCTCCGCCATTGATCGGGACAAAACATTGACTATTTCCCTTGGGCCCTCGGGATTTTTTGATACTTTGAGTCATTTGAATACAAGAGGAAAAATTTCCAAGTTGCCCCCGATGATCTGCCTTCTTGCCCCTTTGACTAGAGACATATTTTGAAATTTTCCTTTGTCGGGCTTGCGGGCCATTTTTGATATTTTAGCCTTTATGATGCAAAGAGAATTTTTTTAACATGCCTCGATAGTCCGCCTCCTCACCCTTTATGAATTTTGAAATTTCCAGTGTCACCATGTTTGCACGCCTTGAGGCGGTCCCAAAAATTTGATACACTAAACGAGCGTGGGCTCACCATGTGTCCCTGCTCTATACGTGTCCTTTTTTTTTGAAGTCTTGAAGCTTAGCAAAGGTGCCACTTATCAAGCTCCAGGTAGTGTCCTTTTGGCCATTGAAAATTCTAAGTAAAATGCAAAGCAAGCGGAGGCCTCCACGTGTCATCCCGGACTTCCCAAAAACCTTTTGAAAATTTTCTAAGTATGGGAAACCTAGCAGAAGCTTCCACGTGTTTCTATCCTACTGACCTTCCACGTGTCCTCCTAGCACTATTTCTAATCTAGACCAAAAGTTGATTCTCAAATGAGTGTCGTTCCTCCACGTGGACACTTTTCAAAATTGAGGATTTTCATAGAATTTTCGAAGTATTTAGTAGAGCCACATCCAACAAAAGGATGCCACATTTCCTGTTGATGCAAGGATACCATTTTGGTGGGAGAAATGCTCATTAAACCGTGAAACACTAAGAAACGATCATTTGAGCCACGAAAACAAAAATTTCTCAAAGACAGAGAGCTTAGAAATGTTGCAAGGCCCGAACACAATCCTTAGGGACACACCCATTCATTCTTCTTCAAGTATTTAGGGAAAAAATGGCGGGGACAACAAATCTTGACTATGGAAGATGGATAAAATGGGAAAACGTGAATTACGAAGGAATAGAGCATGGGAGACCCAATAATACAAAGCTCTTCTAGAGGAACAATGGAACCAAGAGACAAATACGGACCCACACATGATCTTTGACCTAGGAGAAGATTGAAAATGGCAATAAGACCCACCAAACACAACACGTAGAAGAAGAAAATGGAAGAGGCCGCATGAATCAATGATTTTCAAAGACACAAATGGGGTGAGACTATTTTGAGCACAAACACCGACTTATTCCAGTTTCCCACATACCTTCACATGGGGGTTTACCTACCCCACTCACCCATTTGACCATGCCTTAACTTAACCATCACTTTCCACTATTATTTTATATTTTACTTGTTTAATTTAGTGTAGCACTACATTTCCCTCCCCTTATAAGAGTGTCGTCCTCGATGCGACACAACACCGAAGATCACAGGGTATGTAAGAAGAAGGTTAATAATTACACATCTCATTTAACAAAACATCTTGTCGATACAACATGACGATAATGATCATAATATTTTCTTGAATCATCCCTCCATACACAAACAAGGCTCAACATAGTCAAAATCACATAGGATTTCTTGATGGACAACCCAATAGGAGAGCACACGGGATGCTAGTTTACATAAGTTGAGCCTAAGCTTGAGTACGCATCCACAATAGACTAAGAAATGGAAAAATATATTAAACATATAGAAGTTGGTTTTCAATCTATATAAGACTCCACTTCCTCACTCATACTTGGCTCACGATAATGAAAACTTGGTCCACGCCTCCTCTCTCCATGCATACACCTTTTTCATTTTCCCTTATGGTCAGATTAGTGTAGGTTAACAATATAACACATAAGTACATCACTATCACAACGATGATTCACATATATTAACCATATTATCTTATGCATACTATATATATAGGGTATAACACAATCATTACTTTCACGGGTTGCAATACATCACATTATCACATACTACACCCAAAGTGAAATGACTATATAATAGGAATCACACACTCACCATATGCCCCTAAATCATGACACAAATCACCCACATTACACAAATTATAAGTATCGGGAACACAATGTCTATCATTACAACAAATAGTCAATTACAACATGGTGACACACACGACTCACCACAACACGGTGATGAGATCATGATATAATCCAATTCACTTTACCCTAATTTTTTCATAAAATACACCTTCATATCACATAATTTCATTATTCTCCAACACTCCAAAATCATCAATAACATTATTTTCACACACAACAAAGTGATACATTTGTTTCACCATTTTCTTTATGGATTTGGACGAAACAAATAAGGTTATGGGCCAAGGTGGAATACATATTGTGATGGTTGGTTTAAAGGTAGTTGTGCCCATTTTGACTTCATGATCTAATGTTGACTATGAGAGTTACCTTTTGGCTAGGAGGAACTACGAAATACAAAACAAGACCACAAAAGGGAGTTAAATAGTATTTGACAATGGAATTCCTACATGTATGCTAGATCCAGAAGTGTCATAATTCCTAGAAGGAAGTCAATCCACTATTTATAAATAATTATAAAATAATTTAAACATGTAAATAAAATGATTTAATGCTAGCATTTTGATTTGGGTGCCTCAATTACTATCAAAGCATCGATATGATTAAATACTAAAATTCTATGTAGGTAAAGGCCTTGAGTTGGGTTATGGGTAGCATAGGTGGTATGTAGGTAAAATAAAGAGTCTTGGTAAGGTTGGGTGAGATTTTAGGTTCTTTTCAGTGATGTGATTAGGTTGTTGGTCTAGAACGATATTATCGACACAAAGACCAATCTTTGGTCGGGGTGATCGATGTCGGTTTAGGTATGGTTGATATTGGTTCTATGTGGAAAGTGGCAGGGATTCGGTGGAGAGTGTTTGGGTGCTCTTATTTCTTGGTACAAAGAGTTGGAAATGTCTCTGTGAGGGAGGGTGAGGTAATAGGTCCCCAATATGTGTGGTAAGGTTTTAAGTGAGGTTTGGGGTAGTCGAAGGGTTGAGATTTTAGGTTGGGTTGAAAGTCACGGTGATTGATATCGATTAACGGGACCAATGTCGGTATAGGATGGACCGATCATGGTTAGGGTTAACGAGTGTTGGTGACTATGGGGAACTAGAAGATGCTATAGAACGAGTTTTGGGTCCTCTTTGTGATTACAAAAAGAGTTTGGAGGGTGTTTGTAAGGTCTACGTGAGGGAGGTGATTTTGGGATAGGTTTTTGTGAAGTTTAAGTGGGGTGTGAGGGGGTGGTTGATAGAGAGAGAGAGAGATAAGGGATAGATATAAGTAAGAACAGTAAATAGATGATGGTAAATAGAGAATACAACTACAAGTGACGAGAGGAGAAACCAACTTACTTGGAATTCGAAAGGTTCTAAATTTCGTAGTGGTAGAGAGGTGGTTGGACATCTTTGGTGACAAATGATCTCGATGGAATGGTGCTCGGTGCCACGATAGTGCTTTTCGGAATGATACCATGAATGCAAATACCTCTTGACCAGTCTTGGTGCTTCTTATCGCTGTCTAGACATGCGAAGGCTCTGGTTCTTGCTTGCATGCGATGTTCTTTGTTCCTAAACTTGAGAATGTTACCAACCCCTCAAACAAGGTCACCAAGTTGGTTATATAGAAACCGACGATGGTTTAGGCTGATCGGCATTGGTTTTATGTTGATCGGTGTCGGTTAAGGTGGGATATCCTAGGTCGTTTAAAATAGTAGATCTCGCTATATTTTTCCATCTTTACTTATTAGTGATGGGTATAAGTGGAATGTTTTTCTTAGATAAGTGGGAATATGGTTAGAGGAACAATAAACAAGCACTTTTAGGGTTATACTAAGTATTCACTCATTAAGGTAGGTAGGACTAAGTCTTAGTTAATTATGGAAACATGTTATGAATAGGTCTATTGTGACGTATCCGGGTGAGGTGTCTAGGTGAGGTGTGATTCCATTAAATTAAATTAATTAAATTAATAAATGGGGTTAGGATGTGTATTAATTTAATTATAGATAGTTAAATTAATATCAGTGGTGGGCTTAAAGGGGCCATGGTTAGGTGAATATATGTTAGATAGTTATTCAAAAGGGAAGCAAAGGGAGTGTGACCCAATTTTGGCATTTACATTTTCCCCTTTTTCTCACGTGGGTTATATTGGTAAGCAATGACAAAAATAGGAAATAATTGTGTCAAGTATAAGTGAGGGTGGTATTTCCCCAAGTGTGGGTGAAAGTAACCCCCTTCAAACTAGGAACCGATGAGGTGAAAGAGACAAGTGGTGAGTGGTTTGATAAAATGAGGATGTGGGAAACTAAAGGTCACTTTGGGCATATTGTGTAAAGTTTAAAGGTCAATCAGGTAAACAATTAAATGGGTTGTCATCACCAATCCTAAGACTATGATAATTCTTCACCGGGAACTCCTCGTGCTATGATTATTTACTAATGCACAGCCTTTAGTTTGGTGGATGAAATTTGGAAACACAACAACAAACATAACACAAGAATACCATAGACTATGATAAGAAGGAATGATGATAAATCTGAAATATCAGAGTAAATTATAATATTAACATGAAATTGTTACAATCTCACCCATGAGGTACTTCAAGTGTTACTGACTTCACTTGCCTTCCAACAATAATTATGGGAGAAACTTCACAATTACACTTCTTAATGGCTTCTTTAACACACCTTCAAAATGATTGCTTCCTTTACACACTTACTCATACAATATTTCTCACTAATTCCTTCTATGCTAAATGAGGGGGTAGCCTCTTTATTTATAGGAATTTAGGCTTATCCACCTTATCTCTAACATAGGATAGGAAATCTCTTCCGGCCAATCATATTCCATGTCTAAACTCTTGCCTTTACATGTAGGCTTATCTTCTAAGATAAGATCAACCTTATCATCTCACATGGGTTCAACATTTTTAGAATTTTCCACAAATAAAATACACAAAATATTTATGACCTCACTCTTTGTCCTTATTACAAATCTAATATTTCTAATTCCTAATCATGTAGACCCTACTTCTCTACTTATCCCAACTTTGACATTTTAACATTACCGGACCACTTACGACAAATATTTACTTTTACAACATTCCTATTGTACTTTGACTATTACCATACTCTACATTATTGGCGGCACCGCATCGATGACGCCTTATCCGTTATCTTCTATCGGACGCTACTACTAATTACACTTAACAACATCCTATTCCTAATACATACATTAATGAAATAGAAATTACGGAGGAACATTTTAGTGTCGACATCTTCCCCCTTCCTAACTTCTACTCTGTCCTCGGAGTAGTCTCTTATGGAAATTATGAAGCTAGTGCTTGGAAAATATTCAACTTTTCATGGTTGACGTATTTCGTAATGGGAGTGCCATCTAATTCCTCTAGTTAGTATGTACCATTTTCATGCACAATCTATTTGTTATTTTGTAGGGCACCATCCATTTTGGAAGAAATTTTCTCTATCTTCTTTTTTTGTATCTAGAATCATATACTAGAACCAAGTCATCTACATGAAATGGAGACCAACGGATATTTTGATCAAAGTATTCCTTCTGCTTCATTTTCTTCTTATAGCTTGTATCCTTTGCTATTTCCCTCATTTCCTCTAGCAAATGAAGATGTACCAACCTTTCTTTTATTGAATCACTTTCATCCATCCTTTCATTTTTCATAACTCTCATAGTGGGAATATCAAACTCAATAGGAAGAACTGGATCAATGCCATAAGCCAACTAAAATGGGGAGTATCCTGTTGCTGACTTTGATGTTTCCCTATATGCCCACAATGCTGCATGAATCCTTTTATCCCACTTATGTACCTGCAAGGCTGCATCTTTTGTTAGAATTTGACACAACACAAAATTTGTTCGTTCCACCTGTCCATTTGTGCTTGGCTTGTATGTTGTTGCCTTCTTGTGCTTAATAGAAAACTTGTTGACTAGGGATTTTACCACCTCATTAATGAAGTGTCTTCCTTGATCTGTTACAATTTCTAATGGGCAACCAAATCTGAGTGACAATGCGTTCATATATGAACCTTGCCACTTCATCCATGGAAGTTGTTTTCAATGGCCTAGCTTCAACCCACTTGGTTAAATAATTTGTGGCAACTACAATATACTTATTTTGGCGTGGGGTAGTTGGAAGTGGACCTACAATGTCTATTCCCCACTTTTTAAAGGGACCAAGTGGAAGAATAGGGCATAATGGAGCTGATGAAGTCTTACGGTTACCATGTGTTTGACAAATATCACATGTCTTACAATAATTATAACAATCTCTAAAAAGAGTGGGCCAGTGATAACCTGCATCCAAGATCCTTCTTGCTATAAGTTGTCCAGAGAAGTGTCCTCCACATGTACCATTGTGGAATTATTCTATTAGCTCCTTCCCTTGATCACGTCCAATTGCCCTCTTGATCTTTGTCCATTAGGTCCTATTCGAAATAATACTCCATGCAGAATAGAATATGGACAACTGGCTTGAGTAATCTTCCTCTTAGTCTTTGCATTGGCACCATCAGGAAACTTGAATTCATTTAGATAATTCCAAATATCTATGTATTCACTAGGGATTGTGTCAATAGATAAGAATCTTTGCATCCGGGAAATCATCATCATCACAAGGCAAACCTAAACCATCATAGGCTTGAGAAAGTGCATCTGCATTGACATGCTTCTTTCCCTGGCCTATCTATAATATCAAATTCAAATTCTTGTAGCAAAATTATCCATCTTGCAATCCTCCCTAAGGGGTTAGGCTTATTGACAATATATTTTAGAGCACGATGATCTCATTACAACTATAAATTTCTACCCTAGCAAGTAATTTCTAAACTTCTTTACAGCAAAAATGATAGCTAGAGCCTCTTTTTCAGTTACAGTATAATTTACCTCAGCACTGCTCATTTGTCTGCTCCCAAAGTAAACTGGATGATCATTCCCATTTTCATCTTTTTGGCTCAGAGTACTTCCTAGTGCTGCATCTGAGGCATCAGTATACACAATGAATGGCTTGCTCCAATCTGGATTCTTTAAAATAGGTGAAGACACCAGGGCTTCCTTCAGTTGTTCAAAAGCTTCATGTGCCTTATTTCCTGGTTCATAAGTAACATCCTTCTTCAAGAACTGGGTTAGTGGCTGTGTAATCTTTGAGAAATTCTTGATGAACCTTCTATAGTAACCCACATGGCCTAAAAATGATCTCAACTTACTTCTATTCATAGGAAATGGTAACTCTTTGATTTTTGAAACTTTATCAGGATTAGTACCAATACCATCTCTGGATACAACATGCCCTAACAAAATGCCTTTAGAACATCCAAAGACACACTTTGTAGGGTTTAGTGAGGCTTGTGCTTCATCTAACCTTTGAAATGTTGTCTCCATCTGGTGCAGGTGGTCCATCTTGCTCCCATAGATGTAAAAATCATCCAGAAATACTCTGATGAAGTTCCCAATGTAGGGTTCGAACACCCTATTCATCAAACACTGGAATGTTGCGAGCATTACACAACCCAAAAGGCATAACTCTATAAGCAAACGTTCCCCAAGGAGTGGTGAACGTGGTCTTCAAATGATCTTTCTCTACTCTACGAACTTGCTTGTATCCACTATATCCATCAGCAAAACTATAACACTCGACCAACTACTTCATCCAAGATCGATCCGAGAATGGAAGAGGGTAATGATCCTTCTTTGTTTCCTTATTGTGCTTCCTGTAATCAACACAAATGCATAGCTTCCCATTCTTTTATATTGAGATCATAATGGGAGAAACCCATTCGAATTCTCCACATCAAATATGAATCATGCATCAAGCAACTTATCTATTTCTTCTTTTATGCCTTGGAAAAATTAGGATTCATTCTATATGGCATTTTCTTTATAGGCTTAGCACCATCTACCACTCAATAGAATATTCTACCCAACTTACTTGATAGATTTTCTTGTAATCAAAAGTGAATATGTGTATGTACCTTTGAAAGAGCTAGAGGTAGGATTCCTTCTCACTCTCCATCACAGCATCACCAATCTTTATTTGTTGGAGATGATCATCAATTTCTTCTTCAGATAATTTTATGGGGTCATGATTCGGTGTGTGGAAAAGATATCCATGACCGAAACATCAACCTCACTTTCTTCATCTTCGGTGTCCACTTCACTGGTACTAGAGTAATCAGAGGATGTCCAATCATCAGTTTCATCACTTGAATCGATAGGTTCTGCCTTATGATGCCGAGGGATCACGTTTATTTTCACCCTCTCTCTACCACGTCCAAGTGTCATGAAGCCTTCATTCCAGTAGTTTCTTGCATGAACTCTCCTTAGCCATGGTCTTCCCAACAACATTGGGTATGCAACAATACCATTTTTCATCACCTAAAAGTCTACCACACATACAACACCCATAACATATATTGCCACATTTGAAACTACACCTTCTGGTTTAGTTTTTCCCTTATTTAATGACCTTAACATAAGTGTTGAGGGGCGATCAATTTTTAAACCCAACATATTCATTACTGAGACTCGGTCATTACATTAACAAGAAAGCAGCACCTCCATCAACTAAGACATCATGAATTGAAATACCATTACATAGTACCTCATCTTGTAGAGCATAGGGATCCACCTCTGCGCCTCTAAAACAGGGACCTCAACCTCCTTCCTTCGTCGAGTATTAAGTCCACTTCACAGCCTTCTACCTCTTCTCAAAGACATAGCCAAGAGTTGACCATATGTAACATTTGTAGGCCTTTTGGACAGATCTTCTAAGATGGAGTATGGTCCTTGTCCCTGTGAAATCAGAAAATCCTGCACACCCAACTTTCTTCTCCTATGTTTCTTACTAGTTTCTCCTTTCATCTTCTTAGGATCATTTCCATCTTGATTATCTTTTTCTTTCTTTCTTTTTGTTACAAACACATCTACTTCATTATTTATGCTCTTATCTACTACATCAAAAGAATTCATAGGTGTTTTTCCTTTATCATTATCTTTTATACCAGATGTAGAAGCTCTATCTAGAAAATTATACTTATAATGACCCTTTTATAACAACTATAACAAAAAACTTGAAATATTTCTTTTTGGACCTCTATCTCCTCCCTGAGAACTAAATTCCTTTCCTTGAAGAAGATTAATAGTTAACTGGCCCATCTTCCTGAGTAGATCTTCATACTCAGTAGATGTACTAGGAGAAAGATTTTTGCTCACCGAGAGTGGTTGTGGATTTTGGACCAAAGGTGTTGGTGTAGGCTCTACCTTAGCAACAATTTCTTTGGGCTCCTCTTCCATGCTTTCTTCTTGCCTTCTTGCAATCTCCTTTGCTTGTTCAATGGTAGTTGGGTGGTCATACTTCACTCATTGTCTGATCTCTGGCTTCATCCCAAGAATGAAATGCTTACGAAGAGATTATGCACGCCATTCATCAATCCATCCACTAATCCTTCCTTTCGGATCGGGCATTGAGCTTCCTCCTTAGCTCTAGAACATGAGCATGATAATATCTTATCTTCTCCTTCTCTCCTTGGGCTAGCTTGTGATCTTGATCATGAGATCTCGTATATTTCGTTGTTCACCAAATTCTTCAAGAAAACTTTCGTTAATAAATCCCTTGAGTTTTTCACATTTTCACCTAGTGTTTCAAAACCACCTAAGTGTTGAACCATCCAAAAAGGTAGGAAAAAATTCAGTCCATTGTTCCCTTCTTATGAGGCCATTACAAATACAAGATCTTTTAAACTCTTGAATGAAAGCGGAAGCATCTTCATTAGATTGGGCTGAAAAAATAGGAATCTTCCCCATTTTAAAAATATAACCACAAAGTGAAATACCAACTCACAAGTCTGACAATCGGTAAGACTTATGTGCACAAATAATTGGACTAACTACAATAGAAAGTGACTTTACACCTTTCTACAGTAAAATAGGAATGACCACGGTAAACTATGGTAAAAATTGACTTACTATGGTAAAACTCGACTTTTTGTGGTAAACACTATTCACAAAGAAAAAGTGAAGTTCTTCATGGTAAATACTATTCATAGTAAAAAGTGACTTTCTTGCGGTAAATACTATTCACGGTAAAAAGTGACTTTACTGCGGTAAATACTATTCACGGTAAAAAGTGACTTTACCATGGTAACTACTATGCACAGTAAAAACAAGGTTACCCTCCAAATGTTTTCCGACTAAGGGGAATATCTCTCGGAAAATCCACCAACGAGGAATGGTCCCTAAACGGAACCAAAATGTCATCACCAATCCGGCACTATGATAATTCACCACCAGGAACTCTTCATGCTATGATTATTTACTAATGCAAAGCCTTTAGTTTGGTGGATGTAATCTGGAAACACAAAAACAAACATAACACAAGAATACCATAGACTATGATAAGAAGGAATGATGATAAATCTGAAATATCGAGTAAATTATAATATTAACATGAAATTGTTACAACTCACCCATGAGGTACTTCAAGTATTACTGACTTCACTTGCCTTCCAACAATAATTATGGGAGAAACTTCACAATTACACTTCTTAATGGCTTCTTTAACACACCTTCAAAATGATTGCTTCCTTTACACACTTACTCATACAATATTTTTGACTACTTCCTTCTATTCTAAATGACGGGGGTAGCCTCTTTATTTATAGGAATTTAGGCTTATCCACCTTATCTCTAAGATAGGATAGAAAATGTCTTCCAGTCAATCATATTCCATGCCTAAACTCTTGCCTTTACATGTAGGCTTATCTTCTAAGATAAGATAAACCTTATCATCTCACATGGGTTCCACCTTTTTAGACTTTTCCACAAATAAAATACACAAAATATTTATGACATCACTCTTTGTCCTTATTACAAATATAATATTTCTAATTCCTAATCATGTAGACCCTACTTCTCTACTTATCCCAACTTTGACATTTTAACATTACCGGACCACTTACGACAAATATTTACTTTTTACAACATTCCTATTGTACTTTGACTGTTACCATACTCTACATTATTGGCGGCACCGTACTGACGGCGCCGTTATCTTCTATCGGATGCTACTACTAATTACACTTAACAACATCCTATTCCTAATACATACATTAATGAAATAGAAATTACGGAGGAAAATTTTAGTGTGGATAGGGCCAAGGTCAAAGGTAGTGGCGAGTTGAACACACACATGAATTCAAAGCGTGGCACGGTGACAAGGCTGAAATATTGCAAACTTTATGTCATCTAAGGTTGATAGGTCTATCCAAACAGGGTTGAAGTGATTTTGGTATCCAAGGTATAGGATATGGTGTGGAAACACAACAGAGGTCAGGTGTAGGAACGTTTAGGTGTGTTCCAGTACACCAAAGGTCAGGTCAAGATAAACAAAGCGTCAATAGGCAAGGTGATTTGGTAGGCGAGAATAACACGGGTAATAGCATTGCGGGGTACATGGAGCATGAGGGTCAAAGGTCACAAAAATTGGTTCAGTCAAGGTATATAGGTAACGGCATGGGTAAGGCCAAGGTGTGGGTAAAATAACAAGTCCCTAAAATGTAATTAAGGACAAGTATAGGGTATGTGGGCTTGTAGGTAGGTGGTCATAAGTGTAGGTAAGGGAAAAGGTGCCCGAAAATGGGGAGTGAGGGTCAAAAATGGGTAAAATGAGGTAAAAATGAGAATGGTAGGTAACCGATGCCAGTTTAAGGATGAATGATGTTGGTATAGTAGGGCATGACTTGACCGATGTCGGTTAAGTCATTTTGAAGCTAATAAAGGATAATTCTTATTTTTACGGAATCATTTGTCATTTTCCATTTGTAGAAAAAGTCCAAAGAGCGCGGGCGAGCCACAAAAATATCAAGGTCGACAGAGAGCTAAGCGAGTAGATCTCGTAGCGGGTGATTGGTGTGTGGTTGGTGGGTCCATGAGATCGGGTTAGTGGATTTGATTGGTTAGAGGTGAGGAGGTGATTTGGGTCATGGCAGAGGCAGGAGAAGGTTTGGGTGGGCCACCAGTACAGCGACCGGACATACCACCGCATCATCGGTAGCGAGATGAGGTAGGATCTGATCCGAGTTTACTTTTGTGGATTGAAAGAAATTGTAGAAATCAGGGTGGGTAAAAATGGTTTTGGGTAGGAATTAAATTGTCATTTGGAAATAAAATGAATGAAATGGGTAGGGGAAGGTCCTGGGTAAGTGAAATGAGAGTGGGGATGAGGGTAGGTGAGGGTTGGGTAGGGTAAGGTAGGTTATTAGGTTATGTTTTTGTCAATGCTTGAAAAAAATTTGTGGTTTGAGATTGGGCGGCGTAACAGAGACCGGTGTCGGTCAAGGGTTGGCGACACCGGTCCATCCCGATGACAGATTGTTTGAATAGTAGGTGACTGATTTGGTCAAGGGTAACCGATACCGGTCAATAGTGACCGATGTTGGTCAACCGTGACCGATGTCAGTCAGGTGGAAGAGGAAATGGGTCCATAAGAGAGATAGGGTGGTAGGAAAAGGTAGGCCATGAAGGGTAAGGGCAGGTCTATGGACAATAGGTAGGGTAAAAAGGTATATAGGTGAGAGGTTTGATAGGTGCAAGACTAGTATAGGGAAAAAGGGGTAATCTTTAGAGTTTGGGTTGTGGATGGGATATTGGGTACATGGTTTTGTGAGAGGTGTGGTCGAGGTTTTAATAATTTTGTGGTTTATTGGATGCAGGTTGTTGACCAGCTATGTATGCATGATAAGGTGCCACCGCTACTACTAGAGGTACGAGGGAGCATGACTACGACAGAGTGGCATCACGTGATAGAGGTGGGGTTGATTAGGATCTGGTGCTATAGGTGTATAGCCCGAGATCGTAGTCTGATGGTCGCACTCATTAATATATGGGATTCTCGCGACCAACACCTTCCATTTTCTAATGGGTGAGATCACGGTCACCCTGGAGGATGTTTACAGGATCTTGTGCTTGCCGATAGTGGGGACGTAGGTGTATTCAATCACCTCAGAGGCATCAGAGGATCCCATAGTGGCAGTATTTGGAGAGGTGATGGCGGAGATGAGGTACCATATAGCGCTCAGCTTGAGCTATGGAGAGATGTATATACCCATCGAGAGGATATGAGGCTAGTGGTGTTGATTATAGAGGTGGTGTGTTATTTTGCACTACCTGATTCAGAGGGTGGGAGATTCCCATAGGAACTGATGGGGGTCCTCCAGGACATGATGGAGGAGAGGACGTGTTTTACATGGGCACCAGCCTTTTTGGTGCAATTGACGAGAGAGTTGTGGTCCTACGGGTGATTAGGGAGGTTCGGCGTATGATGTCCCTTCCTTTTTCATTATAGGGCATACGAGCACATTATATGCATGTGTCTAGTGGGCCTAATCCCACTAGATGCATTTGAGGCAAGGTTATCAAAGTAGGTTACCAGTGATGGGTACCCGCTAGGGGAGAGCATAGGAAAGCCAGGGCTACACATGATGTAGCATACTACAGGCACGTGCTAGTGGGTTTATCTAGTGTAGACATTATCTTGAGGCCGTATATCGCTTATCCATCATACATGAGGTGTAAAATTAGTTGGAGGGGCTTCATCTTTTGAGATGGATAGAGGGCATTGTGTTGGCGAGCACGAGATGATCCACATTGATAGGTCGAGACATCACTTGGGATTACCCCAAGACGTGCCACTTCTATTTCCACTATATAGGAGGAACAAAGTGGAGAGAAATATGTCTCCACCATCACCTACAAGTGTACAACCAGGCAGGAGGAGTAGTCCATCGACTATGAGATTGATGATGTGAGTTATACGAGATGCATGTAGACGGTGATGAGTAGCCTAGCTACGAGCGAGCAACACCACCTAGGCTAGGTCAGCTAGATGTTTCCATGCTCATAGTATGGAGGGATACACTACGAGGACATGTGGTCACCTTACAAGTCTAGATAACAGGTTTACGAGGGCATTTAAAAGGGTCATACGTAGACGTGGCCACGTTACAGGCATAGGTTATGGCCCTTTAGGCCCATATTACAGCACATGGACAGTACTTGCATAGGGAGGGATAGAGATGGAGGGAAGTAGCCACCCTATAGCACAGTAGTAGGGTCGCATGGCTAGCTAGTTAGCCCGCATAGGTATAGATTTATCCTTATAGGCCTAGGTCTTAACTCAAGCACCAAAGACGTGGTCAAGGACCAAGTCCCATGGTACAAGTATGGTCCAAGATCAATGAGGAAACATCAAACAAGATATCGATGGGAAGATTCGAGGATGCCTTGAATGATGCCATATATTATTTGTGTCATTTGATGGCTAACAGGATAGATGTCCCATCTTATGCAAAGCACATAGTACAACAGGCCTCGAGTGAGAGGATGAGATCTCACACACATAGTGCAGAGAGTAAAACAAGTCGACGAGCCCATAAATAGGGTCGAGGGGTGAGGCCACTAGTTCATGGAGGCTGACCTAGGTATAAGCTAGGAATAGGTCAAATTGTAACCTATGTAGGGTAGAGAAATGTTAGTAGGAAACCACACGAGTGCGAAGGAGGAGGAGCCGGATGAGGAGATGACTGAGCCCCCGTGCACCATAATTTTTTTATTTTTGTGATATATATACGCCTGCATGCCATAGATGCGAGGATGTATATGAGAGATTTTGAGTTTTTGTATATTATACCGGCCTGCATGCTGCAAATGCGAGGACGTATATGAGTTATTGTGAGTTTTTATATTATATCGGCCTACATGTCCATAGATGTGAGGATGTATATGAGATATTTTGAGTTTTTGTATATTATACTAGCTTATGTGCCGAAGATTTTGAGACATTTGTATATGAGGGACATGTATTATCATTGTACCTGTGCCCATATGTATGGACACAAATTTTGAGGATTTATATTTATGGATGATGGTTATATTTATGATATGATGTTGTACTGGTGGTTGTGATTTCTATTGTTATTGTGTATGTGATGGAAACTAGGTGGATTAGGCATGATGGAGTCAAGTCATAGGCATGGTTGAGTTAGGTATGTTTAGGCATGGTGGATTCAGGTCATGTTTAGGCATGATTGAGGTATGGTTAGTTTAGGAATGATGGATTTAGGTCAGTTTAGGCATGATGGAGTTAGGTCAGTTTAGGCATGGTTGAGGTATGGTTAGTTTAGGCATAGTTTGAGTTAGGTCATAGGCATGGTGGAGTCAAGTCGGTTAGGCATGGTGGAGTTAGGTATAGGCATGTGATGTTTTGAAATTTCCAAATAGTTGTTATTATGGAAATATGAAATAATAAATGAATGATTTGGTGATGTTGTTAAAAATGGTAGGTAGGTGTATGTGTATGTTAATTGATATTTTTTTAGTTTAATTTCCAATTGTTGATAGAAAATGGAAACTATGGTAGAATGTGAATAGGAAAAAATGGGGGGAAATGGGTTAGGGAAAAGAGTGGCTGAGCTAACCTCTAAGGGCCCCATGCCCTCGGAGTGCTGCCTACATAGTCCCGGTGAAAAGGACCTCATGCCGATGTAGTTCTCCCATAAGCTAGGGAAGAAGAAGATGAGGTCAAGGAATGGGTTGGTAGGTTTTAGGCATGATTGAGTCTGGGTCATAGGCAAGGTTGGTTTTAGGTTGATTTTGGTGAAAGAGGAAATTCTTAAAATATAGGTATCGATGGTCTAGTCCTGTATAGGATAATCAAAAAGTAATGAGGAAGGTGAATGGTAAGAGGTGGTAAAAGAGCCGCTTAATTGATAAGAACCCTAATGATTCTACCATACCCAAGATGGGATTATGAACTTAATACCCTAAAGGCATTGCATAATGGACTATTCTAATGGTGAATAAAGTCACATGATCACGAAATGTCTCCATTGCAGAAAGTCCCTTGAGCAGATAGAAAATTAGGGTGAAAAAGCAATGAGGTGAAAGTGGGTGGGTTAGCATAACTTAGTGTATGACAATATGTTTACCTAGAAAGAAATCCAAGATAAAAAATAGGCAATTCCATGATGATAAAGTTATCATTTTCTTCATTTTTTCATTTTTTTAATAGACGATCGATGCTGGGGAAGTCTATATGGGATGAGTATATTGTGTCCTTGAGGTCTTCATGAAGCTGATTGATGCGGGAAGCTTCTGGATATTTTTATTGAATTTTTGCAATGACTTTATATATATGTCCTTCAAGGGAAATTTCTATTTATAGTGGTGAGGTAGATAGAGGAGATGTCCCTTTTTGAGGGAGTCATCTTTTGTTGGAAGTGTGACTCAAGGATTTGAATCCCGTTTTGTTTTTGAATGTTTAAATAATGGACAAGACTATAGAGGAAGATTAGGTTGTTGATTAGAAGATAAAACCATAGCACACAAAGGTTAACTATGAAAGAGGTGGTTTCAAGTTATGAACGACCATGGTATTCCATCTTGAAAAAGATGAAAAGTATCCATGAGAATCATGCCATGAGTAGATCCGTGGTTCTCATATTGAAGATAAGGCTAAAAGGTGATGGGTAATCAAATGATTCTCATTTAATCATTGATCCTAAAAACAAGAAACATGGAAGGTGAATGGTGCTCAAGGGATGAGTGGTCAATTGATAGAAACTTGTATTGAACTTGATGTCAATATTAAAATGGTCAAAGATGCAAGGCATTGAGGGCTCAAGTTTGGGTTTACCTTTGAGTGAAGATAAATGTTAAGCACTTGATCCATAGGCATGTGTAATCATATAGGGTCTAAGCCAATTAGGAGCAAATTTTCCTGTTTGATTTTCTCTTCTTTGGTTAGGTGTTGATTTTCCTTCGATGAAAAGGTCACCGAATTGAAAGGTTCATTCATGGACACAATTTTTGTAGGAACATTTGATATGCTTTTTTGTAGATTTGGAGATGGTCAAGAGCATTGAGATGATTTTCATATAATAACTTGAGTTGTGCTAGATGGTCCTAGAGAAATTCATCATTGTTGAGCATGTCTTATATTGAGAACTTGAGAGATGGAATCGGACTTCGAGAGGAAAGACAACCTTGGTACCGTAGACCCAAGAAAAAGGTGTGGCAACATTTGAGGTACGAATACTTGTGTGGTAGGCGCACAAGGAAAAGGGGATGTGCATATGCCAATCCTTCCCATTATCATCAACTAATTTGATAAGAATTTTTTCAAGGTTTTATTGGTTGATTATGCTTGGCCATTGGTTTGTGGGTAATAAGGTGATGATAAACTTAGTTGGATACAAAATCATCAAAACACTTACGTAGGTTTTTTTTTTTAATTGATTTCCATTATTAGTGATGCAACATGATGAGGAACACCAAAGCACCAAATGATGTGATGGTTAATGAATTCACATATTTTCTTAGCTTTTGTAGAAATGAGGGAATGGATTCTACCCATTTAGTGTAATATTCAAGTAACAATGATAATCCATTGATGGAATTTTTAATAATGGGGAATTATCTCTCCAACAATATCCAAGCCCCATTGAAAGTAAGGCCAAAGGTCTCATGCGACATGTAAGGAATGGCTAGGTGTGTGATAAAGATTACCATGTTTTGGAATTTAACACAATGTTTGACATAGTCACAAGAGTCAAGATTTAGGGTTGGCCAATAATAGCCAAGGAAAAGAATGTGTTTAATAATAGCTAAACTACTAAAGTTTCATGCAAAAATTCCATCATGAACTTTCTTGATGGTGTAGAGAATTTTAGAACTTGTAAGGCATTGTAATATAATGGCATGGAAGCTGAACTTATAAAGAGATCACCCATGATGAGATAGAGAGAGACACTTTTAAGGAAGGCGCATTGTCCATTATGAGTGAGATCAAAAGGTATAATGAAAAAGGAAAGATAGTCTACAAACTACTTATACCACAAGTCATGTGGGTTAGGTGCAATGGTTCCAATGGACTAGACCTCATGAGGTAAATAAGCGGGTGATTGTAACCTTTGTATTATGACAAAAAATTTAGAGTCGGGAGGGCGAAGCGCTTATATGAGAAGCCAAGCGAGTGCCATGGTATCCACAAACTTATTGGTAGAATGGGGGGTGATTTGAAGTTCATAATGGTCAAAGGTGGTCAAAATTATGTCTACATGATATTTATAATTTTGAATTATTTAATTAAGACACTGATATATACCACTAACTTAGTTTTTGACCAGCTAGGAATCACCAAAGATATTTATTGACTTAACATCTATGGCATAATCAGCCTAGAGACCCAATAGGAGTGCTTTGTATTCAATGATATAGTTTGTACAATCAAAATCTAGTTTGAAAGATAAAGGCATTGGTTCCCCTTCAAGAGGAATGAGGATAACACCATCCCCACCCCCACAATGACACTTGGAGCCACTGAAGAAGACTTTCATTTGGTAAGTGGTATCGTCCAAGGAGAGGGTAGGTATGGATTAATACGGGAAATCGATGTTAGAGGGTTGATTCTTAGAAATAGGTGTGTCTTCCAGTTGGTCAGCGATGGTTTGGCCTTTGATGGATTTTTGATGAATAAATTCAAGGTCAAGGTCTATGAGAAGCATGAGCCAATGTGCAACACGCTGATGTTGATAGGGTTCTATGTACGTGTAATGTAAGGGGTTTGTATTTGTTACAACAAAGGTTTTTAGTTGAAAGTAATGAAAATCTTGGTGGGAACAAAAACTAAGGCTAAACAGAGTTTTTTGGCATAAGTGTATCTAGTTTAGTAGTCCAAAAGAGTACACCTTATGTAATAAACTACTTTCTCTCTATGCTTCTCATCCCGGTGAGCGAGCATGGCACCTAAGGAAAGTTGGTGGTGGTGGAAATGTATAGGTAAAAGGTTGGTCATCCTTAGGAGGGATGAGCACTAGTGGTTCAAGAAGGTATTGTTGTAAGGAGTCAAAGGATTTATGGCATTCATAATCCAATTTGAATGAGATGTCCCTCTTGAGAAGATGATGGAATGTTTTGACAATGGTCGAGAGCTGCGAGATAAAATGACGAATAGATTGATACTTACCTTGGAAGATTCAAAGTTGATGGAGATTAGTAGGTGGAGGAATTTAGATAATATCTTTCACATTAGCAGGATCGACTTGTATTCCATGAAAATAAATGATGAAACAAGGTGTTTTCCCAAAAGTACTACAAAAATGCACTTCTTACGTTAAAGGTGCACACAATACTTGATGAGGTGGCCAAAGAAAACCTTAAGGACTATCATGTGTTCGACCTAATGTCTTGATTTTGTAAGAAGGTCATCTACGTAATCTTCCAATATGTGATGCATGATGTCATAGTAGATATAAGTCATGGCTCACGATATGTAGATCCAAAGCATTTTTAAGGCCAAAAGGCATGACTTGATAGCATAAACTCCACCAAGGAACGATGAAGGAATTTTTGTGTTGATCTTCTAGAGAAAGTAAAATTTGATTATAACCGAGAATTCATCCATGAGTTATAGAATTTCAAGGCTGGTGGTGAGATCAACTAGTTGGTCAATGCCAGTAGGGAAAAATCATCTTTGCGAAAATCTAGTTTGAGGTCAGAAGTTCGTGAAAATATGGAGTTCCCTGTTTCTTTTCTCGACAGAAGGATGTTAGAAATCTATTTTGGATAGTCAATGGGTAGGATGAAGGAAACTGAGAGAAGGCTCTGAAGTTCTTCTTTGATAAGAAGAGCAATGCGAGGATGCACTTTTTGCAACTTTTATTTTATGGGTTTGGCATCAGGAATGGTTATGATATTTGGACCATGATTTTTGAGTCAATACCGGGTATATCAACATAGGACCAAGAAAAATCATTGCTATGGTCCCAGAGGAAAGAGGTAAAATCTTTCTATTCAACAACATCTAAGGACTAACCTCGTCTTTAGAATGTGTGGATTATCCCGACTATTCATGTTGATTTTGATAGGTGATTCGCTCAACATGGTTTATGTCTCGTAGAGTAATGGGTGAATATAATAATCCTCCACACCCATATAGGTAAGGATAGACTTATCATTCTAACATTGAACAACATTAATATAAGGTGTATTATCATTGATCATGTAAGGATACATGAAGGGAATAGAAGAGAGAGCCTCACCATCACGTTGATAAGTCATAGTTGCCAAGGAAATTGTGTTCACGAGAAAAAAAAGCTAGGAGGGATAGATTCGGGATCTATGGACTCGTGGGTAAAGATTGTGATGTTGGTGAATGTGGTGGAGAAGGTTTGTCTTCCTCAATGATTTCGATGCGGGCCTTATAAGAGGGTGATGTGGAAAATCCAATGCCACTATGATCATTATATTTATAGGTGGTACATGAAATGATAGTATGGAATCCTTGTTCCTAAAAACTGAACCCAAAGCATTTCCATGCAAAATGGTGAAGGAAAGTGTGGGTGAAGTGGTGGTTAGTAAGTGATTGGAGGTCATATGAAAATGGTCATGTTTGGGATGGAGGTTTTCGTGAATAAGTGGCAATATCAAGTCCCCATACGTTAGATTAATGCGAAGTTGAGGAGAACTCTAAGGAAAACCTCACCTATGTGATAGTCATAACTAGGGTGCTGGTGCAAGTTCCCATACTCTTGTGGAGTGAGGAATGTGTCGATATCGCATAGGCGGTACTCCCTTAGAGTGAGGCGTTGAAAAAGACCTTCTAAGGGATAAGCGGTTTATAAGTGGGCGGAAGCGATTGATGACTCGCTAGATGATTGGGAAGCAGATGAGTCGATTACTGAGAGGTTGTGGCGATAGTAGGAATAACAAGGTTAGATGCGCGATAGGTGGCGGCATAATTGGCGGATGGGGTCGTGGGTGAAGGAGAAGTGGGGGTAGTGGAAGATGCCTTGACCAATACAAGTACATTGTTGGGCTAGTATAACACGTTACACATTTTGAATCACGACGGATTGACGGGGATGGTATAGTTATGTCCTTCATGCTTGAATTTTACATAGTAGTGTAAAGTTGAAGGGACACAACCCATAATGAGAATCCGGGGTCTACCAAGAAATATGTTATACTCGAACTCCCCCTCTAAGACATATTATAGTTCTAGGAGAGTGCGAGGGCCTACCCAAATGTGAAGGATAATGGTGCCAAGGGTGGAGGTGATGGCGTCGTTAAGGAGCGCAACATAACTCGGTTATTATGCATTAAGTTATAAGGGATACACATTTTATTGTATGTGTGGGAAGAGATGATGTTAATTCTGGCACCACCATCAATCATGATGCATCGTACGCATATGATATTGATATAGAAAAAAATGAATATGGCGGGATTAGGGTCATCGACTTGAGAGGTACAATCTCCTTATCGGAGAAGCTAAGGGAGGTAACTTAAGGAGTAGTAATGGGGGTAGAAGAAGGAGATGATTTGGTTTGTGAGGCCACATGGTGAAGGGTGATAATCAAGGCCACCGGTGTGGGGTCATAGGGTAGAACTTCAATCAATTGTAAAAGCTCGATAAGGGCTTGTCGTGGGATTTGAAGTTTAGACGAGATCATACAAAGACATTTTTCGAGGAGACAAATGTAATTATTTTATTTTTGTGTGATGGGTAACCCCATCAAAAATTGGGTATGTAGGTCCACGGATGGTGATTTTGGGTGCGGGTGTAGATGGTATATTTGGTACAAGGTTGGTTGATGAGCTAGTTCTTTCTCTTTTCCTTTGTCTTTCGAGCGCTAGTAATAATGTGAACCATGTTAATCTGAGGGGAGGTGGATGGAGAGGGTGTGTCATGAAAAGTGTAATGGCATGAGGGAAAAAATCCTAGTGGTGGATAAAATCCTTGTGAATTGAGTAGGGCACACTAAAATTTGGGTGGTGATTTGACCAACTCTCTAATCTGAGACCATGCTGATCCGAAATTTTGGAGGTGGGAAAAATGGTTGTGGGCATGGAAATATTGACCACCTAATGGGTAAAGGATGATGATGTGTGGTAACAGGTGAAGGTGGAACATGGTCCTCATCAAGAAGGTCATCGTCATCAAATTTTTGTACAGGAGGAAAAAGTTGGAAAAGAACAGTCTTTAGACCCTTAAAATTTTCTACATCATATTGTGACGCATGATGATAGGAAAAAATATTTGTTTTATCAAAACCTTTTGGTTTTGGTTTGAGAGGATTGTAAGGTCAAAGGGGCAGTAATGTGATGACGGAAGTCTCTTAGAGATTAGTTAAAATATTGGCATAAGACCCCGCTAATGGATCACAATGGGAAGGGAGTGTGGGTTTGGGTAGAGGTGTGGATGATCGTGAGGGAAAAGGATTTATAGGAGTGGTAATGGGTTGGTTTACTAGTTTTATAAGTGGTATGGTCTTATGTTTTACTAGCATCTACTTGGGTAAAATTAGGGTAGAAGAAATAGCAATGGAAGGTTTGGTTCGTTTAATTACCTTATTAGAGGGTAGCAGATTCTTATCTTTGCATTGCACCTTCTTGGGTAAAGGTGAAATGGGAGTGCAGGATGTAGAAGGGAAATAAGATTGTTGAAGAGGACGGGTTACCCATGGGGGAAGCGAGTTATGTTGGAAGTGGTTGGTAGAGGACGGGTAAACGACATGGATTGACGTCGTATAGGCAAGGTTGGGGTTATAGTAGAATCGATGGAGGTATAGGTGGTTTTTAGGTGTAAGAAGTGCATAGGTGATGGTGAGGGAGTTTGGTTTTTAGGTGAATGAGGTTTATCAAAGGCTCGTGATCCGGTAATAGGTTGTTTAGATTTTGACTTGCCTTGGGTAGGACTGTTTGATAAGGGTAGATGGATGGGGCTGTCGACACTAAAATTTTCCTCCGTAATTTCTATTTCATTAATGTATGTATTAGGAATAGGATGTTGTTAAGTATAATTAGTAGTAGCGTCTGATAGAAGATAATGGTGCCGTCAGTACGGTGCCACCAATAATGTGGAGTACGGTAACAATCAAAGTACAATAGGAATGTTGTAAAAAGTAAATATTTGTCGTAAGTGGTCCGGTAATGTTAAAATGTCAAAGTTTGGGTAATTAGAGAAGTAGGGTCTACATGATTAGGAATTAGAAATATTATATTGGTAATAAGGACAAGGAGTGAGGTCATAAATATTTTGTGTATTTTATTTGTAAAAAGTCTAAAAATGTGGAACCCATGTAAAATGATAAGGTTTATCTTATCTTAAAAGATAAGCTTACATGTATAGATAAGAGTTAAGGTATGGAATATGATTCGTCAGAGTGGATTTCTTATCCTATCTTAGAGATAAGATGGATAAGCCTGGAAGTTCTATAAATAGAGAGGCCACCCCCCTCATTTAGCATAGAAGGAAGTAGTGAGAAATATTGTAGGAAGTGTGCGAAGGAAGCCATCAGTTAAAGGTGTGTTGAAGAAGCCATTAAGAGGTGTAATTGTAAAGTTTCTCCCATAGTCTTGGTGAAAGGCAAGTGAAGTCAATAACACTTGAAGTACCTCATGGGTGAGATTGTAACAATTTCATGTTAATATTATTATTTACTTTGATATTTCAGATTTGTCATCATTCCGTCTTATCATAGTCGATGGTATTCTTGTGTTATGTTGTTGTTTTGTTTCCAGATTACATCCACCAAACTAAAGGCTGTGCATTAGTAAATAATCATAGCACGAGGAGTTCCCGGTGAAGAATTATCATAGTGCCGGATTGGTGATGACATTTTGGTTCCGTTGCCAGACCATTCCTCGTTGGTGGATTTTCTGGAGAGATATTCCCACTTAGTCAAAAATCAATTGGAGGGTAACCTTGTTTTTACCGTGCATAGTAGTTACCATGCTAAAGTAATTTTTCCCGTGAATAGTAGTTACCATGGTAAAGTCATTTTTGTTGGGAATAGTATTTACCACAGTAAAGTCACTTTTTACCGTGAATAGTATTTACCGTAGTAAAGTCACTTTTTACCATGAATAGTGTTTACCACAGTAAAGTCAGTTTTTACCGCAATAAGTCAAGTTTTACCATAGTTTACCGTGGTCATTTCTATTTTACTGTAGAAAGGTGTAAATTCACTTTCTAGTATAGTGATTCCAATTATTTGTGCACATAAGTCTTGTTGATTGTACTTGTGGGTTGGTATTTCACGGTGGTTACTTTTGAAAATGGGAAAGATTCCTGTTTTTTCAGCTCAATCTAATGAAGATGCTTCTTCTTTCATTCAAGAGTTTAAACGATCTTGTATTTGTAATGGCCTCATAAGAAGGGAACAATGGACTGAATTTTTTCCTACCTTTTTGGATGGTTCAACACTTAGGTGGTTTGAAACACTAGGTGATAATGTGAAAAATTCATGGGATTTATTAACTGAAAGTTTTCTTGAAGAATTTGGTGAACAATGAAATATGCAGATCTCATGATTGATATCACAAAGCTATCCCAAGGAGAGAAGGAGAAGATAAGGGATTATCATGCTCGTGTTCTAGAGCTAAGGAGGAAGCTCGATGCCCAGATCCGGAAGGAAGGATTAGCGGATGGGTTGATGAATGGCGTGGATAATCTCCTATGTAAGCACTTCATTCTTGGGATGAAGCCAGAGATCAGACAACGAGTGAAGTATGACCGCCCAACTACCATTGAACAAGCAAAGGAGATTGCAAGAAGGTAAGAAGAAAGCATGGAAGAGGAGCCCAAAGAAATTGTTGCTAAAGTAGAGCCTACACCAGCACCTTTGGTCCATAATCCACAACCACTCCCGGTGAGCACAAATATTTCTCCTAGTACATCTACTGAGTATGAAGATCTGCTCAAAAAGATGGGTCAGTTAACTATTAATCTTCTTCAAGGAAAAGAATTTAGTTCTCAGGGAGGAGATAGAGGTCCAAAAAGAAATATTTCTGAAGTTGTATGTTATGGTTGTTATAAAAAGGGTCATTATAAGTATAATTTTCCAAATAGAGCTTCTACATCTGGTAAAGGAGATAATGATAAAGGAAAATCACCTATGAATTCTTTTGATGTAGTAGATAAGAGCAGAAATAATGAAGTAGATGTGTTTGTAACAAAAAGAAAGAAAGAAAAAGATAATCAAGATGGAAATGATCCTAAGAAGATGAAAGGAGAAACTAATAAGAAACATAGGAGAAGAAAGCTGGGTGTGCAGGATTTTCTGATTTCACAGGGGTAAGGACCATACTCCATCTTGGAAGATCTGTCCAAAAGGCCTGTAAATATTACATATGGTCAACTCTTGGCTATGTCTTCTGAGAAGAGGCGGGAGCTGCGAAGTGGACTCAATGCTCGACGAAGGAAGGAGGTTGAGGTCCCTGTTTTGGAGGTAGAGGTGGATCCCTATGCTCCACAAGCTGAGGTATTATGTAATGGTATTTCAATTCATGATGTCTTAGTTGATGGAGGTGTTGCAGTTAATGTAATGATCGAGTTTGTAATGAATATGTTGGGTTTAAAAATTGATCACCCTTCAACACTTATGTTAAGGTCATTAAATAAAGGAAAAACTAAACCAGAAGGTGTAGTTTCAAATGTGGCAATATCTGTTATGGGTGTTGTATGTGTGGTAGACTTTCAGTGATGAAAATGGTACTGCTGCAATGTACCCAATGTTGCTGGGAAGACCATGGCTAAGGAGAGTTCATGCAAGAAACTACCTGGAATGAAGGTTTCATGACACTTGGACGTGGTAGAGAGAGAGGGTGAAGATAAACGTGATCCTCGACATCATAAGGTAGAACCTGTGGATTCAAGTGATGAAACTGATGATTGGACATCCTCTGATTACTCTAGTACCAGTGAAGTGGACACCGAAGATGAAGAAAGTGAGGTTGATGTTTCGGTCATGGATATCCTTCCAGTCACACCAACTCATGACCCCATAAAATTATCTGAAGAAGAAATTGATGATCATCTCCAACAAATAAATATTGGTGATGCTGTGATGGAGAGTGAGAAGGAATCCTACCTCTAGCTCTTTCAAAGGTACATACACATATTCACTTTTGATTACAAGGAAATCCATCAAGTAAGTTGGGTAGAACATTCTATTGAGCTGGTAGATGGTGCTAAGCCTATAAAGCAAATGCCATATAGAATGAATCCTAATTTTTCCAAGATTGTAAAAGAAGAAATAGATAAGTTGCTTGATGCAGGATTCATATTTACTGTGGAGAATTCAGAATGGGTTTCTCCCATTGTGATCTCAATAAAAAAGAATGGGAAGCTACGCATTTGTGTTGATTACAGAAGCTAAATAAGGCAACAAAGAAGGATCATTACCCTCTTCCATTTTCAGATCAAATCTTGGACGAAGTAGCTGGCCAGGAGTGCTATAGTTTTGTTGATGGATATAGCGGCTATAACCAAGTTTGTATAGCAGAGAAAGATCAACTGAAGACCACGTTCACCACTCCTTGGGGAATGTTTGCTTATAGAGTTATGCCTTTTGGGTTGTGTAATGCTCCAAAGAACATTCCAGCGTTTGATGAATAGGTGTTCAAACCCTACATTGGGACCTTCATCGAGTATTTCGGATGATTTTTGC
This sequence comes from Taxus wallichiana var. yunnanensis, assembly GCA_018340775.1. Classification (NCBI taxonomy): domain Eukaryota; kingdom Viridiplantae; phylum Streptophyta; class Pinopsida; order Cupressales; family Taxaceae; genus Taxus; species Taxus wallichiana. The sequence continues at coordinate 326,104,448 of CM031241.1, read as the reverse complement.
ATCTATGGGAGCAAGTTAGACCACCCGCACCAGATGGAGACAAGATTTCAAAGGTTAGATGAAGCACAAGCCTCACTAAACCCTACAAAGTGTGTCTTTGGATGTTCTAAAGGCGTTTTGTTAGGGCATGTTGATCCAGAGATGGTATTGTAACCGATCCCGATAAAGTTTCAAAATCAAAGATTTACCATTTCCTATGAATAGAGTAAGTTGAGATCATTTTTAGGCCATGTGGGTTATTATAGAAGGTTCATCAAGAATTTCTCAAAGATTGCACAACCACTAACCCAGCTTCTTAAAGAAGGATGTTACTTATGAACTAGAAATAAGGCGCATGAAGCTTTTGGACAACTAAAGGAAGCCCTAGTGTCTTCACCTGCTTTGAAGAATCCAGATTGGAACAAGCCATTCATTGTGTACATTAATGCCTCGATGAAAGCACTAGGAAGTACTTTGAGCCAAAAGGATGAAAATGGGAATGAACATCCAATTTACTTTGGGAGCGCATAAATGAGCAAAGGCTGAGGTAAATTATACCAGAATCAAAAAGAGGCTCGCTATCATTTTTGCTGTAAAGAAGTTTAGAAATTACTTGCTAGGGCAAAAATTTCTAGTCAGTAAATGATCATCGTGCTCTAAAATATATTGTAAATAAGCCTAACCCATCAGTGAGGATAAAGCAAGATGGATAATTTTGCTACAAGAATTTGAATTTGATATTATAGATAGGCCAGAAAGAAGCATGTCAATGCAGATGCACTCTCTCAAGCCTATGATGGTTTAGGATCATCTTGTGATGATGATGATTTCCCGATGCAACATTGTTATCCCTCGACACAATACCTAGTGAATACATAGATATTTGGAATTATCCGAATGAATTCAAGTTTCCGATGGTGCCAATGCAAAGACTAAGAGAAAGATTACTCAATCCGATCGTCCATATTCTATTCTCGCATGGAGTATTATTTCGAAAAGGACCTAATGGACAAGACAAGAGGGCAAATTGGACATGATCAAGGGAAGGAACTGCCAGAAGAATTCCACAATGGTACATGTGGAGGGCACTTCTCTGGACAACTTACAACAAGAAGGATCTTAGATGCAAAGTTATCACCGCCCACTCTTTTTAAAGATTGTTATAATTATTGTAAGACATGTGATATTTGTCAAACACATGGTAACCATAAGACTTCATCAGCTCCATTATGCCCTATTCTTCCACTTGGTCCCTTTGAAAAGTGGGGAATAGACATCAGTAGGTCCACTTCCAACTACCTCACGCCAAAATAAGTATATTAGTTTCATGCATTATTTAACCAAGTGGGTCAAGCTAGGCCATTGAAAACAACTTCCATGGATGAAGTGGCAAGGTTCATATATGAACGCATTGTCACCATATTTGGTTGTCCATTAGAAATTGTAACTGATCAAGGAAGCCACTTCATTAATGAGGTGGTAGAAGCCCTAGTCAATAAGTTTTCTATTAAGCACATGTGAAGGCAACAACATACAAGCCAAGCACAAATGGACAGTGGAACGAACAAATTTTGTGTTGTGTCAAATTCTAGCAAAAGATGCAGCCTTGCAGTACATAAATGGGATAAAAGGATTCATGCAAAGATTGTGGGCATATAGGTAACATCAAAGTCAGCAACAGGATACTCCCATTTGGGCTTATCTATGGCATTGATCCAGTTCTTCCTATTGAGTTTGATATTCCCACGGTCAGAGTTATGGAAAATGAAAGGATGGATGAAAGTGATTCAGTAAAAGAAAGGTTGGTACATCTTCATTTGCTAGAGGAAATGAGGGAAATAGCTAAGGATACAAGCTATAAGAAGAAAATGAAGCAGAAGGAATACTTTGATCAAAAGATCTAGTGGTCTCCATTTCATGTGAATGACTTGGTTCTAGTATATGATTCCAGATACAAAAAAAGAAGACAGAGAAAATTTCTTCCAAAATGGATGGGGCCCTACAAAATAAAGAGTCGTGGCATGAAAATGTTACGTACTCGACCGGAGGAATTGGATGGCACTCCCATTACAAAATGGATCAACCACGACAATTTGAAGATTTTCCAAGCACTGTAATAAGTCTACTCCGAGGACGGAGTAGAAGCTAGGAAGGGGGAAGATGTCGACACTAAAATTTTCCTCCGTAATTTCTATTTCATTAATGTATGTATTAGGAATAGGATTTTGTTAAGTATAATTAGTAGTAGCATCCGATAGAAGATAACGGTGCCATCAGTACGGTGCCACCAATAATGTGGAGTACGGTAATAGTCAAAGTACAATAGGAATGTTGTAAAAAGTAAATATTTGTCGTAAGTGGTCCAGTAATGTTAAAATTTCAAAGTTTGGGTAATTAGAGAAGTAGGGTCTACATGATTAGGAATTAGAAATATTATATTGGTAATAAGGACAAGGAGTGAGGTCATAAATATTTTGTGTATTTTATTTGTAAAAAGTCTAAAAATGTGGAACCCATGTAAAATGATAAGGTTTATCTTATCTTAAAAGATAAACTTACATGTACGAGATAAGAGTTAAGGTATGGAATACGATTCGTCGAGAGGGATTTCTTATCCTATCTTAGAGATAAGATGGATAACCCCGTAAGTTCTATAAATAGAGAGGCCACCTCCTCATTTAGCATAGAAGGAAGTAGTGGGAAATATTGTAGGAAGTGTGCGAAGGAAGCCACCGCTTAAAGGTGTGTTGAAGAAGCCATTAAGAGGTGTAATTATAAAGTTTCTCCCATAGTCTTGGTAAAAGGCAAGTGAAATCAATAACACTTGAAGTACCTCATGGGTGAGATTGTAACAATTTCATGTTAATATTATTATTTACTTTGATATTTCATATTTTTCATCATTCCGTCCTATCATAGTCGATGGTATTCTTGTGTTATGTTGTTGTTTTGTTTCCAGATTACATCCACCAAACTAAAGGTGTGCATTAGTAACTAATCATAGCACGAGGAGTTAAAGAAGAATTATCATAGTGTCGGATTGGTGATGACAGCCCTTGGATGGAAAAAAGGAGGGTGACAAAGGCATCGATGCGAGACCAAAGTGTATGCAATTTGTTAGCAAGTTGGATTTTAATTTTTAGGCAAAGGGATCATGTTTGTGCAGGTTAGGAAGACGCGGTTAATTCCAATTTGATCAGTTGGTGAGTAAGGTTGATTTCTGCAGACACCCAACGTAGTGATGGGTCTAGATATAGACAAAGACATAGGTGTGGATAGGCTTTTCGTGTTTTGAAATGGTTTTAGTCACGGGTAAAGGTTTAGATGTAGGTATAGATGATGAAGAAGAATTTGTTTCAATAGGCATGGTGAGTTTTAATTTAGTTTCTGAAAATATCTTTGGGTAGATTTTTGAAGTATCGTAGGAAATATCTGCATTTGAATAAAAATCGGGAGTTCAAGATGTCCCTAGAGCATGGAATTATCAAAGTAATCCAAGCGGTCAGCCAACCATGAAAACGAGACTATTCAAGAAGAAGATGGAGTTTTTGGGTGGAAATCCTTGTGAAATATGTTTATGAGACAAGGAATTGGCAAGCCTCATACTCTGTAGGTAAAAGAGTCTAGATCATGTTAATGGGGTTCTAGGATGTTTAGGGGAACTAGCCTCAAATGGTAGAGGTATGTCTAATGAGTCTGCCATGGGTAGGAGAGATAATAGGCCGGGTGATGTAGAATACTCCTTAGCAGAGAAGAAGGTGATGATGATTATCATATGGATGGAAGAATAAAAGTGTTGACTATTCGGTAGGTTGTGAGGTAGATAGTGAAACGATATCGAGTAGGAGGTGTGGGTTCCTCCATGAGAGCAGGGGAGATGGAGGGGACTCCTCTATGGGTGAAGGAGTAAAAGGGTATGATCCTCTATGGGTAGAGGGGCTTGTGCAAAAATTTCCTCAATAGAAAAAATAGGTGGTATTAGACGAATGGTTGGTACGATATAAAAACAATATGGAATTCACAAACATTGTTGTGGTGGGATGAAGGTTCACTATTTTGATTAGATGATGGTTTATTATTAGGGAACATATTTTTAAAGATGTGTAAATTTTGATTTCTCGACATGTTCGGGTTGTCCATAACAAGGTATCCATTATCCGTCATCTCTTGGACAATGTTCCTAAAATTTATGGAGTTATGTACTTATGGCATTTAACACGATGGTAATTATAGTAATCGGGTTCTTTATACCATAGTGTAATGGCTTCGGCTTTAAGAAGCTTTTGCAAGACTAAATAATAGGGTTCTCCAATCGAAGATTGGAAGAATTTTGGGCTTGATTAGAAGGATGAGGTTGTCCTACCTTGAGGACTACCACATTGGCAAATCCTTTGGGCTTTGAATAGTTACTTTGGGGTTTTTAAGATGAAGAATAGTCATTTGATTTGAACAGGCATTCTTGTTTTGTAATTGGATTTTCTTTTCTTCAATGGTGTGAATTTCCAAATTTCATGCCATGGTGAATGCTTTATAAAAGGTTTGGAAGGTTTGCACCTGTAAATCTTGTGAGATGTGTCTTGCACAAGCTCTAGTAAACAACTCAATATGTTCAATTCCGAGGTAGTTGGAACGTCAATTGGTTAATAAGACTCTGCCGACGGGCAACAAAATTTGTGATAGATTCTTCTTCATATTTTTGGTTGAATAGAGATCGGTCATGGTGACTTTCTTGGTAATTTTGATTGAAAAATGTTCGAAGAAATCTTGGGCTACTTCATTAAAGGAATAAATGGAATGTCGAGGTAGTCCACTATACCAGTCAAATGTTGGTTCTCATTAAGGACATTGGGAAAGTTCGTAAGAGCAAAGCATCATCGTCTGTGATTAGGTAACACCCATGTTTGAACGAATGAAAATGTTGCTATGGGTATTATTTTGTTGAATCGATTGAATTTAGGCATTTCCTAATGCACAGTGATAGGGGAAAATGGGAATATATGGATGGATAGGCTCGTTACAAATTTCATCATAAGATAAAGAATTACGGGAGCCGAAATAGATGATTCTAAGGTATTTATATATTCCATCATCATTCTAATGAGGTCATTAGTAGGTTTTGATGAATGGGTGCCCCTACGTAAAAGGGTGGTTGATGTTGAATGTATGAAGTGGGTGGTATGCTAGTGTAGGTTCTTGGTACTGAGTATGATAATTGCATAGGAGGAATAGGTGTAGGTGAAACACATCTAGAATAAGTGATAGGTGAGGTTGGTGGTTGTTGGTAGTATGTGTAAGTGGGTGGGGTACTGTAATAACCGTAGTGGTGATTAGGGGTAAGGAGTACGGGATAGAAAGGATGAGGTTTTGATAAGGGGTGTAAGCTACCATGACACCGAGAGGTGGTTGCGATGGAATGAGTATATGTAAATCAGTGCAAATGGGGCTATACTTAAGGTGAATGTTGGAGGGAAAATTGATGTTGCGAGGGCAATAGATGATGTAGATGTTGCAGCTTATAATAGCTATGGGATCTAACCGAGAAAAAATAGGTGCTAAAGTGGATGACAATAGCATTGAGATGGTGCTAGCTGATGCAAAAGTGGGGGTGAGAGAAGGAGGGATAGATACAGAATGTCATATATTAACTATCCTAAGGACTCCTGGGTGGAAGAATGAGTAAGGTAGTACTCAAGGGTAGTGGGATTTTGTCAAGGAGTCTTGCAAACTCCTCATTGTTAGGAGTGATGGGGATAAGTTAATTCAGATCCATAAGAGACAGGATGGATGGCGGTGATGGAGTAGGTGGGATTGGTTGAGGATCGGTGTGAAATACAAGGGTGTTAGTTTGGCTAGAAGTCAAAATCATGTGAATCAACGTATATCAGGTGAATTGTACTGTAAATGACACAGGGAACAATAGAGATGGGATAAAATAGATTTTGAGAGGAAAAGTTGGTAAATGTTTTGATTAAATTCAAAATAGAGTGACCAACGCCAATTACACTAACCGATGATGGTTAAGGGGTGACCGATGGTGGTTACAGGAATCGATACTAAGCATTATGAGAAAATAACAGTTTCACAAAAAGAGGTAGAAACTGATGACTGTCAAACATGAAAGTTGTATTTGATGACTATCAAATGATAAACAGAGACTCTAAACAGAAGAGAAGATGAGATAAGTGTCCTTTGGGTAAACTAACCAAAAGAATAGGGAAATGAAACTGCCGGTTGAGTAAACTCGATGATGGTTAGATGTAAACCAACGGAAGTTGCTAGACCGATGCCGATTACTATGAAATATGAAGGATCAAGAAAAATGTATTTTTGTGAATTTAGATGGCATGAATAATCAACCCCGTAAGTCTAGGGATGATAAGATGAGGTCCCGACACACTCCAGAGAAATTCATAATACTCAAAATATGAAGGAGGAGTGTGAAAGGCAAAAAGAAAGTGAAGAATCATATCCTCACACCTCAAAATGCAAAATCAAGAATAAAGTTAAGAAAACACGCATTCCTAAAAGTGAATTTTATGTTGGTTTTAGCTAATGCTATTTAAGAATGAAATGTAAATTCAGTAACAAAGTTTTTGGTTGGGAAGCCTTCCTATGAAGAAGGAAATTCTAAAGGTGAGGTTTCGATTATGTTTTGGTAGGGGTGGGCCATTCTCTTATGGGGTAATCTTTGGACAGAGATAACAATTTCGGGTGCCCACCGTCAATCCTTTGATCATGTGATCCTTTACAACTTCTTCCGGTGGGATGTTGTTTAAGATGATGAGTAAATTTAAAAATTTTATAGTTTGAAAAAGATAGAGAGAGAAGAAAGTGCTTTCTATGGTTCAATTGTGTCAACCATCAGTTGGGAATGACTTCCAAGGTATAGGTTGCCCTCATTTTTAATGTGAGCTATAATGCTGAAAATAAGAATGCAATGCAAGTGTTTTAAACCCAAATCGAAATGTTATATTTGATGTAATAAGTGATCAACAAGAAGAGGGATACTCTTTTCATTAATGCAATGCAAGAAGAAAAAAGTAGTTCGTTTTAAGCACCAAATGACAAATTTTTTTAGATAAGTAGAAGAAAGGAATATTACTGGGGAGAAGATTAGATGTGTATTTTTTTAAAAGAAAGAAACACACAAGAAATTTTTCCCTACATGAAAAAAATGCAATGAACCCAAGAGAGGGTCCCGCTAGGCGTGCCAAAAATTTTCACCATTTTTTTTTGGATTTGGATGAAATAGATAAAGGTATGGGCCAAGGAGGAATACCTATTGTGATGGTCAGTGTAAAGGTCATTGTGCATGTTCTAACTTCTTGATCCAATGATGAATGTGAGAGATTCCTTTTGGCTAGGAGGAACTACCTGAAATACAAAACAAGACTAAAAGGAGTTAAATAGTATATGAAAGTAGACTACCTAGCATATGCTAGATCCATGAAGTGTGGTACTTCCTAGAAGGTTGTCAATCCACTATTTATAAATCAATATAAAATAACTTAAACATGTAAATAAAATAATCTAGTGCTAGCATTCTGATTTGGGTGCCTCAGATTACTATCAACGTTGATCCAATTAAATACTAAAATGTTATGCAGGTAAAAGGTTTTGGGTTAGGTTGTGGGTAGCGCAGGTGGTGTATAGGTCACAATAGAGTCTTGGTAAGGTTGGGTGAGATTTTGGGTTGTTTTGGGTGAGGTAATTAGGTTGCTAGTCGGGAATAGTATTATCGACATAGAGTTTGACGCTGGCATTAAGTGGTGACCGATGTCGGTTTAGGTGTGACCAATACCAGCTTACTCTATAAAGTGGTAGGGAGTGAGGTGGATGGTTTTATCTCTCTTATGTCTTCGAATAGAGAGTTGGAAAGGTATATATGGGGGAGAGTGAGGTGTGAGGTCCCTAATAGGTGTGGAAAGGTTTTGAGTGAGGTTTAGGGTAGGCTAAGGGTTGATTTTTTAGGTTAGGTTGATAGTCATGGTGACCAATATCGATTAAGGGGACCGATGTCGGTATAGGAAAGACCGACCACGATTAGGGTTAATCGATGTTGGTGACTATGAGGAACCGGAAGATGATTTAGAACGCATTTTTGGTCCTCTCTCTAATTGCATAAAGAATTTGGAGGGTGTTTGTAAGGTCTACGTGAGGGAGGAAATTTTGGGATAGGTTTTGTGAAGTTTAGGTGCGGTGTGAGGTTGTGGTTGATAGAGTGATAGATGAGGGATATATCTAAGATCGGTGAATAGATGAAGGCAAATAGAGAATATAAGCGCAAGTGATAGAGGAGAAACCAACTTTCTTGGATTTGAGAAGGGTTCTAAATGCCTATAGTGGTGGAGAGTTTATTCGAGATATTGGTGAAAATTGATATGTGGAATGGTGCTCAGTGCACAACAAAGTGCTTCTAGAATGCTACCATGAATGAAAATACCTCCTAATAAGTCTTGGTGCTGGTTATGGCTATCCTGGATGTGCGAAAGGGCTCTGGTTCTTTTTGCATGCAGATCTCCTTTCTTCCAAAACTTGAGAATGTGTCCAACCCCTCAAACAAGGTTACCAAAGTTGGTAATGTGGTAACCGATGATGGTTTAGGGTGACTGGAATCAGTTTTGGGTTGACTCAATTCAATTAAGGAGGGATATCCTAGGTTGCCTAAAATAGCAGATCTTGGCTATCTTTTTCCATCTTTGCTCGTTGGAATCATGTATAGGTGGAATATTTTTCTTAGATAAGTGGGATTTTGGTTAGAGGAAGAATAGGCATGTTCTTTTAGGGTTATACTAAGTCTTAGCTCATTAAGTTAGGTATGGCTAAGTCTGAGTTAGTTATAGAAACATGTTATGAATAGGTCTATGGTGAGGTGTCTGGGTGAGGTGTCTAGGTGAGGTGTGCATCCATTTAATTAAAGTAATTAAATTAATAAATGGGGTGAGGATGGGTATTAATTTAATTATAGATAATTAAATTAATATTAAGGTGGGGTAAAAGGGGCCATGGTTAGTTGAATATATCTAAATTTTTATTCAAAAGGGGACAAAGGGGAGTGTGACCCAATTTTGGTGTTTACAACATCATACATGAACTCTTCATAGAATCCATGAATGAGAGTGAATAATCACATCATAAGCACATCAAAGGGATAAAAAAACATGCACTAAGTGACATGCACCACATGTGCATTCATAAGGTCACAATTACATCACTTGTTCACATTACAACATATATCACATTACTCTTCCAATATTCACCACCACCATGAAAAATAATCACTACTCCAATCTGTCCCAGAGGTTCAAGAGCATGAACCTTAGCTCTGATACCAAATGTAATGCCCAAATTTTACACACACAAATACAATAGTAAAAATACCAGAATATAGTTTTTGCTTACAATTCTCACTACACAACACCAAAAGGTCTCTAAGAAGAAACCCAAACACACCTAAGATACCTACATAAGTCATTGAGTCACATAGACAAAAAACAACACCATATACATATAGATGCCACACTTTCCCTAATAAATGAATTCTAATAATGACCCAACCACAAGACAAGTACCCAGTGATTGGCAAACCCACAACACATCATTACCATGATTACATCTTAGTTATGATTAACATTCCAAGAACATTTTTATATAAGGATAATTTTATGTTTTTCTACCTACAAATTCCTAAATTCATTTCACATTCAGCTTATAGTTTGACCATTTAAGTTGGCTCTTTTATCCCTTATGACAATACCCATAACTTACATAATTATGTGGCATATTTCAAATTACATAAAAGTTCCTAATTCTCTCGTTCTTATGTTAATATTATGCTTCCCTAATGTTTATTCAATGTTAAAATATTAGCCTTGCAAAAAAATTGAATCTAACATGATGTAAAGAAATAAATCTTAGGATTAAGGGAGATTTAGATTCAAGATAGATTTTTCCCATAAACATTATTCGTTCATGAATATTTATTTCCCTACCATAGTTAATATAGTTCAATAACTTGTTGAATCCATTCAACATTTCCACATCAAGAAATTTTATTTAGATTTATATATATATATATATATATATATATATATATATATTCTCAAAGTTTGATCTCACCAAGGGAAATTCATATTCTTTCTAACACATGAAAATGTTTAATTGAGTTATAAGGACTCAAGAGTGACATTATTCCTAACCTCAAATATTGTTTTACTCTTATATGCTTTATTCTTACATCTCACTATGGTCTCATTATTAGCATTTTTTATAACAATTGTAAACAAAATAACACATACTTTTCACTAATGGATTCGCTACTACAAGGAGTGTAACCTAGCATGAGACATCCCATTTATTTTCTCTTATACACTATCTTGTTAAATGCAAGTTCGCAACAAAAACATCCAACTATGTCATTTAAATCCCAGCATGAGATCAATCATAGGAGTTTAACCTATTACCTTTGTTTTGTTTTGTTTTGGGCCACTCGGTAGGGTGCAAAGGAAATCGGGCACATGGGGTAATGAGACCCCCTTTTTTTTAAGTTTCTACACTTCTCTTAAGTCAACTTATTTTAAATAAAATTGCATTTTCTAAGAGTTATGTACAATTTCCACCCGCAGTTAACAACTTAATCAACCAAGGTTTGGTTTAATTCCAATTGCACCTAAGGATATACACCCTTACTATATATGATTTCAAGGTGAGAGGACATATTTATTATAAAAAACATTCATTAAAGAATAAGGTGTTATGTTTTTAGTAACCTAAGGAAACACATTTATCTATGGGAAATACAAAATTAGAGTTTACGTCATAGCACAACTAGTTCACTAACTCCATTTGGGTCGCCTAGATCCCACAGGAATTCATTAGATGATGAAGTTAATTTCTAAATATAACTTTGTAAGAGTTTGTAGTCCACTGTGATCCTAAGGAATTCTTAGTTCTTCTTAGACAAGAAAACATTTGACCATGTCGTTCCTAACCTTGGTTTACGACGATATCGCTAAACATACCAACTATGATGATAACTCAAACTAGGGATATTATTTACTTAAGCTAGAAGGTTTCATCGAGTGTAGAGATTGAATTTTATCCTAAGGTTCTATTTTCCTACACTACAAAAATCCATGCAAGAACGGTGGTTATACACGAGTCTTATACTACGGTTGAGTGTTTGATTTAGATCTATTATTTTTTTTACAAGGTAAGAATACAACACACTAAATAATTAATCATCTCTTAAACACTAGAAATGCACTACAATATTTTAAATTAAAATTTATTTAGCATACATATCTAACTTTTACAATACAAAATTTGAGGATCAAGATAACACCCATATGTAGAGGAACATTTCCCTTTAAACCCTAACATCTAAAATATTATAGGAATTTCAATTATAAACCTTTTCATACTTTGTAAATGTTGAAATATCCTCTACAATTTCAATTATCATATATATATATGTAACCCTCTTTTTCCCATATGTAAATATGAATGAAAACAACACCTTTAGTTTTTTGCACATTTCCCAAAGCATCCCTAAAACTAGCATCTCATTCATATTGCCAAATTTCAATAAATAACTTTATTGTAACATAACAATACATAAAAATTTCCTTCTATTAACATACATAAATTCTAACAATATACAATGAATCACACCCATGTTGTTTCGCCATCTTACTTGCATCCTGCAAAAACATGTGAGCATGAAATCAATGATAAATCGTTGGCATGAAATCCACCCAGATCTAGCATAATTAATATTTTTAGTTCCCCATTTACATAATAATAATAATAATTTTCATTTGAAAGGAGAGGGTTAGAGACACATATTTATTTCATTTCACTTTACTTCATTCCTTTTAACCAAGGAGAGAGAAGAGATAGGGAGAGAGAGAACCACTATTTTGTCAAAGTTCAATTTCACACAAGTCACATGATAGAGTTTCAAACAATTAGTTACAAGTTTCAACAAGTTTCCATGGGGATGTGGTAACTTGATGAGTTCCATAACTTTCTTTTACGTTTCCTACTAGTTGTAGAAAACGTTCAATTTAGTTTCGGAGGCTTAGAAACCATTTTAAAATGTTGTCTTTCGGTGAGAAAACATACCATGGGTAAGTTTATATATGTCCTCATATATACCAATAATTCAGAAGAATTGATGTAATATAGAATTGATGAACAATTTACGATTGGCTGCCAATTTTCTTATGTCATCGAGTCATAATTGACCTAGTCTTAAATGATCAAAATTTACCTCAAGGGATCATAAAATGACATCCAAAAATGAGGTTTTTTGGGCGAATGTGCAATAATAAACTTCCTACAAGTTCCTCTATGTATTAAGAATTTACCAGTGAGTCAATGGGACTGAGAACTAGCAAACAATTTTCAAACGGTGATAGGTTTTCCGGAGCCACTAGTCGTAATTGGTCTAGTTTTGACCTAGTCAAACTACGACTGAAGGCCTACAAAATGCCTTTTCCAAACTATTAAGAAGAGTGTTTTCCCCAAACTAAAGGTTCCAAGAAATTTTCTAGTAAAAATACTAGAGGTTTGCGAAGGTGGATATGCATTTCATTGTCCAAGATTCAAACGATGAGCCGATACAAAACCCAACTTTTCAAATTTAACACTTCCTACAGCTGCAAAATGGTGTAACAGGCTCCTAGAAGGGCGTCAAAAAGATCACAAACAATCATTCAAGGTCAATTCAAGGATTGAAGTGACTCCTCACATAACAAGGTACACATAGGAAACTTAACATCTCCTTTCTGGAGTTACGAAGGTTATTTTGCAAGTCTCCAAAAATTGTAATTTATCTATTTAAATCAAGAAATGGTCAACATATTTACAGGAAGTCAAATTCAACTTGTCAATAAAAAGGAGTACTGTAGCAATCTAGTTTGGTCAGGAAGTTTTCTAGATTATCTCAAATGAGGGTTTGAGTTCATGGTTTCCCCACCAAGGAATATTTGGATTGCGCAAGTTACGATATGATATCTTATTGTTTTGAAAAAATGATTATTTAAAGAATCGATCTATGGTAATCCTATAGTTTAAAAATTTTATCCTCTTGCAAAAGAAAAAATAAGCTGATAAGAATTATGAAAGATAAGGAGAGATGAACAATTCCTAGAAATATTAGTGTCGAAGAGCAAGAGATGCTCCAGATGGGTTTTCCCACATTCTGCAAAGCTCCAAATATCTCTTAACATTCTTCCAAATATATGTGATGGGTAGGCTCTTTTGTGAGTACAATATATTTACTATATTGATGTCCCATCATAATGCCCACATTAATAGATCACGTTATGAACCTATGCTAACTTCAAGTGACTCTATTGTTCGCACCAATAAAATTAACATTGTAAGTAAAATTTGATTTGCATATTGTTTCAAAACGACCACTTGTAGATCAAAAAAAGGTAGCCCAAGAAAGACATAAAACAAATAATAGCAAGGAACCCTCAATCTATTCTCTGGTATAGAGTGAGTGGGATAATCCAGATAGATGGTCATGAGAATGAAAGTGAAGAATATGAGGACCCTTATATAATGTCATCACCATTTATCTTCCAACGGGGTTCACTATTTACCTCATCAACATTATTCCTTAAGCTATTGTTCCCATTATCTTTACCTATATACGTATCTCAACAATACTTACTCTTTCCATCCTAATGAAGGCCCCCATAAGAAACGTCATGGTTAAAAGCACATCATTAATTATACAAGACAAATTTGGTGAAGTGAGTTTCAAACCAACATAGTATCCTCCAACCAAATTCAATGTATTATCCTTATCTCTCCACGAAGCCCACATATAAACCAACTTGTCCCCATATTTGGATTATTTACATGAGTCAAAGATACACGACGATTACAATGGCTTTTAAGCCTCAATATATTTCTTCCTCTATAAACAATAACCAAAACAACATGTAGTAGTTTCCTTCCATATCGATGAAAATAAAACACATTCATGTAAAATACAGACTAAATCGATCAATTCATATATAGAAATATGATGGATATAACCCACAAAGGAAGGATCTTAAGACAACTATCAGCAAGAGATTTTTTTATCGTGGACCCCTCACGTCCTTCCCTCACTATAACTATATAATTTGTGCTCAATTTTAAACACGAACAATGGTTTCAACATGGTATTGCCTTTGGATTCTCAAAAACCTTATTTGCAATACTTGACAAGGAAAGGGATAGGTATTTCTTCTTCTAGTTTCGGCGTTCCTTCACATGGGGGTTACCTACCCCACTCACCCACTTTTCAACACCTTCACTTAACCATGAATTCCCACTTTTTTATATTTTGTTTTTTTATTTAGTGGCACTATTATGTCTTAAAAGTAGCACCCTAGGATTTGCACATTACAAAACCCTAATTTTGACTAACATGGGATTGTCTCAAGGTGTGGGACCCTTGCAATTGAGACAAACCTCTAGAGAAGGATGGTTCCTAACCTATTCTAGTGCTAACCTACTCCTAAACTACCAATTCCAAGGGACCAGAGGAAGAGAAATACATAAAAATGTAAATCCTAAACTAAGGGAGGTGATAACACCAAAACAGATTAGAGAGATTCCTAGTGAGTGAAAGTGGATAAAATGAGGAAGGAGAGGACAAAAAAATTTCCATAGTCCCAAAACAAATTTTAACCTCCAATTTCGTGGAGCACAACAAATCTAAGCCCTGAAAGGAACACAATGTGCACAATATACCTACAAAATATAATAGAAGGCAAGAAACAAAATATAAATCAAGCTAGGGAAAGAAGAGCCACAAAACACTAATTTTATTGCTTAAAATGATGCACAATCCATTATAGTATAAGCAAAAGGAAAAAAATCTTTACAAAATGCATAAATTTGAGACTCGTAGCTCAAAAAAGTCTTTGGAACAATTTTGGCAGAGTTCCTTTACAATTTCAAAATCTCTTCCCCTTTGAATGAGGGGAATTTACATATATATAGAGAAAAGGAGCCACCAACAAATATCCTTCATTAATTTCTTGTATGGAGGTATGGGTGACCATACCTCATTAATATGGTTGTTGAACTACCATGTACGGTGTCATTAATGTCCTGGCATTTGTATTCGAGACTCTTTATTGTCACCTAATGAAAATCACTAGTCGACACACGAAAAGGAGAAGAATCACCTTTGACAATAGGAAGGATTGTCACACGATAATAAAAAAGGTTATTCTTGGCGATAACAAGAGAAGGTGATGCACGTCAATAAAAGGAGGTTGACACTCGATGGGAAGTGATAGTGATGTGCGATGAGAAAGTGGTGGTGATGAGGAAGGTATGTTGTCACACATCAAGAAGAAATGGTTAATACACAAAACAGAGAAGAACATTGATGCGCAATATCTAAGGATGTTGACACACAAATGGGAAGGATCTTTGACACATGTTGGGAAGGTGACAATCCATAAATTTTTCTAGCTAACCATTAATGCAAATTCTACTCCAAATATTCATCGTGACGAGCCGCTCTCCACGACATTCCCGTAAACTACTTCCATTAACTATTAATTCCCTGACCTCTTGAAGGTTAATCCATTTTGCAAGGGGTTGTAGAAAATGGATAACAATTGGTGACTTGTGGGGTGATCTTCCTACTAGATCTAAAAGACCGGTGATCTTGCATCCATTGGGTATGGAGTCATTCTTATTACTGAAATCGCCCGACGTATGAAACCTCTTGTGTGTCCGGGACACTACTTGAGACATTACTTCATCATCGGATCATGTCTCAAATCTGGAAAGTGTGACAAAAACAAAGCACAACCATGTACAAATAACAAAATCATACATATCCCAAATGGAACATGCAAAGAGTGCACAAGAAATTATCTGAAAGCCAACATAGAGCCTACAATGAGAACAATGTGTTGCAAACACTTGGAGGAATTACAAAATATAAGCTAATATGTACAAGAAATATACTCCCATTAGTTATAAGTGCTTCATATATATATCATTGGTAGGATCTGTAATTCTTCCCCATCCAACTTTGTCAATTGGAAAGCATTATTTTCTTTACACCCTAAAATAAAGTAAGGGCCACTCCATATTGCATCAAACTTGGAGTGCCTTCCTAGTTTGGCTCTATCTGTATCCCATTTCAGAACAAGGTCTCCTTCTTGAAAAGTTTTGTTTTTGGCCTTTTTGTCAAAACTCATCTTGATTTGAGCTTGGTATTTCTCCATTGTTTTCATGGCCTGGTTTCTTAGCTCTTCCAACTCCATGAGCTCAGCATACCTGACTTCCATAGCTGGAAAATAAAACAACTCTAGCTACTTGATAAGCTCCAGGGTTGGTAATTCAAGGGATATTGGTAGCCTTTCCTCCCTTCCATAAACCAACTTGAAAGGAGAATAACCGGTTGACTTCTTGGGAGTGATTCTATCAGCCCACAAGGCTGATTTCAATTTTGTATGCCAAGTCCTTTTTATTCTCATCTAGGGTTCTTCTTATGATTCTTAGCAAGTTCTTGTTCATGGACTCTGCTTGTCCATTACCCTGGGGGTAGTAGTTAAAAGAAGTGTTCAAATAGAAGTAATTTATGATAGCTCAACCGGATATCTTTTCTCCAATGAAATCCAAGGCATTATATGATATTATAGTTAAAGGAACACCAAACCTTATTGCAATACCTTCGTAGAAATCCAGAATGCTAGCTTCATTTTCTTCCTTAAGTGTAATTTATTCTATCCACTTAGTGAAGTAGTCGTGGGTCAGTAAGAATCCATTTCTGGCCTAGGCTTGAACTTTGTGATCGTCCCAATAAAATCAAGTCCCCATTGCATAAAAAGGTCGCAGCAACCGAGATAGGACAGAGTGGGAGATTTGGTAGCTTCATTTACCCGTGAAGAAGGCACACTTCTTTCATTTCTTGATCCATGAGTAATAATCATTGAAAAGGTGAGGCTAATAATAACCAGCCCTCATGATCTTAATTGTTTTTTCTTTTGGGGAAAAATGACCTCCTTCCTATCCATCACGAAACTCATGTAATACCCTAGTCTGTCTTAATGCACCTTAGGAGGACACCATTAGGGATGTGAATGGTGTCCTCCTAAGGAAAAATGATCTATTTTGTCTCAATGCACCTTAGGAGGACACCATTCACATCCGTTTTGAACAAAATACTATCTCGTAAGCACGTATGGGATGCAATGAAGTCTCGAAATACGTCCTTTTGGAATTATTCAATCCTTAAGGATTTTGACTTGTTTGAACGAAATGTACAATAGCCCAAGTCCAACAAGGAATGGTTATGTCACCTATAGTTTGTTCTTGGTTATCTTTCAACACCACGACAGCTTACGCCTCCTCTCTTTATTCAACATGTAGGTTAGAAGCTAGCTACTCACACAACCCTTTTCCTCTAACTAATTTGGTCACATTTATATCAATATCATACTCCATGACCTTGGTTATCCAACCAACTCTCTTTTCATTAAGGTCCTTGTGAAACTAATAGATGAATTTTGTTATTTGACACTAGATGCCTAAATTTATTTAAACTTCTAATCACAGTAAGGACATGATTATCAATGAATGAACATCTCATCTAGTAATCTTGAAGGCTTCGATCAAGAATGTGATAGGCTGCTCCAGTCCTTCTTGATTTGGCTACACTAGTATGGCAGATATTGCATCCATACCTCCAAAAGCATATAAGATGAAGTCCTTCAAGAAATATGGATTTATGAGGGTTGGAGCCTATGTAATGGCTTGATTTATAGTTTCAAATATTTCTCTTCCTTCAACAGTCCATCTGAAAACCATGGTCTTCTTCAACATCATCGGTAGTGGCTTGACAAGATGGGAAAAGTTGTGAATAAACCTCCTGAAAAATTAATTTTCCCCAAAAAGCTTTGGAGAGCCTTCTTGTGACTTGGAAATGATAATGCTTGAATGGATTATACCTCTCTCGGATCAATTTTCAATCCTTCGTTAGACACGATGTGGCATAAGAGCTTGTTGTTGACAATTTCTACACTTGTGCAGAAATGGGCAACTCAAAACTTTGTTACGATGGATAGCATTGGTGAAGTATACCTAAGCTAGGGGAATTTATATCAAATTATATTGTTACTGCTGATTTATTTAAAAGATTACATGAAATCTGTAGTTATGTGTCCTATTACAAAACATAACAGATCACATAGTCTTTGATTTCACAAATGTCCTCAAAGAAAGAACACAGCCCGAAGGATGCTACATTGTCTCGATGAAGACACTTGAATTGGCTGAGAATAAGTGAAGTGTTTGGTTTTGGGAAAGTAAACTGTTATCCAAAATGTGCCCCCTTAATCATTTTGTGGCTAACTCCTTTAATTATTCCCTCTCTTGTGCCTCGAGACATAATTTTTTCTTTTTAGGCACTCAAAACCTTCTAGAAATGGCCCCATTGGATAGAGCTCTTTCTCGCCTTTCCAAAAGGTAAAGTTTTCCTCCTAACTCCATGTATTTTTGAAGTTATGGCTCGGTGGAGTTTTTGTGGGAAAATTTCCCTAAAAGGCCCGCAACAAATGAAATAGCGCCACGTTTCCAAGGAAGTGGTGG
Source organism: Taxus wallichiana var. yunnanensis (assembly GCA_018340775.1). Lineage (NCBI taxonomy): Eukaryota > Viridiplantae > Streptophyta > Pinopsida > Cupressales > Taxaceae > Taxus > Taxus wallichiana. The sequence continues at coordinate 326,085,845 of CM031241.1, read as the reverse complement.
GGGTCGAGGAAAACTTGGTTTTTATCAAGTGTTTTGGTGAAATTTCAAAAGAGAATATTATCCCCGAGCCCGCCGGTGAATCAGAGGATGCCACGTGTCCAGGGGAGGAATTTGTAAAATTTGACTAACCGATTGGCGCATGGAAAATTTTGGAAGGAAGGCCTGCATCCAATAATATTACGCCACGTGTCCTATAGCATCAGAATTTCAGAGGGTGAAGGAGAAGTTAGAATTTTGGTGAAGTGTTTTGCCAAAATTCAAAAGGTGAGTTTTGGCCCGCTGCCCCCACTGAGCAATCATGTCACACCACGTGTCACCAGATCCCTAACAACGGAGTGCGGGGAAGATTGGGATTTTTTCCCAAAAGCTAAAATGAAAAGAAGAATATTTGCCCCAAGGGCCCACAAACCAAGAATATGTCACCACATTTCTTGGACCGGTGGGAGGTGGGGAGGATTTGGGAAATTTTCCCAAGGAAAAAACAAAGGAAATTTCAAAGGGAAAAGTCCACCCCCAAAATGCAAACCAATGGAATCATGCCACGTGTCGAGAGGGCAAAAAGAAAAAAACTAAAGGCAAGCCCGCATGAAAAATTTGAAGGGGCAAACCCGCATCCCATAGGGTGTTGCCACATGTCCAACATGGAAAATGGTCAAACATCGATGGAAAATTTTGAGGGGAAAGGCTCATGCCAATCAACAAATGCCATGTGTCCTCAACTCATTGGCAAGTGGGGATTTTTGGAAAATTTTCCAAAAAGAAAAGTGATGGAAAATGAAGTGCGAGAGGGCCCGCACTAATCAAAAGCGTGCCACGTGGCACCGGAAGCGATGGAGCACGTGGATTTTTTTGGGAATTTTTCCTAAATGTAAAAAAGGTGAAAAATTTGAATTTTTGCCGCTAATCCGATTTGGCCTGTTTTTCCCTAAAATGTCAAATGGCCATATCTTTCGATCCGAGCTCAGCTTTTTGTGTTCTTTATATCAATGGAAAGATGGTGAATTTCTCTACAAGATTCCAGGGTATTTTTTGAATTTTGATGGAGTTTGGAGAGAGAAAATAAAAACACCTCTGGCACGTGGTCATGGACAGAAATGACGTTTCAACCACCATTTTTAATGAAGAATGGCTCACATTCTCTCCCAAAGATGGTTAAAAATGTCGAGGATGGGCCCTGTAAGGATGCCCATGCTATTTTGAATGCATTTTGGTCAATGGTTGAACCTTTCTCACGTTTGAAACCTCTGTATAGCTTGTAAGTGATATATCCGATCAGAGGAGTTTGAGAACCAGCCTCTAATCTAGAGATTCCTCTCCCATTTTCAAAAGTCCCACACTTGAAGAGAGGATTCAATGTTGTGTAATCACACTGGATGCTTAAGATGATCAAACTAGAAATCGATCAAGCATCTAAGGGTGTTGCTGATTTGCAACAACAGCTTTTGGCAACGAGTGGGACATTAGAGATCTTCATCTTCATTGCAACAAAATTGATGTGCATTTTTGCAAGGTTCTTGCTTAAAAGAGCCCTAAATTACACATCCTGGTGACTCCAAGGAGGAATAATTAGCTTGTTTTAGCAAAGCAGTAGGCCTCGAAAACTCATGAGAAGAATCACCACAAGGTCAAGAGTTGGAGAAGAAGAGGTGGTGTTTGATTATCTACAGTTATCCCCAAGAAGAAGGTGAAGAGGGAGGAGAATTCAAAGGTCTCCATCTCCACCAAACAAAACTCTCTCAACTCCTCCACCTGGTAGGCCTTTCATTCAATCAACAAGGGTTCTAAGGCCAATCGTAATGGCACAAAACAACCCCTATGTCAATTTCACCGACAAAGAGCCCATTTTCCCTCAATGCATAAAAAATCCAATTCCAGTTGCAGCATTGAAGAACATCCCATACTTTACCTTTGGAGAGAGTCGACTACTCTAGTGATCATGTCAAGGATATTGCTAATATTTGTGCAATCCATGAGATCAATGAGATGCAAGTTGTTGTCAAACTGGCCGGCATCTTCATTCAAAGGGAAAGCTTTACAATGGTTCAGGAGTCTTGCCTTAGGATCTATCCAAAATTGGAATCAGCTATGTATAGCCCTCCATGAGCAGTTTGGAGAAAAGGGAGACAACTTGTCCCTTTTGGAGCAGCTGATAACCATCAAGAGAGCCCCAATGAGCGGTGACTGATTTTAACTTCAGATTTCAAAGGACTTGGGAGAGAATTCCGGTGGCAAGGGGCTAAAGCCAACAGAGAAGGTGCTTTTCTTTATTACCTCAAAGCTTTAAATTCTGATATTTCTATGTTAATTCAGTCCATGGGAGGCACAACTATCCCTATTGCTTATAGCATTGCCATTAGAGCTGAAAATTGTTTGATTCAAGCTATCAAGCTAGCTCCTAGGCCTCCAAAGTGCATTGTTTCTAAGTTTAAAGAGCCCAAGTACTAGCCATGTGCCTAATTTAGATCCTATTCCCACTCTAGAAATCAGAATTTAAATGAGGCTTCTACTTCATCTTCTAGTGCCTCAAATGAACTTCAAGAAGTGATGAAGCAATTGCAAAATCTAGGCAATGAGCTGGTTACACTCAAGAGGCAAGCAAGCCCAAAGCTTTAGACCTTCTTTCTAGCCCCAAGCTCAGCCTAATAGATAGCCATATCAACCCCAAAGACCACCCAACCCAGCTACAAATCTAAATCAAGCGAGGCCTCCTACCAACAAACCATTTCAGCCCTATAATCCCAATGCTACATCTCGCCTCTAAACCATTAGTGCTGAAGTACAAAACAATATAGCTCAAGAGTATGAATTGTGTTTCCCATGCAAGGAACCTCATAACCAGTCCATGTGCTCCAACGGTGCCTTGAATCAAGCATTAATGGTGACAACAACCGGTGTGGAGGGTGGAGGTAGTCAAGGAAATAACCAGCAATAAGAAACATTCCAAGAAAGATCGGCTCCAAATGATACCACACTTGTAAACCGGCGCAGGCATAGGATTTTTGTGGCATGAATCAAACAGTTTCCCAAAGTGTTGTAGCCAACAAAAGATCAAATAGAATAAATTTGGGTGAAGAACAGCCATTAGCCCCAATCAATCCTCAATCTTCTATCACTCCACAAACTATTGGAAAACAAAATCCAATCCCAAACACACAAGGGCTGCCTAAAACAGCTCCTAAGCCAACTCAAATACCAGTTGCTACTGCCCATATGCAAGGAATGAATGTGTAGGCCAAGGGATAGCAAAGGGATACTTCATCTCCATTCAATATCATTGATCAGATGAAGAAGACAAATGTAAACATATCAATGTGGGAATCACTATCTATCCCAGGCCAAAGAGATTTGCTACAAGCTGCCATGAAGGATTGGTCAACTTCAAACCAGCAAGTCCAAATGTAAGAGAAAGTGCTCACAAATGTTGCCTAGCCTGAGGGGAATCATGAGGGACAACAAGGCAAAATGTTGAAGCCCCTCCATTCTATGTTTCCTTGATCATTGGAAACCAATTAGTACATAATTGCATGATTGATTTCGGGGTAAGTAGCTCAAGAATGCCCAAGAAAATAACTGATCATTTGGGAATCCAAAGATGAAGTCATATCCAAAGGGGTAGTGCGGTTGGATGGGATAGCAAAGAATAATAGTCGTAGTGATTAAAAACTTGAGTCTTACTTTGCATGCATGCCCCAACGTGGTTGTTTTACAAGATGTCTCAAGTAATATACCTCCCACCACTCTTTGCCCTATGTTTGTCAAGGGATTTCACAGCCGAGATTGGAGGCTACTTATCTGCTGATTGGTCACACATGTTTTTCAGACAAGATATGAAACTAAAGCCACAATCAGATCTGAGCCTATTGCAAACTTCCACATTGAGCCTTACACTCCAAGTCGATCAATACAAATTGTTCAAGATTTGATCAAGAAGATTATCCAAGCACCGATGAAGCCGACACAAGGTTAGAAGCATCCCAGATTTGACTCTTGATGAATGGGCAAACAAGGTGCATGCTTTTGACCCTTATCAAGAAATAGAAGAATCCGAGCTAGGAATCTATTGCATGTATGAAGAAAATTAGCCTATTCCTAGCATCACCAAGTCAAACCATAGGGATGAAAATGAGGTATGGAAGTTTTTTTTTTATGGATCAAGGAGTAGACAAGGTGCAGGAGGTGGAGCTATTCTTTTCTCCCCTCAAGGAATGAAGTATTATTCAGCTTTTAGATTCAGTTTGCATGCTCTAATAACACTGCTGAATATGAATCTTTGATACAAGGATTGCATTGGTCAATCAAGAGAAGGATAAAGAACTTGCAGGTCTTTGGTGATAGTGAGTTGATTGTTAACCAAGTTAAGGGGCAGCATGATGTCAAGAATGATCTACTCAAGTGCTACAAGAACAGGGTATGGGACCTCATTGAAGATTTTGAGGGCTTTGGCATAAAATCCATTCCTAGAAAAGAGAACCAAGTCACGACAAAGCTTGCAAGAGTTGGGAAGCCTTTGGACGTTTTTGAAAGCATTCAAAGGACAAGGTACAACCAAATATCCATGTGATTGTGAGGTCTTCAAAGGCTACCAACAATGTAAGTTGGCAAGTGTTTGAAAATGATCAACAAATCATCCATTTCTTGCAAGAAGAGGCTGAGTTCTCAGCTAAAAATCAGGAAAAGTTGGAGCAGCAGTATGGTGACCAAGTGGTGTAGCTGAGAACCAACAAACTTCCTAAGGGACTTATTACTTTGGAGTCCATTTTCAATCCTAATGACTAGTTTAGGAAGGAGAAAGAAAACATCCAAGTCAAAAGAGAAGATTCAGAATTCATCTCAATGGAAGAAGGCAAATCACTCCAAATTCATAAGATGACAACTGAACAAGAAAGGTACGAGTTCATATAGCTCTGTCAAGAATTCCCTGATGTGTTTGCTTGGAGCTATGAATATTTGAAAGGTTTCAATCCTGTGTTAGCTCAACACACCATTGAATTGGATCCAAATACTAAACCCATCAGGAAAAAACAAAGGCCAGTCAATCCACACATGGAGCCTCTCATGAAAAAAGAATTGAATAAGTTGATAGAATCAAGAATCATTTTTCCTATCAAGCATTCTAGTTGGGTATCCAACTTGGTTCTAGTAAGAAAGAAGAGTGGGGAGATCAGATTGTGTGTTGACTTCAGAGATTTGAATAGAGCATCTCTCAAGGATCATTATTCACTTCCTTCTATGGAGAAAATTTTACAAGTTGTTGCTAGCTCTGAGAGGTTTTCATTAGTTTATGGCTATTCAGGATACAATCAAATTATGGTGAAGGAAGAAGATCAGTTCAAGACAACCTTTACAACCAAATGGGGAACTTATGCATACAGAAAAATTGCATTTGGGTTGTCCAACCCTGGAGCTACTTTCCAAAGGGAAATGGACATGGCGTTTAAGGGTTTGATTAACAACATGGTGTTGATATATCTTGATGATATCACTTTTTTCAAAAATGCAGCAAATCACCTCTTCCATTTGAGACAAGTGTTCCAAAGGTGTAGAAGATTTGGAGTATCCTTGAATCCTAAAAAGTGTATTTTTTTAGCACATGAAGGAAAGCTCCTTCACCACATTATCTCCAAAGAAGGATTAGAAAATTATCCAAAAAGAGTTGAAGCCATAAGAGCACTGCCATTGCCAAGCCACAAGAAGGCCCTACAGAGTTTCTTGGGAGAATAAATTTTGTCCGGAGGTTTGTCCCAAATTTTGCATCCCTAGTCAAGCCTATCACCAAGATGTTAAAGAAAATCATGGCTTTCAAATGGATGGAGAAGAAGGAAAGGAGATTTTTGAAGCAATCAAAGAAGCCATCTCTCAAGCCCCAACTCTCATCAACCCAGCACTTCTCCAAGGATTTCGTCCTCTTTACATTTGGGGTGATGATACTATTTCTGGAATTTTGGTCCAGCAAAACAAAGACAATGATGAGCAGCCAATTACTTTCTTCACCAAATCCGGAGGATTATGAGGTGAGATACTCTTTCATTGAGAAGCATGTTCTTGCGTAAGAATCGAAGCTTGAAGAAATTCAAGCATTTAGTCTCAAACAACAAAGTTCAGTTGTTGGTTTCTTGTGTGGGAGTTAAGGACTTCCTCCTCAACAAAGACTTAAATGAAAAGAGAGCAAGTTGGATTACTCGTGTCATGGAGTATGAAATTGAGATCAAAGTCACCAAGTTGGTCAGAGGAAAAGGATTGTGTGAGCAGCTGATTTTGAGCAAACAAAAGGAAGCATGCAATGAGAAGGAGGTTGTTTTGGTGTTGCAAGACATCCATGAGAAAGGAAGAACTCAAGAGGAGAATGATGATGTCCTCACGCCCATCTGGACCCAAAGTATAATGCACTTCCTAAGCACTGAGCCTATGCCCTCCATATATGAACAAGACCCAAAGAAGACACTTCGATTGCAAGTTGTCTCATATGCCCTTGTTAATGGTGTTTTGTTCAATAAAGATGTGAATGGAGTACTACCGAGATGCATTGGTACAAACCAGCATTTATAGGGTGTTGGAAGAGTTCCATGGTGGACCGGTTGGTGGTCATTTTGCACCAAGATTGACAGCTCTAAAGATCATGAGGGCTGGTTATTATTGGCCCAAGATTTTTAGTGATTGCTATGCATGGATCAAGAGGTGCAAGAATTGTGCATTCTTCACAGGTAAAGAGAGACTAGCTGCCCTTCCATTGCACCCAATTTCAGTTGACCAGCCATTCATGCAATGGGGTTTGGACTTCATTGGAGTCATTAATCCCAATTCAAGCTAAGGGCACAAATGGATTTTAACAGCCACAGATTACTTCACCAAATGGACTGAAGTAGTAGCACTCAAGGAAGCAAATGAATCTAGCATCCTAGACTTCTATGAGGGAATAGCAACTAGATTTGGCATACCTGCTACAATAATATCAGATAATGCATTGGCATTCATTGGGTCCAAGGTGACTGAATGGGCTGTCAAGAATGGGATCTACCTAAGCACTTCATCAAACTATTACCCTCAGGGTAATGGCAGGCTGAGTCTACAAACAAGAACTTGTTGAGGATCATTAGGAGGACTCTTGATGAAAATCAGAGGTCTTGGCATACTAAGTTGAAATCAGCCTTATGGGCTGATAGGATAACTCCCAAGAGATCTACAGGTAACTCTCCATTTAAACTTGTTTATGGGAGTGAGGCAACCTTACCCATGTCACTTGAGTTGCCAACATTGGAACTCATGAAATATTTGGAGTTGTTGGATTTTGAGCCCATGGAGGTTAGATATGCGCAGAGTTGATGGAGCTCCAAGAGATCGAAATAAGGCATCCCAAGCAATGGAGAAGGATCAAGCTCTGATGAAGAAGACATTTGATAGAAAGGCCAAGAATAGATCCTTCCAAGTTGGGGATCTAGTGTTAAAATGGGATGCAGATAGAGCAAAACCGGGAAGGAATTCTAAATTTGATGCCATTTGGAGTGGCCCATACATGGTCACAAAGTGTAAGGACAGCAATGCCTTCCAATTGTCTTCATTAGATGGTGAAGAATTACAGATTCCAAAGTAATGGAATCCATCTAAAGCATTTCTATTAAAGGGACTCTCCACCTTGTACATATTAGCTTAGGTTTCCATTCCTCCAAGTGCTTGTGCACATTGTTTTGCTGTAGGTTAGTTTGTTTTCCCTAAGTGCTTTGGCACAAGCTTGCTTCCTAGAAATGTGTTTACAGGCCTTGCTCCATCAGATGATATTCCATCTTCCTCCTTGTAGTGCTCTATCCGGTTGGGTACCAAACACGAATGTGATGACTCCATGCCCAATGGATTGTTTCAAGAAACTGGTAACTTCATCCAGCAGGCAAATGACCCCTCTGAGTCACCAAAATTGTTATCCAAAATGTGCCCCTCTGCTCATTTTGTGGCTAACTCCTTTCATTCTTCCCTCTCTTGTGCCTCAGACATAATTTTTTTTTTTTTAGGCACTCAAAACCTTCTAGAAATGGCACCATTGGATAGATCTCTTTCTCATCTTTCTAGAAAGGTAAAGTTTTCCTCCTAACTCCATGTATTTTTGAAGTTATGGCTCGGCAGAGTTTTTGTGGGAAATTTTCCCTTGAAAGGCCCGCAAAGAATGAAATAGCGCCACTTGTCCAAGGAAGTGGGGGTCGAAGGAAAACTTAGTTTTTACCAAGTGTTTTGGTAAAATTTCGGAAGAGAATATTATTCCCGCAGCCCGCATGCAATCGAGGATGCCACGTGTCCAAGGAGAAATTTGCAAAATTTGACTAAGTGATTGGCGCGTGGAAAATTTTGAAAGGAAGGCCGCGTCTAATAATATAATGCCACGTGTCCTATAGCATCGGAATTTCGTAGGGCGGAGGAGAGGTTAGAATTTTGGTGAAGTCTTTTACTAAAATTCAAAAGGTGATTTTGGCCGCTGCCCCCGCCGAGCAATCATGTCACGCCACGTGTCACCAGAGCTCGGAACGGGCAGAGCACGGGAAAGATTGTGATTTTTTCCCGGAAGCTAGAATGAAAAGAAGAATATTTTCCCTAAGGGCTTGCAACCCGAATATGTCGTCACGTGTCCCGAATCTGGTGGGAGGCAGGGAGAATTTGGGAAATTTTCCCAAGGTAAAAAACAAAGGAAATTTCAAAGGGAAAAGTCGGCCCCCAAAATGCGAACCAATGGATTCACGCCACGTGTCCAGGGGCGGCAAAACTAAAGGCAAGCCCGCATGGAAAATTCAAGGGGAAAACCCGCATCCCATAGGTGTTTCCACGTGTCCAATAGGGAAAATGGTCAAACATTGATGGAAAATTTGAGAGGAAAGGTCCGCGGCCAATCAGCAAATGCCACGTGTCCTTAACTCATCATCCCGGTGGGGATTTTTTGAAAATTTTCCAAAGGGAAAAGCTATGGAAAATGAAGCGCAGAGGGCCTGCGCTTAATCAAAACATGCCACGTGGCACTGAACTATGGAGTGCGGGATTTTTGGGAATTTTTCCTAAATGTCTGAAAAGGTGAAAAAATTCTAATTTTTGCTCGCTAATCCGATTTGGCCTTGTTTTGCCCTAAAACTTCAAATGGCCATATCTTTCGATCCGTAACTTAGTTTTTGCATTCTTTATATCATGGAAAGCTGGTGAAATTATTTACAAGATTCGATGGTCATTTTTACATTTTGATGGATTTTGGATGGAGAAAATCAAAAATGCCTCGGCATGTGGTCATGGACGAAATGACGTTTCAACCACCATTTTTAATGAAGAATGGCTCGCATTCTCTCCCAAAGCATGGTTGAAAATGTCAAGGGATGGGCCTGAAAAGATTCCCATGTTGTTTTGAATGTGTTTTGGTCAATGGTTGAACCTCTCTCATGTTTTCCCATTTTTCTCTCTCGGGCTCGCCCTTGCACTGTAAAAGCCAGATTTGGTTCATTTTTTCAAAGGTTGAACATTTTTGTGTATGGCGAAGCTCCCTTTATCACTTTGAAAGTGGTTTTGTCTGAAAAATCATACCTTTTCCAAGACTGCAACCTGTTTTGCCTCTCAGGTGTTGTAATGCAAGTGATTTTTGATGTTAAAATAACAATATAGGCCCTGTGAGTGAATTTCCATCCTCTGCTTGTGTTGTTTGACTAATTTTTAACCTCCATTATAGTTATCAATTTTTGCATGAAGTTTTGTTGCATTTTTATGAAGTGTGTCAATCTACAAAAGTAAAAAATTCTCACCACTCCTTTGGTGCATCAGCTTATTAGCATTAGTTTTTCATTTTTTTGCATTCTCTATCTCTGTCCCGGTTGGAATTTAGAGTAGGATTTTGAGTTTGAAACCTTTTTATAGCTTGTAAGTGATATATCTTATCGAGGAGTTTGAGGAACCAACCTCTAACTGGAGATTCCTCTCCCATTTTCACAAGTCCCACACTTGAAGAGAGGATTCAATGTTGTGCAATCACACTAGATGCTTAAGATGATCAAACTAGAAATCTGATCAACATCCGGGTGTCTTTGCTGATTTGGAACAACACAAACATATTTGCAGTTTTCAAATAATCAACTTCACTATTATTATGATTGTGCTCATCAAATTTATTTCTCTGTATTCATTAAAGTTATTTGTGATTAATGAAATTACATCCATCTATGCTATCATAAAATGTTACAAGTGACTCCTTTCCTGCTACTTCCATCAAGAAAATATCGCCAAACAAATAGTGACAATAATGTCTAAATGGAGATAGTAGGAAGGAGTCAAAGTGAAGAGCATATGCTTAATGCAGTAAAACAACATACAAGGAGGCACATCTCATTCAATGGTTTCTTACTAGAGTTACAGGTATTCATTTTAAGTTTATCTCTTATATTAATTCATTTGATTGAGATATTGAGTTGCTTACATCATTATACAATCAAAGGAAAAAGCTGAATGCAGAAAGAGATAGTCAACTCATTATTTCAATTTAATGCTTTATTCATAAGAGATCACAAGTTTTCCCACACAAGCCATGGGATGTGACTAAGTAACAACATCATATACATGGAAAAGAGAATATTGCATGTGCTAAAGAATAAGAGTAGAGGAGTAAAAGTGAACCCATCATTGCCTTTTCTATCTTCTTTCCCACTCCGCATCATCTGCATCTCCATCTTCATCTTCTTTTCTTGTCACCTACAAGATAAAGAGCAGTACCTGTCAATTTTGAGCTCCAAGTACATTTTTATTCCTATACACCTATTCTAAAGCAAATACATATTCTAAGTTCAATGTATCTAATGGTACTTGAAAGAAATAAATACAGGCACATGACACAAGACAGACTCAGGGATGCAGATGGGCATGGCAGTAGAAGAGAGAAAAGGATTGAAATAGAAAAGTAGAATTTGAAATAGATTACAAAAGAAACAGATGTGGAGATGACATGAGAAAGAAATGAAGACAGTTCACAAAAGAAGAATGAAGAAGAAAATAAAATCACATGGATATAAGAGAGGCCAAAAAGCCTATATATTTCTAACTTATTTCTGAGTTTTGTAGGAACAGGTTGCAACATGGAATGAAAAAGATCAGTTTAACTGGTTAATAAAGAAACAACTACTGTTTACTTTCAAGAGAATGGAAAACAAACATCATTTATAGATGGTTTACAGGAAGAAAGAAGCATCAGAATAAGTCAAGAAAGGAATACTTTTACAAATCAGTTGAAAATCTAGAAAAGGAGAGAGAAAACAAGATTTTGGAAATTTTTTGCTAGAGTCTCCCCTTGTAAAATTGACTTTTGATTTAAAACAAAATTGAAACACATGCTTTATAAGCTACTACATGCTTTATAAGCTATCTAAACTTCAAAAGGAATGATAATCAATCAACAAAAGTACATGTTTCATCATTATAAAGTTGATATTATGATCAAATGAAACATACAGTATTCTAGAAGTTCATCAAGTTGAACTATTCAAAGTTCATTTTTATTTCCAAATTCAAGTGTGAATCAAAGGCCAACTACTTCACATTTTTCCAAAGTTACAATAGATCAAGCAAAGCAAGCATGAACATAGTTTAGTCAAGTAAAAGGTAGCAGAGAAGTATTTCATATCTTTTCAAAATGGACAAGTTGCGAAAACGGAGATAGAAATATTTTGAAAAAACTCTTGCCAGAGAGTTTCCTCGTTACAAAATGGGGTTTTCAAGGAAAACAATTAAAAAATTAATACTAAAATTGAAATACAGTGACTATTATTGCTTCTTGAAAAAGAAAGGTCATTACAGAGAGGAAACTTAATAATTTTCTTTGAGTTCCAAGAAAAGGAAACATGCTGCATTCATGCTTATAATACAAAGGATTAGTCAAATGGCTTCCAGAAAGATCTATCAAACTTGAGGTACCCATGTTCATAACAGTTATAGATTACCAACCACGTTAAAGCTTCATCAAGTCAAGGATAAAAGAATGGCAGAGAATTTGAAAACCGAATTCCAAGCTAAAGATACAAGTCATGTTCAACAAGGCTGAAACTTACCATCTCTCGGATATAATACCAACGTATTGAAAACCAAATGGGTCAAGAATTTTTCAAAGTTAATACAGATTCAAGATCTCGAGAAACCGAATACGAAATTTCAAAAATGTGTTTCAGTTATTCAGGTTCCATTTCAAAATACCCATTTCTTAGAATATACAGATCTACAAATTTAACAATGGCAGTCATCATTCTAAGTAGAAAGACAAAATCCATGCACATAAAGGGATATTGACGAGTTTTCAGGTGAAAAATTGAGCTCGAAGGCTCATTACGAAAGAAAATATGAAAGCAATAGCTCAAGAAGAGAAATATTCAAAAGAGAGTGGGTATTCAAAAATCGAACTATCACTTACCGGAAAAGGTTGAATCCTCGCAGAGTTTTTAGAGGCCGAGATTCAATGTAACAATAATGGCGGCCAAGGGATGGATAGAGATCTCGATCACAAGAGGAGGCCCCGACATAGAGAAGAAAAGAAAGCTCGAATGACTTTCAAACCCAACGAAAACGAAATCACATAGAGATATCGTATTGATAAACTCGAGTAGAGAAATCTTGAATCAAACAAAACAGACTGGGTTTGCAAAACTCACCAATGGATGCCAATACGAGGAGTAAGAAAACAATACAGCTTTGAGCTTCGGGAAGAATGGCCATGGTGGAATTAAATTAGAGATATGGAGTAGAGCTCCAAATACAAAGTGAAGGTCGAGCGTAACTTCAAACAATGGTGGCAAAGAAAATTTGCCAGTGTCTTTGCCGCCCTCCACGAGAAAAATGAAATGACGAAAATGGAAGGAGCTCAAATTTTGAACTCCTCACTTAACTAAGGATCATTTCTAACTTAACCATGAGTTAAGATTGACGGCTCACTTTGTCGAGGACTAGATCAAAGTCAAATATTCACACTCAATTTTCAAAGTGACAAATGTAATTAGCCACCATCGACCACATTTAATTCTCGGATCCAAAACCCTAACCACAAGTCAAGATCAATAGAATCATGGAAAAAGGACCGAGATCAAGGGCCCGAATGATTCCCGAAAATCCAAGCAAACCCAACGCAGGTTAGGTTACCACTAACCAAGTCCGCTAAGGGGTGAGTCACCGTGGGAAGGGGCCAGCCCACGTGTCCAAGTTTAAATCATTGCAAATGACTTTTCAAAAAATTCTAAACTATAGTCCAAACCAAATAATGCAAAAGGCCGACCAAATCATATACCATGATCACCGAAAAGGTGAAATTTATAATATGCCAAGGCCAAAGGTGGTGGACCATATGGTATGGTCGTTCCAAAACAAAGGTGGCCTAACATATATATGGTGCCCCTTGTATTTTTAAAAACATGAATTTTCCTAAGTCCACAAGGTGGCAATGCCCAAACCAAGTGAATCAAAGGTGGTCCCCACACATAATTGTTTTGCAAATATTGCTAAGGGTTGCAGTATTTTGCTCACATACAGGGAATTATATTTTTGCATGCCTTCACAGCAAGTAATGAATAGAGAAGGCGAAAAATTTGCATGCTCAAAAGAAGAAGACTTTCCTAGCAAACAAATTATATTTTTGAAAATTATTCACCCATTCTTTCTTTAAAATAGAATAGTCAACTTCAGTTTGACTGTATTGTATTAAGGCTATGGATGCCTATTTTTACTACATGCTCTAGTTTGTATTATTTTATTCCTTTATTTATTATTAAATAAAGGATAAAATTAGGATGCATGGGTGAGTATAGCCTTTAGGCTATTTTTAGGAAAGGGGTGAATTTTTTTGCTATATATTGTGTGCCTTTGCAAAGCACAAGAGGATCTTCCTAGAGGACTTTTGGATATAGGAGTACTGAAGCAATTTTTGCCAGTTTTTCCCTCTGAGTGTGAAGTATTTTATGCCTTTCCAAGTTATTTTGTAGTCTTGTGTATGTCAATATTAATTTTGTGAATGAAAATTCCCTGATTAACCACTTTACCCTGCTGCAAATTCACCCTTTTCTACTAAATTTTAATGTGCATGTTAACTTATTAGTACTATTGTGAATCTCCCTTAGTACAATCAAGTGTTTTGCCCTTATATTTACGTAAAAAGGTATTAATTGGTTCGTGCATTAAAAAATTCTTCACAAATCAGTTGTGTATTTTACTCAGTCAAAGTTCTCACACAAATTTGGTGTATCACCTTAGTCTTAGTTAATTTTCAGTCATCTTTTTCCCTTAAAACTCCCAAAAACTAGTTTAGTGTACACCAATAAGGAACCAGCCTTTTAATCCCGGAGATTCACCTCACAATAGGTATACCCACAGACCTGAGGTGTCTCCATTGTATCTACGAGAGAGAGAGATCATTTTGCAGGCTTAGAAAATTTGCTGCCATCTCTCTACAGGGTGCACTTTCAAGAGATAACACTTGCCTCCATGAACTAAGAATATGCACTATTTTGGGTTTAGTTACACTCCAAATATTCTACATCTTTGGAACACTTTTCTAAGGTGAAATAGGTCACTTGCTGCATTCTTGGAGAACACAATGATTTCATTTAGATAAACAAGAACCATCTTACTACTCAACCCCTTGAATTCCATATCCATTTCCCTTTGGAAAGTGGCTCCGGCATTTGATAGTCCAAATGACATCTTCCTATAAGCATAGGTGCCCCACTTCATAGTGAAGGTTGTCTTGAACTGGTCTTCTTCCTTCACCATGATTTGATTGTAGCCCGAGTAGCCGTCTAAAAGTGAAAACCTTTCTGATCCAGCTACTACTTGCAAGATTTTCTCCATGGAAGGAAGTGGATAATGGTATTTGAGAGAGGCTTTGTTCAAGTCTCGGAAATCCACACATAACCTGATTTCCCCATTTTTCTTCCTAACTGGAACCATATTTTCTACCCATGAAGAGTGCTTGATTGGAAAGATGATGCTTTCTTCAATGATTTTGTTCAGTTCCCTTTTCATGAGAGGCTCGATATGAGGATTGACTGGCCTTTTCTTCTTCCTGATGGGTTTAGCTCTGAATCTAGCTCAATGGTGTGTTGTGCCAATTTTGGATTAAACCCTCTCAAATCTTCATAACTCCAGGAAAATACATCTGGAAATTCTTGGCAAAGTTGTATGAATTCATATTTTTCTTTTCCAAGTGCTTACCTTGCCAATTTGAAGTGTTTTTCCTTCTCCAACCAAAATTGGCTAAGGATCCTTACTTTTGACCTAAATGTTGGCTTTCTCTTTACAAAATTGATCATTTAGGTTGAAGATGGACTCCAATGTAACTAAGCCTTTTGGAAGCTTGTTTGTCCATAGTTGCACTACTTGATCCTTATACTATTGCTCTAATCTGTCCTGATTTCTTGAAGAGAACTCAACCTCTTCCTACAAGAAATTAATGATCTGTCGATCATTCTCAAATACCTTCCAACTCATGTTATTATCCAAGTATGACTATCCTCACAATCACATGAATGTGTGGTTTTTTTCATCTCTTTTGATATTTTCCACAACATCAAATATTGCTCTAATTGCTGCAAGCCTATCTGCAACCTCATTCTTCTTCCTCGGTATGGCTTGAATATTGAACGATTCAAAATCATCAATTTGATCCCATACCCAATGCTTGTAGGATTTTAGTAGATCATTCTTGGCAGCATGTTTTCCCTTAACCTGGTTGATGATTAACTCACTATCCCCAAACACTTGCAAGTTTTGTATACCTCTCTTTCTTGCCCAATTCAATCCATGTATCAAAGCTTCATACTCACCATATTATTTGAACAAGTAAACCGAAAAGTAAAGCTAAGTAGTACTTCATACCTTATGGTGACAAGAGCATTTCTCCCCCTCCAGTGCCTTGCTTACTCCTTAAGCCATCAAAGAATAGCTACCACACCTTGTTATCATCTTCGATATATGGCTTGGTGATGATGGGGAGAGGTGGATTCTCTTCATGCAAGCAATAGACTCCTAATTCAGATTCTTCCATTTCCTTGTAAGGGTCAAAAGCATGCCTCTTATTTTCCAATTCATCAAGAGTCAAGTCCAAAATGCACCGACTTTTGTATCTTCTTCATGAGTGCTCGGGTAATCCTCTTAATTAAATCTTTGAACAATTTACATTGATTATGTTTGGTGTATGAGGCATAATATGAAAATTTGTAATTGGTTATGAGCTGATTAAATCATGTACCAATTTATCTCCTATGATCAATGAGATATAGAATGGTGGTGGCTTCAAATTTTTACCATTGCGACCTCCATGAATTCCTTCTCTTCGAGCTACATTGGTGAGCACTTTTTCTTGTTCTTTGGATGGCTGATTTGATGCCGAACAATTGGGCATAGCATGTTGCAATAGGTCTCTTTGTCTGGGATAGCCAATGATTCCCACATTGAGATGTTCACATTCGTTTTCTTCATTTTCTCAATGATGTTGAAGGGGAAGAGTTATCTCTCTGCTGCCCCTTTCCTTGCACATTATTCTCTTGCACATGGGTCATTACAACCGGTACTTGAGCTAGTCTAGAAGGTGGCTTGGCTAGGCCCTGCACATTGGGATGTATAGATTACCAATGTGTTGTTGAGTGATAGAGGGTTGCAGATCATTTGAATTTGATGACTGTCCCTCTCCAATATTCCTTTTCTTGGACCATGTATTGGCTGCTACACTTTGAGAAGGAGCTTGATTTATGCCACATAAATCTTCAACCTGCCAGTTGACAAGTGTGGTCTCATTTGGAGGTGCCTCTTGCTGAGATGTTCCCTACTACTCATTTCCTTCTCGGTTTGGCTCTTGAGGGACACCTTCCTTAGTCACCATCAACGCCTTATTCAAAGAACCATTGAAGTAGGTTTCCGATTGTGGAGTTGGCTACATGGAAAGCACTAGTCATATTCCTGAGCCATGTTATTTTACACTCATACCAAAGCTCTATATGTCGATGTAGCAATAGGATTGTAATGCTTTGGAATGGTATGTTAGCGGGGCTCTTGATTTGGTTTTGATTATTTTTGAATGGGTTTCCTATAAGGATGATATGGATGTCTATTGGGTTGAGTTTGAGGATGATATGATCTGAAATTTTGAGCTTTCTACCTCTTAAGTGTCACCAACTCATTATCCAAGTTTTGTATTTGCTTCATGACTTCTTGGATCTCATTTGAGGTTCTATAAGATGAGGTGGAAGCTTCGAGCTGAAATCTGATTTCTTATAGCGGGAATGAGAGGTAATGTGGGTGTTTGACTAGTGCTTGGAGATCCTATTTCTGGATATAGAGGCATAGGTGTCCTAGGTGCAAGTTTATCAACCTGAATTAAGCAATTCTCAGCTCTAATAGCAATGTTAGTGGCTGCGGGTAAAGTTATATCTCCCATAGAATTAATCATCATGGAAATATAAGAATTTAAAGCTTTAAGAAAGTATACGAAAACACCTTCAGCTATTGGTCTCACGGCTAATGGAATTCTATCCCACGTCCTTTGAAATATGAAGTTGAAATCAATCAATTGTTCATTAGGAGCTCTCTTAATAGTTGTCAATTGTTCCAATAAAGACAGATTATCCCCCTTCTCCCCAAATTGATTATGAAGAGTTATGCAAAAATGGTCCCAATTCTAGATAGATCTTGCGGTTAGACTTCTAAACCATTACAAATCTTTACCCTTAAAGGAGGATGCCAACAACTTGACAACAATGTCCATTTAAGTAATTTTGTGAATTGCATAGATATTTACAATGTCCTGGATGTGGTCAATCGAAGTTGTATAGTTCTCTCCAGTGAAATATGGAATGTTCTTCAATGTTGCAACTGGAACTAGATTTTGTGCATTGAGAGCAAGTAGGTTGTTGCCAGTGAATTTGACATAGGGGTTGGGTTGTGCCATCCTAATTGGTCGAAGAACTCTAGTTGATTGAATGAAAGGCCTTCTAGGTGGAGGTGTTGAAAATGTCCTGTTTGGTGGAGATGGAGACCTTTGAGCTCTTCTTCCCCTTCTTGCTCTATCTGGGGATAAATGTAGATAGAAAAATAGCCCCTCTTCTCTAGTTCTTGACCTTGTTTGTATTCTTCTCATGAACTTGATAAACTTGGGCTGCTAAAACCACTAGATTTGAGTGATGGAGTCACTAGATGTGTTTCTCTAAATCCTCTAAAGGCTAGAAATTTACCAAGAGACACACCCAATCTTTATAAAATTAAACTATTGACCTATGGTCCCACAGCATGCCAAAATGTTATGTTGGAAAAGTAGCACCCTAGGATTTGCACATTACAAAACCCTACTTTTGACTAACATGGGATTTTCTCAAGGTGTGGGACCTTTACAATTGAGACAAACCTCCAGAGAAGGCTGGTTCCTGACCTATTCTAGTGCTAAATCTGCTACTAAACTACCAATTCCAAGGGACCAGAGGAAGAGAAATACCTAAAAATGTAAATCCTAAACTAAGGGAGGCGATAACACAAAAGCGGGATTAGAGACATTCCTAGTGAATGAGAGTTGATAAAATGAGGAAGGGGAGGAAAAACAAAGTGCCATAGTATCAAAACACATTTTAACCTCTAATTTCGTGGATTTCAACAAATCTAAACCTGTAAAGGAAAACAATGTGCACAATATACCTATAAAATATAATACAAGACATGAAACACAATATAAATCAAGATAGGGCTAGAAGAGCCACAAAACACTAATTTTATTGCTAAAAATGATGCAAAAACCATTATAGTATAAGCACAAGGCAAGAATCCTTCACAAAATGCATAAATTTTAGACTGCTGACTCACAAAAGTCTTTGGAACAATTTTGACATAATTACTTTACAATTTTGAAATCTCTCCCCCTTTGAATGAGGGGAATTTACATATATAGAAAAAAGGAGCCACCAACCAATATCCTTCATTAATTTCCTGTACGGAGGTATGGGTGACCATGCCTCATTAATATGGTTGTTGAACTACCCTGTACGGTGTCATTAAAGTCTTGAAGTATATGAAACTCTTTTTGTCACACTGATGAAAATCACTAGCTCACGCATACGACAAGGACAGGTAGAATTTCCTCCAACAAGAGGAAGGATTATCGCATGACAAGAAGAAAGGATGCCCCATAATAGTGAGATGAGGTGACGTGTGTCAACATAAGAACTCGACACGTGGTGGGAAGTGACACTAACACACTATGAGAAAGTGGCGGCGATGAGGAAGGTATATTGTCTCATGTCAAGAAGAAATGATTGATGCTTGACATAGGAAGAATGATGACACACGACGAGGGGAAGGACATTGACACGTAACAAGGAAGGATGCTAACATATGACAGGAAGGATACTGATGTGTGACAGCCCGAGGGACGTTGTCACACGACGGGGAATGATGATGACGCGCGATGGGGAGATAAGAATCATGCATTTTCCAACTAATTGTTAATGTAAATCCTGCTCCAAATTGTCATCGAAATTTGGTGAGCTCACCGTGAAATTCCTGTAAACTACTTCCATTAACTATTAATACCTAACCTCTTGAAGGTTAATCCATTTTTCAAGGGGTTGCGAGAAAATGGATAACATGCACTTCTGACATGTTAGATCATGATTTTGTTCTAAGATGAAGTTTCTTTCCTCTTAAACTTAGCTTGACCACTCCTTTTGTAGTTGATCCTAGTAAAGATTAAAAATATGTCTTTACATGACAAAATAAATATATTGTCAATGGCATGTTCATCATTTCATATAATAGAGGCATTTCGATAATAATAAAGCATTAGACGACTCTATGCTATTCTTTTTCTTCAATTTTTTGAAAATTAGGAAATCATTTTGTGTACAATTTTTAAAAAAAATTACCAACCATAAAAACAATCCATAGAAAATGAGAAATTTATAAGTAACTTTAAATACTCTTTTTATACTTAAGATATTATATATGAAACTCATTCAATGTTTTTGTAATGGACATTTAATTTTATATATAAGTTATTTTTATTCTCTTGTATTAAACAAGTGATCTATATATTGTACATTGTCGAAGAATAAGTAGGTATTTTATAGATGAATGTACATTCATCGCTGGAATACATTAAAAAAATTATATTTACATAGAATTTTGTACAAAAAGTGCAATATTTCATATCTACTTTAAGACATTGAAAAATGATTGATCTTCATTATATAAATTGTCAATTTTCTATCATAAATAGAGATGTCTAAATTTTACTTTTTGACAAACAACTAAATATGCAAAAATTCCAAATATCGAAACGACATTAGAGTTCTTACTTGGCGGGAATATTTTCAAATTTAATACAATAATAATGTTTTATATAACATTGAATAACAAACCTACAACATTTTTATCAAATCCTTACGTTATGCGTAGTCATGTCACGAAATGGATGTATTTGAAATACTTAAAACTATTATATTTTAATCTCGTGGATGACTTTAAATTTAATTATATTGATAACCATTATTTATTTTCATGTATGGAGTCTATATATAGACTTGTAAAGTATACACAATGGACTTGAATTGTTGGTGGATTCATTAAGAGAGAGTAAGAATGGTGTTATCGGTCGATGTACAACTCGCTAGATAGGATATCTCGATTCTTACTTTAGCCAACACGATGGGATCTCCTCGAGTTGTTAATGCCTTAGGTGAGGATAACCTCCAGAGAGTGTTGGAACCCTTAATTGAGCACTAAATTTCTATAATTGTTTGGGTTTAGGGTTAGAAAGAATGTAAAACTTAAAGCTTGTAAAGGTGATAGAAAAAATTTGTGGGGCTTGGGCATGAGACAAACACACTTATTGACGATAAAAAAGCTGTTGAATTTCACTAAAATATATTTCGAATATATTTACACTCCTGAGGCATTCTGATGCTTTTTTTGGGTTGTAAAATAATCTAAATTTCTCAATGGAGATGTTGTAAAATAATTACCATATAATGGTATGATAAATTAACTGAAACATGCCTTTAATTTAATTTAAAATCTATCAAAAACTTACGAATGGAGGAATTAATATTTTATTCAATCACAAGGTGGAAATGTACAAAGTTTCTACAACATAAAAGTGTAAAAATCATCCACCCTTTGTGATTTTCAAAAACACACAATATATCGAAAAAGTATTCATCCAAACCCTCCATAAATAGCCTTTGAAGGACCACCTTCACTCTTACTTCTTTTGAGTTAACTCCAAACATATATTACCTGTGTACGGTCAAACTGAGGTTGACCCCTCACACACTTCTTACATGAAGTGTATGGTTCCCCTTTGCATATTTTAAGGTATAATCAGTTTACAAAGAAAATACTATTCTCAACTCATCTCAAAATAAAATATTCAGTCAAATGTGTATGAGAAGGTCTACTTGGATCCTAGTTACCACTTGACTTGGACCAAATGCATTATCAATCATTGATTATTTCTCTTCCTCATTATTGCATGATGTGTAAGGTGTAGTTTACATGATCTTTTGGCCTAGCTAATACATTATCAAATGGAACAGTCATGTCTCTCTCCTCATGTGGGCATAACAGAAAGGGGCCTATGGCATATGACCCATGCAAGGTATATAATAACCTAATGCTTTTGAATTTTCACGGTCGATGGTTTGAATAATTTGGAAACCAAACTATCAGCACATTGTGGCAATCATGTAATTACATTATTATGTTCCCCGTAACCCTACTTTGTTTTAGTTAGGGTTACTCGCTGTCTGCCACATGTCCCTCTTAACTTAGTGGTTGAGTTAATTCAAGAAAAGGGACAAAAAACCTAATCATTTACTTCACTTCACCTTTCGATATTTCTAGAGGTGGTGGATGTAGAAGGAAACACTACTGAATTTTTTCCATCTCTATGATTTTGGACATGTAGCATACATTTTAAAGATCTAGTTTAGATGTTTGAGCTCCGTGAACCTATTTTAGAGGCTATGTACGGTAATTTTGAAAAAATCTAGGATATTTTCTATTTTTCATGTATTTGGGACTCCATTTTTGGGCATGTGGAGATCCTTTTCCTATGTATTACCATTCGATCCAAATGTATTTCAACAGATCCAGCTGGCACAAAGATGGGTAAGCTATACTTTTCTTTTAAATTCACTTTCCCAAAATCTGGCTATGCCTTTGTAAAATACCCAGTTTTGGGTGTTCTACTTCCATTCTAAACATTGCAATACTGAAGAACGAAAATTGTATTTTATCTACGTTTCACTTGTCAAAAAATTGCTTACTTCGAGATGGATTCAAATATTATCTTCACTTACTACTGGGTTGACATTGTTGAAGGTGGGTGGCAACTAATAATATTTCTCTACACTAGCCGCCTCCATTTTAGAAAATCAAGCACCTGTAGGTAAGAAACTTGTAAAAAATTATTTGTCAAGAATTTATTTATTTTTGAGTGGGTGTTATTTTAAGTTCTTACACCTCTGTAAATGGGTTGTCCATTATTTTCGATTACCCTACAAATCTAAGTTTTAATCATTTCCAAAGTCATTTGTGAGATTTTCTTCTTTCATTTTTTTGACATTGGTGCTTGTATTTCTATTATCCTAGCTTGTATTTTAGATTTTGAGTGTTGTGGGTATCATTACATCGCACTACATTTTATGTTTCCATGTTATGCGAGATATGTTGCTTGTGAACTATGACTAGATCTAGAAATGAGAAACACGACATTGGATCTTCGCCCATATAGTCACCATTGATGGTTTTTTATTTCTTTTTTTTCAAAATTGTTCTTTGTCGTAGCCAAAATTGTACATGCTACGTTATCGGAGGAATGGTTACAAAAGTCCCAAGTGATGATTCATGTCCGTTCAGAAGGTGTTTGAGTTCCTAAGCTCATCCGAAGTATATTATTTTCACGTAGATGCTTTTACCTAGCTTTTCCAAGATTTTTATAGCTTTATGTTCATTTCTATGCATGTTTTGGCCTTTAGTGCTAGGACCACCGCCCTACCTAGGCAACGGTTACGAGACATTGCCTAGGTAGGGCAATAGTCCCCGAGACCGCCACCCCGTGCGGGGGTGACATTCATATGTGATTTTCCATAATTGTTCATGCATGTTTTTAACACACGCGATTTCACTTAACTCGATTTATAGGGTGCGTTTGTGAACCAAATTAGCTAAAAATATTCATGTTTGCATGGTATTCCCTCCCTCTTCTATTTTTCAAATAGATTTAATTAGTTTTAACTACGTATTTACCTAATGATTTGGAATTCTAAGTCTACCTTGTGTATGAGGATCACCCCAACCGGTTCTTATATATTCAATGCTTTTATTCAAGGAAATGGCCTAGGAATTTTGTGTCTTTTACAAATTATTTTTGTCACAATTCTGCTAAAAATTGGATAGCCAAGCTCGGATATCTTTTGGTATCTCTCTTCTACTTGTATTACTGACCAAAATGTCGTCACGTTGTCATTGTTCAAGCACCTTCTCATCTTGCTTCCTTTGCATTCCCAATTCCTTGAAATCATATGGACACGACAGAGAAAGAAAGGATAATCGAGGGGAAAAGAACAAATACAATAAGATTATCCAAAGCTCATGTTTATCCACATTGGAATTATTTTTTTGTTTACTTTATTTGTTCAAGTTATCAATTCTAATTAATTTTTTAAAATCCATATTAAAAAGAGTAATAAAATTGTTCATTTTAGTTAATCAAGCAATTACAAATAGAGAAAAACATTAGAAATCTTTCTCTTTGACATTACTAGGGAAGTTGAGGGGAACAATACCTCTTCTCAAGTTATGATTTGTTCTCTACCTCGAGGTAGGGTTTAAAGGATTTTGATTAAATTAGTTGAGTTATTTTAGATCTAAATTGACATGCATGCACAAGTAATTAACTATAATAAGCTGATTACGATATTTAATTTCATTCATTAGATTAAAAGCATTGTTTAAAATCCCGAGAAAAGATTAAAAAAATATTGACTTTTTCTATATTAATTTGCTTTCATTTTTTTGTACGGATATACTATGAAAATACAAAAACATAGCTTAAATTTCCTTCGATACTTAGTTTTCTTTATCGGGATCAATTTGATTCAATCCGCATGACCATCAAAAGTCCACAACAAGAGAAAATGTTTAGTCATGATCCTTTGGTCCCACAATTGAATAGACATGAGTTGTTGACCAATATTAATACAAGATTACACTTGTTAGTCTTACCAATACCTGCTTAGGTATACTAATAAGATAGAATAATTAAACACATTAAACATTGTATATGATCAAGCCTAAGATTATTGGATTTGCTCCTAGAAATAGGGATTTATGCACCTATGACCATACAAAGACCATGACCTCCACAAGTTCATGGTTTTCATTCCCATGTCCCATAACCCAACAGGACTTCTTAGTAATTAAACATCGACACTAGTTTACATGCGGTCATGTTTAAATAATCACAACTTCAACTTGACATCGTTGCACAACTTTTACTGTTGAATATCGTAATCGATCAAAGCTAAGGCTTTTTGTACTAGACCAAAGAATCTCCCATAGATTGTGTGGTCCCATCATACCTCTCGATCTCACTTCCATGACCTTGTCTAGAAATCTATACGAGGCGTCTGCAGGTCACTTTCCACATGTTCCACTGACCAATAGACGAGAATCTCGGCAAATATCGATATCGACTAGAACCTCGGGTAGCCATTATATCGATCATTCCATTACACCACTTTAGGTTAGTATGGATTTATTTACCTTGGAATCGGATATATTGATATTGTATGCCGAAGACATAAGATTGTTGAGCATTATCTTGTTCATTGCTACCACACATACACACCCATTTCCATTCAACATCGGTTATCCTGGTATGACCTCGGGAGGTCAAGTAAGAAAGAAGGTCATGTGTTGATTTTATTTTGTAAAAAATGGTGACCACCGACGTGAAGAGCTAGTCTCTAAATGTTTCCACTTTCTTCACCCATCTTCCTCTCTCTCATTATTCTGTGGGTACTATTATACCCGCCGAATATGTGAAGATACATTGAATACGGTCGATCCCTCTTGGGTTTAGATGTGTAAAACTATCAAACGAATAGACAAAAACAATCACCTTCACTCTCTACATGGGTAGATAACTATTCAATTGCTCAGGCGTAAAACCCTTGCTCGTGGATTCAATGTTGGATCCTCCATACAAATTGAGGAGCTTGACCAAATGACATAAAAACGTCCTCTGAGAAGTCAAGCTCTAACAACATGACTTTCATTGGAGACGTAGGTTCATCTTCTTGGGTTTTTTAGATAACTCATTAGCATGCGGTCAGACAAAATCCCACCTCTAGATGAGGATTACTTAGCACAATACGCCATAAGAAAACAATGCTTCAAACATAAACCGGTGTTTTGATAGGTTATAAGGACATGTTGATTTCTTGCTGCAAAATAATAAAATTACCCCTCCAACAATGGAAAACATCTCCAATGAGGGGTAGAAGAATAGTGAGTGATTAATAGAAGGATACCATACTTCTCAACAACCTCCAAAAGTTCAAAAACAAGCTCAAAACAAAACATGACCCAATAAACAAGGGACATCATCTCAAAGCATTAGTGGACAAATTCAAAGGGTTAGAGCCTTCCCAAAACACTCAAAATTCAAATGTTGGGTAAACAAGAGTTTCTCACTATCCGCAGAGTTATGGACAAATCCCCTACCTTGTGAAAACTCCTTTAGTTTATACAAATGCTCCATGCCATGGGGATTTTTACGAGACAAGCGAGAACCATGGGTATGCACCGCATGCCACATATGGATATCTAAAACATGCACTAGTCATACGTGCATTCTCAAATGCCATACCATATTGAAATGCCACGTTCCCTAGGTTTGTGCCTTCAAATCCATATCAAAATAGTGAACCCCCTTACTGAATATGTATTCTAAATGATGAAAGGGGATATGTAAACTTACCCATGTCCATATTGTAAGCCATATGATATGCCCTATGCCCCAACAAATGCATGCGTTGTACCATTTCAACAATCAATGTAACCTCCACATCCCCAACACGTATCTTCAATGGTTCAAACATATGCAATGGACACTTATTATTAATACCTTAACAAGCCCTAGACTTCTCCATATGGATTGTCATGCTCCCAAAACCCTTTCCTAATCTTCTAAAGTTAAAATTGGAGGGAGATCCTAATACACATATCAAATCTTATGCAACGGCCATTCAAGAGTTACTCATGTGGGATGAAATTGTTACAAATATTTTCTCTAAGATGCTAGAAGGTATCAATCTTGATTGGTATTATAGGATACGAGAAGTTTTGATACATAAATTCATGCAACTTGTATTAGAGTTCATTAAGGCTTTTGATATGAACAAACTTCTAAGAATAGGAATGAGAGAATTGTTTGATATCAAACAAGATCATAAAGAATCTGCTTTGCCTATTTCATTCAAAGGTGGCGAAATGTCCTCTATTCCTCTACAAGTGATCCAAACATGGATCATACGGTGTTTTTTTATATATTTCTCCACTCCCTCAATATAGATACAAAGGAATAATTCCATAAATTCTCGTTAAGGAGGTACGAAAAGGGTACTAGAGGGTGCTCTCTAAATTTTCAAGAAGCCATAGAAATTGGTCATAAGACCTATGGAACCAATGGGAGGTTAGTCGCTCCTAATAAGGGTAACTCTGGTCACCCCAAAAATGTGAGTAATAATCGGGGACCAAAGGTCCTAACAAGAATTGTGGGGTTACGACTAACGGTGTTACCGATCAGCCAAAGAAACCTAATGTTGTCATCTCTCCCAATACGAACACTACCAACAACAAAACAATAATATGAATGGCAATAATCAAAGAAACAATAACTTTTCACCTTCAATCAATGTTGTGGATTTTAATCATCCTCAACAACAACAACAACAAAAACAACCTCAACAATCGTGACGGAATTGTAGACCCAAGGCCCTAGTCGGTACTCCAAGTGGGTATCCAAACAAATTCAAAACTCAAGGGTAGAGGTTCCCACATTTTTAGTTATAACAATAATTAAATGAACAATGATCGTAATTTTGGATCACAAGAAAACAAAAACTAAAGACCTCGGGACTACAAACTCGATTTATATTGCTTCTTTAGGAGGATCAACGAGCATGACTCTAGAACATGCCGTGATGGAAACAAATTCCTACAATGTTTTCCCAAAGATCGGAGGAAACTCTTTATAGAAATGTTTCTAGAAAATATGATATAACCAACACAAAACACATATGCAGGACCGGTTTCTCCTCAAAACGCACTACTAGGGATATTTATTGATCCTCTCCCTATGTGCCCAAAAGACAGTAGAATAGATCCCAATGGTCCAAACAAAGGGATTGTGATAGGACGAAATGATCATGAAGCCACAACTTTGCAAACCCACAAGTGGAACGTCCCTGGATGGTCGCCAACAAATAAAAATTATGGGGTTCGTGTAATTAGACACCAAGCCTCATATTAATGCCACCTTAATAATAAAGGATTATTCTTCATATTCGATACCAATTTATCCAAAATAACAAAGGATATCCAATGAATGCTTTCTAAACTAGTAGGAGCATATGATTTAATCAATTACTTGAAGAAGATGTTTTCTCACATTTCCTTTTTGGATATGCTAAAGAACTCCCCCACTCATAGAGTTGCTTTTATTAGGAGCATTAGGTCTTGCTCACTTCATCAATGTCACTCCTCCTCCTGAAGCACAAGTAAATTATGTAGAATTTGATGTCTACCCTCACAGGTAGCATGATATGGATCTTTGGGTTTGTGTTTTACATAAGCAAAATGCCGACGAGATGCTGAAATTGCATGTAGAGGTGATCCAACCTTGTATTTATAGGTATGGATTTGTACAATAACTACTATACACATGGGATGGTTGATGATGGGGAAGTAGTTAACATAGTCCCCTTCACCTTCCTTCAAAAAATAGGATATGGAGAAATTTTTTTTCCTTAACACGAAATACGCTAAGGGGTTATGATAGCCTAAAGATAACTTTCATAGGGACCATAGTGTTACCGATCACATTAGGTTACATGACCGTGTTATCTATTTTTTCCTTCATGAGAAATTACACAAAAATGATCTTGCACACAAATAAATTGGAGGGATCATTCGACCATGGGAGCTCATATTCTAATTTAAGTCGTTTATGTTACGGTTGGGCTCGAAAATGTAAACAATGTCAAAAGAAATAAATGGAAGGATGGTTCGATGAATATCTCATAGGTGGGAAACTTGAAGGAATCTTAGATCGAGCTAAGAGAAAAAAGGGAGGGCTCCAAGTTCAAATTTTTAGGAATCGAAGTTTTACAATTTGGAGTTTCGGGTGGACAAACATGCAAAAAAACAAGAAAAGGGCCAGAAAACTT
This sequence comes from Taxus wallichiana var. yunnanensis, assembly GCA_018340775.1. Taxonomy (NCBI): domain Eukaryota; kingdom Viridiplantae; phylum Streptophyta; class Pinopsida; order Cupressales; family Taxaceae; genus Taxus; species Taxus wallichiana. The sequence continues at coordinate 326,057,373 of CM031241.1, read as the reverse complement.
GAAACCCTTGGGGTATTAGGGGTCAAATCCACTTTCGTATTCAATGGCATCGTAGATTAGGGATGACGAAGTCTAAACTCCAAATTCTGAATTTCGACTTCGAAGTTTCGAAGATCTCAACGAGGTTGAAAAGTGAATAGTGTCATGCAGGAGAAAATGAAGTCTGCAGAAACATGAAGTTTGAATTTCAAAATTCGGGGTTTCGAGGTTTGGACATTTCAAGGACTTAAGCAAATGAATAAACCCAAAAATCATGAAAATAAAACCCCTGAAATACCAAAACTTTAACCCCTAAAATCCCCGAAACCCGAACCTCGAAAAATGGAAAGGTCCGAAACCCAAAATCTGAATTTTAAACATTAGGGTTTCATTATTTTGGAACTTTAAAACCCCAGAACATGAAATTTGTAACTCAAGTTTGAAACCTAGAATCAATTTTAGACTTTGGGGTTTCAGAGTTTTGGAGGTTTTGATCACGTAACTAGATGAATAGTAACCTAAACTTAGAAATCAAAACGTCCAAATTTCTTAATCTTGAAGGTATGAAATTTTAGATTATTGAGGTTGCAATGAATTTTGGAGTCGAAGAAATAGAGCAACCACTTGCATTTATTACGAAAGTATGACACCCTCATCTTCGATGGCCATAAATTTTGAGTGCAAGCTCGGATTTACAATACAATCCACCATTTTAGAGAGTGTTTCCAAAATTCTCACCTACCATAACGATGAAGGTATGGTATTCCTTTCTGGTCAACAAGGAAAATTACATAGAGGTATGGGTTTTGCGATTTGCACCCATCATTATTCTGGTGATTTTAATGCATTTTTGGGTGGTTAAAGCAATATTTTGAATCCTTCTCTCTCCCTTCTATCATTCTTCCTATATAATGTAAGGAAAATCTTATTTTTAAAGGTTGGACACCTTGTACATGCCTCTCCCTTATTCTTCTTCTTTATCTTCTTATCTATAAGATATTTTGTGGAGATTCCAAACCTCCGTAATGGACATTGTAATCCAAAAATTGTGCCTTTGGCCCTAAATATGATGTATTGTATCAACCTTGAGAGAAATAAAATCATATATGTGGATGTTTCAAACCCTCTTCGTATTCTATTGCATCTTTCTTATCTTTCATTGCATGCAAGGTTATTGTGTATTGTTGTGTTTTCATTACAAGATTCTAGTTGTGTTGTGTTTATTGTGTAGGTTATTCAACATCCTTCTTAGTGCATCACCTTCCCTTAGAGTAGGTTTTAATTTTCATGCATTTCCTCTAACTATGTCTCCTTAGGAAAGCATTAGATTAGTGTTAGATATGTAACTCTTTGTACTTTGGAGTAGTTATCACTAAGATATGATAGAAGTCGGCCTTCTCTAGAGGGTTATCCTAATTCTAAAGTCCAACACTTTGGGATAAATCTATGTTTGACAAATTGCACCGACATCCTCAACCCTTCAATTACAAGCAATCGTGGGTATTGTGATTTCACCATAACAAAGCGATTATGACTGATTTTATATTATAGATTGGGAAATGAACTATAATATGTTTATTTTTCACCCATGGATACATTAGATGAAGGAGATCCCTTCTACATTGTTTTAGGAAGTGAGATTCTTATACTTAGGAAAGGTCTTCATGGTGTAAGGTGAACCAAATACTTTTGATATACACTTAGCAAATTTGAAGAAGAAACTAGGAGTCCATTATGGGTTCAAGCTGCAAACAAATCACTTTAAGAAAGTAGTTGGTTCAAAATCAGAAGTAAAATTGGTCCCCAAAATAGAGTTAGAAGTCACAGGCTTGATCGAGGGCATTCCGACGGTCAAGGATGAAACCATCATCATAGAGATAGTATCATTAGGAACCACAAAAAATATTTTCAATTTATTGGAGAAGGATCTACCTATTATCCTTCCATTTGATTCTATGGGTAGGGACATACCCTAGGACTCGGCTCTCTTCTAGCAGACGAAGTCTATATGGTGGAAGTAACTGAGGAAAAGGAAGAAGATACGAAGAATGATCCAACATCCATTTTTCTAAGTAATTGTTGGACTCTCCATTTAGATGGATCTCGATTTCATTTTAGCGTCGGGAAGGTGTGATCCTTACCTCTCTCGAAGAAAGCGTTCTTTAGTTCACCTTCAAGTTAAACTTCAAATGTACAAATAATGGGGCTGAATATGAAGCCTTCCTTCTTGGCCTCATTGTAGCTAAAAGGATGGATGGTGGCATAGTATTATAGTGTTGGGTGATTCACAATTGGTCATGCAAATCAATTCTTTGAGGTGTATGAGACTAGAGACAAGAATTTGTAACTCTACTGAAAAAAAAAAAGAATGCTTAATCTAACAAAATGGTTTGACTTCATATCGATCGAAGCAATTCAATGAGACAAAACCTTCTTGCAGACTCTATAGACAATTTTTTTCCTGCTCCACTCCTAGTAGTTAGTTGGAAGATATAATCTTCATTGTATTGGTTGCGCTTAACCTTTTGTTTGTAAAATATCGATAACCCCAATGTTAACATACAAACAATCCAAGAGTGATTTTGTCATCTCGAGACCACATTGATAATGAAGAAAATATTGGATAACTAAATTTCTATGTACAATTGCATCTTTCTCATCACAAGGTTGATTTTTCCCTTATCCCATGTTCTTTTTCCTATTTTGGGAATCCCATGATAGAGTCTTCTTTGGGAAAAGATCATGAAATTTATGAGAGTAGGATAAGAAGGGGATTTACGATTAACTCCAAGTACCACCTATGTTTGAGGAGGGAAACACCTCCTTAATCGATGGAATTATCGATATAAACATCAGGAAGGAGGAAGAGCCAAGAGTCCTGAAGCTAGGATCTTCTCTAACTCTAGAGGAAATAGAAATAAACACGTAGATTCTCAAAAAGAGAACTCAAAATATTTTTCATTTAAATACATAGAGATGAAATGATTTCTTTTGATGTTTTGGTCCATAACCTCATCACAAGATGGATGCCAAACCAATTAAACAAAATTCAAGGCCTATGAAGCCAAAGGTAACTCTCATGGTGAAAGAAGAAGTGATGAAAATCTTACAAGTAGGTTCAAAAACTAGTGTACTACTCTAGTGGGTGTCCATTATTGTTCTGTTCTAAAAAGAACAGGGAATATCCATTTTGTATTGACTTTAGGACATTAACAAAGCATGTCCCAAGGATGATTTCCCACTTCCCTCCATTGATGTCATTATTGACGTGACAACTGGTTATGAGTTGTTGTCTCTCATGGATGGATTTTGGGATATAACCAAATTCAAATTTCGAGGAGGATCAGACCAAGAAAAATTTCATCACTCCTTGGGGAACCTATTGCTATGCGGTCATGTCATTCAAGCTCAAGAATGCTAGAGAAACCTACAAACACTCCATGATGTATATCTTCTATGATTTTATCGATAGTATTTTGGGTTATTACGTTGATGATCTTCTAGCCAAAGGAAGAAAACAATGTGATCACCATGAGGTGCTTCACATAATTATCTCTCGGTTAATCGAATATGGTATCACACTAAATATAGAAAAATGTGTATTCAGTGTAACAGGAGGAAAATTGTTGAAATACATCATATCTTAATGAGGGATTGATGTAGATCTAGCCAAAATCAAAGAAGTACTAGAGTTAGCCCCACCATCGAGATGAATCTAGTGTAAGTTAATTCTGTCGTGATCTAACATTTTCTATTCATCCGATTAACAATTTGCTAAAAATGATTAGATCATCGAGTGGATGGAAGAGTGAAATGAGGTGTTTGATTCATTGAAATGATTCTTACTCTCGCCACTTATACTTAGGCCTCCCAAATTAGACCGATTCCATCATTCTATTTTCAATGGAAAAAAATGTCTCATTTGGCATGCATGTTATACTAGGAAGATGATGATAAGCATGAATGTGGTTTACTTTATCAATCGAACACCACTTGACTACAAGACACATTACACATAGGTAGAAATGGAATGCCTAGCTATAGTGTTTGCAACAAAGTGGTTGAGACATTATATACTAAACCAGAAAAAGTGTGATTATAAAAGTGATCATTTGCAGACTTATCTAATTCAAGGTTCGTTGTCTAAAAGGGTTGGGTGCTTTATAAGGTTAATGGGTGAGTTTGAAGTTGACCTTTATTAATCAGAAGCTTATCAAAGGATATGTTATTATGGATTGATTAGCTGATAACCTAAAGAGGTGATTTACTTGATTAATACTTTCCAGGATGAGTATGTATACCATGTGGAGATCAATCCTAAATAACTACATGTCCTTGGTACAATGTAATAATCAATCTCATTATGGACTAGGCATACCCCGAAGTGGCTACCACTTAACAAAGGAGATGGTTATGCATTATAACTACTAAGTGCGTGATTTTGAAACAAGTGCTCTATCACAGAGCCTTTGATTGAATGTTATTAAGATGCGTTGATGAAGAAGAATCCAAGAAAATTCTTTATGAATCACATAGTGAAGTATGTAGGGGTTCACTCGGATGCCATGCCACTACTCGAAGATGCATCCGATGTGCTACTTCTCACCCATGTTAGAGCATGATGTGGTAGAATTTATATGTAAGTTCCATAAATTCCAAGATTTCTCCCATGATATCCACATATCAGCACATGATTTGCAACTAATTGCGACACCATGGCCCTTTTCCACGTGGGGTCTAGATTTAATAGGGAAGTTTTCCCCTTCATCAACTGATGGCCATAACTTTATAATCATGATGGCAGATTACTTCACAAAGTAGGTAGAGGCCATCTCTCTTACAACCATACAAGGTTCTATAATTGTTAATTTTATTCTAAACTAGATCATTTGTAGGTATGGTGTCCCATAAGTCATTATCTCAGATAATGGCACATCTTTTAAAAATGATGAGGTACGTGAATTATGTGAGAAATTCAAGATAAACCATCACACAACCTCTTTGTATTACCCTCAAGCCAACGGATAGGATGATGCAAAAAAAAAACATTGAAATCCATTCTCCTTAAAAATATTAAGGAAAAAAATACGATTGGCATTTGAAATTATACCCGGCCTTGTGGGCTTATCGAACATCAATAAGAACACCAACAGGGGAAACCCCTTTTCGCTAGTATTTGGTTTAGAAGAAGTTCTACCACTCTAAGTTGAAATACCTAGTATCTTTATCTCATTACAAGAATTTTTTGAGAATAATCTTTTCGAGAGCGTGACTTTGTCAATTTGAAAGCCTTTATGAGGCTAGGCTTAATGTCGAGAAATGACATACGGTTATGTTGAGAAAATGTGCCGATAGTATAAAAAAGGGTTTATGAAAATAAAATATATGAGGGAGATCTTGTATTAATACTTGATAGTCGAATAGACAAAAAAATGGGTAGAGGTAGGAAATTCAAGCCCGGTGGTTGGGTCCATATTGAGTAATGGAAGAATACAAAAATGGGGCATTTTTCCTAGTGTACACTAGAAGGTGAAGAGTTTAGTGATTCATCAACTCTCTTCACCTAAAGAGGTATTACACATGATCCACTTGCATTTCCATATGTACATTACTACATCCACATTGCATTTTCATGTGTTTGTCCATTTTGTAAATGTGTAATCAAGGGACTTATTCTCATGACAATTACTAAAAATTATGAAAGCTTTGATAGAACATTTGAATAATATATCTTCAAATCTTCATGGTATCACAAATGTTTCAAATCATCTCATTAGTTCAAACAAGAAAAGACAAGCTTTGATATTAACCATACCAAGGCTTGCATACTTGGTTCTACTCATAGTTTCTTCTAGATTAGGTGTTTTTTCCTATGGTCTGTTCTAGAAGCTTCATGGTGTCACATCTATCCCATATACATATATTTGGAAATAAGAACATTCTAAACATTTTTTCTAAATGAATATGTCAACTACAAGTCAATGAAAAAAGTTAGTTTACACAATTCTTTTCCTACCAACCTTCAAAGTGTTGAGCCTACCTCTCTTACTAGTGGCATAGGGTTGGGAAAGGATGGAAGTTCCCTTACTCACCTATGCCTTTTCCATGGTGATAAGCCCATGCTTACTATGGGTATCATGGGGCAAGGTGTAGGGGTATCTTTGAAAATTATAAAGTTAAAGAAGTTCATTCAAATACAATGAAATTGTAAATCCAAACAAAGTTAGTTAGATGTCTAAAATTCAAAAAAGAGTTCATAACCTCAAAACCATATTTTGTTAAACAAGTGGCCATCTATAGATCTAAGTTTAGATAAAATTGAAAGTAATTCACATGTTAAACTATGTAGAAAACTTGTGTAGAGTTAGATGGTAGAATCTGAATTTGGTTTTGTCAAATCCTTCTCTCTCTCTCTCATCATTTTCATTCAACAAATCTTTGTGCCTTGCACCCCTCTTAGCTCTTGGTGTTGATCTCTTGTATATTATTGGTTGAGGGGGTTAGGAGTGGGGCAAGTTCAATCTTTCTATCACATCACTTTATCACCATGTTTTTTGAAACAATATGAAGTACCAAAAGTTTCTCGAGAAATTAAAGGTCAACATTACAACGTGTTTGCATTATCATATATCAACATTACCAAATACAAAAAAAGCATTCTATTCACACTCATATCCATGCATACATTATAAAAGTATAAAAGCTACCAATTGAAACATCTTGAGTAAACATGTGAAATCAACCATGAAGAAGTCAACAAAGATACATTGAGTTACCGAACCAAAAAAATATGAGTCTATATATATCATAATCAATCTAGTTTTAGTACAATGCCATCATGCACTAGGCATGGTCAAAATTCTTGTAGTGAGCATGAGATATACCAAAAAAATCATATAATGCCCAAGAAAATGGAATCCAAGCAATAAAAGGCCTAATGTCTTGTCAATCCTGTGATGGTGCATGGATGTGTTCAAGAATCTTGTTATGGCTCGATGATAGGAATGAACTAAATGATGGGAGGCTCGTGGTGGATTCCACTAACTATAGTCTCACTATGAGAGTGACTCGCCTCATCAATCATAAGCTATCTCATATGAAGTCACACGAGTACAAAGAGAGGTCATGACCTTTTGCCCTTCAATCAAAATGGGTGCAAAAACATCGGTGTGTGTCTACCGGATGCAAGATGGATAGCCTGTGTCCTAGTTAGCTCATCTCGGGTATTCCCGAGGGGATCATAAATGTGTCCACATAAACCTTTCAAATAATATATCATCACTCCTGTATAGTTTCTACAAGAAGGAAAGGAAGAAGAAACGACGAGTAAGAAAGATAAAAACCAAAACAAAAAGAGAAATACCAACTAACATTTCCAAATAAAAAGTTCAACATAAATTTATTAACAAACTCAAATCTCCGAAATCCATGTGGGATCAGCTTGCATTGATGAAGGTGTTACTATATACATACAGCATGCCTACCCCCTCCTGACGCTAAATATTGACCAATAATAGATCCTTCATATCCTCCCTCATCCCGAGGAAGTGGCTCATCGAGACCAATGTATCCTTGTCCATACTTGCCTCCTTCTACTATGCTCTCAAAGCATATCCTAAGTGTCATGCCACTCAAGGTCACTCTCTTCCTCCTCCATGTGAGTTGTCTCACCTATCCTCACTAGATAACCCCTCGTCTTCGATCTCCTATCCAAAAAAATCATACTTAGTCTCATATTATTTATACTCCTCGGAGGTCGGAGTCCACATCTATAGGCTCATCATCCCTCCCACTGTGAGCTAGAGCGGCCTCAATCTAGAGTAAAGGGCACTGAGGGGCACCAACTATCCATTGGGTGTGAACCACTCACATAACTACAATAGGCACTCCGAGAGTAACAACTTCCTAACTTGGATCTCTTCCAAGGCCCTTTCAAGTCTCTTGAATGGTCCTATACACAAGTGCCACTGGGGGAAGCATATTAATGTAAGGGAGAAAAACTATTGAGGAACTTGGTCAAATGGGTGGATCTCAACCCTCCCTTTCCTATCAACTAACTGACTAGTAGTGGAGAAAGCTACCACTTTGGTGCCCACCTAAGCCCACAACCCCGCCATGTCCAAGTAGGGAGTTGCCAAAATTTTATTGTAGTAAGAGAATCCACTATCTAATGTGGTACCTTGAGAACCGACATCCTTATCAACCTAGCTACCCTTAAGGCCCCTGTTTCACAATCACTCCCTTCCCATATTGGATAATGTGCTCATATACTCAGCTCATGACTAGAGTGGGATGGCTCGATGAATGTCCCTGTATGTCTGGAAATCTTGTATAAGTCATGATAAGTGGTCCAAAGGATGTCTACTCCCAAGAATAGGTATAACCATGTGCCTTAATCGGTGTAATAATCACAGACCAGAAATAAAATAGAGTATCACCTACCTTGTCCCCAATCAACTACTAGGCTAAGATACCCATGATGGCCTTACATATGAAAAGGATGGGAGTAAGAGAAAAGGATTGGACCTTCATCCCCTTCTTTGAGCCAAAATATACCATGGAATCCCCATGTAGGTGGGCCAATTGATTCATCTCGGATATATATCTTGTTAGTTTCATTGTCAACCTCCTCCCAAGTATCGGAAGCCCAAGAATATGGTACACGTCCTCAGGGTGATAGTCCACTTACCCACGACACCTAACAATAATAAAGTGTTTCATCTACATCCCTCAGTAAGAAAATAAGTCACACATTATGTGACTAGCAAGAGTAACATGAGGCACCCGTGCAATCCTCCATATCATTCGCTCTCAAGGATATTTGTCTCAACCTAAGTCACCTGATTAAAATTGCTTGGATCCAATCACATTCCCTCTCAAAACTCCAATGGATATATTATTCCTTCTTCTAAATCCACCAAAACAATAGAAAAAGATAAAGTTAGTGACATATTTCAAGAAACAAGCTCATCAAAAACATGAAAAAAAAAAAACATCACAAAAAAATGAATTTAGCATAAGTTCTGGTCATTCTGTTTAGAACCACCACCAGTGTAGGGCATTTTTTTCGTGACTACCACCCTACTCGGGCAGGGGCCGATCCAGTTAGCCAAATGGGTTTGTAACCCTAAAAATACTCAAAACATGAAAAAAGACCAAGTTTGACAAAACAAAAGCTAACTTGGAGGAACCCTCACCTAGAGAGTCATTTAAATCACGAAATTTCAAAAATAACCCCTCTTAGGTGAATATTTAATCATTTTTACATTTTATGTTTAAAAATGCACATGTGAGAAAAACTAACCTTAGACCACACAGATTGATCTTCCAGTTGTGGAGGCATGATCACGATTTCACAATTAATGCTTTGACTATCCTTTCGATGAAAATGGTCACCGTAGGTCCAAAGCTCAAAAATCAGCAAGTCGATTCCGCAAATGAATTGAAAAATGCATTTATATAAATATATATATATATATATATATATATATTGTTATAGCCTCATTTTGATTCCATATATTCGTAGCAGGAGTGTTGGAAGAGGTAAGTTCTTATCCCTACACAAATGGTAAGTCCTCTTTTTGTTTTAGTTTAGAGTTTATTTTTGATATTTTATCTATCTACACTTGAGTCTTCTTTTATTTTTGTAGGTAGCGGGAGTTTAGATGATGAGATTTCGACACACGGGAATGTTAGGTATGATATTCTAACTCCCCATTTCGGGAACTCCATACTCAAACTCTACATTTTACGCCTCTTCATGGCTAACATGCTTCTCGAGGGTGAAATATGTATGCACCCAAACTTGCACTTGATACATTGTCGGAAAAATGGTTACAAAACTCCCCATTGATGATTCATGTCCTTTGAAAAGGTGTTCAAGTTCCTAAGCTCATCCATAGTATATATTTTTCACCTAGATGCTTGTACCTAGCTTTTCCATGATTTTTCTATCTTTCCATTCCTTTATGTGCATGTTTTGGCCTTTAGTGCTAGGATGCCACCCTGTAGGTGGCGATTCCGGACCGCCACTCGGGAATGGTGGCAGTCTTGTAATTTTTGAAGAATTCTTCATAAATTTTTTTAACACATGTGATTTCACTTAACTCAACTTCTAGGGTGCGTTTGTGAACCAAATTTCCTAAAAATAGTCTTTTTTCATGGTATTCCCTCCCTCTTCTATTTTTGAATAGATTTATTTAGTTTGAACTACATCTTAACCAAATTATTTAACACTCCAAGGCTACCTGTGTGTAGGAAGGCACATCCGACCATTTCCTAAATATTCGATGTTTGTATTCAAGAAAATGGCATGCGAATTTTGTGTATCTTGCATAGTATTGCTGCCATAATCCTGCTTAAAAATTTCCATAGCAAAGCTTAGATCTCTTGTGTTATCTCTCTTCTACTTGCATTACAACAAGATTACCTTCAAGCTACCATTAGTCAAGTGCCTTCTCCTACTGCTTTGCCTTTGCATTCCCAATTTAGTTGACTCATATGGACACACAGAGAAAGAAAGGATAATGTGAGGGGATGAGAAAAAATACAAGAAGATTTACCAAAGATCTTGCTTATCTAGGTTGGAATTATTTGTTTTTTTACTTCATTTATTCAAGTTATCAATTGAGTTATTTCATTTCAAATCCAAATTAAATAAAGTAGTAAAATTGTTCATTTAATTAAATCAAGCAATTACAAATAGAAAATCATTAGAAATATTTCTCTATAGGTTTGGTTCATACTAGACTCGTTGAGGGATTACCATTACAATGAACCCACACACTTTGCACTATAGGTTTTACACATACACATCACATCCTACATCATCCATTCTACACTTAGTCTTCATTCTACATAATACTACATACCTCTCATGTACATACTAGTCATTTATACATCATTTATATTATACATATTACACTAGTCGTGATTACATATTCCTAAAGCTCGTAGCATGGGTCCTGATAAACTCCAATCTATTGCTTCTTCTCTACCAATAATGTCATTTAATCTTATCATTAAATGTGATAATGCATTAAAATTATACGAGCCTAATTTGGAATCCTGAAAGTCGACTAGAATTAAGTAAAATCCCAGCCCCTTTTGGCCTAGTCCCAGACGTTCCTTTTGAGGCACCTAACTCTGCTTATGGGTCCTTTTGAGGCTATCTGTTTGATTATTGAGGAGTGCTTATTCTTCTTGTTTAATGATTATTTGAACGTAGTTAGTTTCCAAAATTCACCCCCAAAAAATAACAACTTCTTGACAGATTCACGGTGAAAACTTTTAGTATTCGAGAGATGACAATGAATATCAATCTATGATATTCAGGTTGGTATTAGGTCATGGCTGTGCAGAGATTGGATTTGAACTAGCGTAGTTAGATAGGGCCTACCATATCTATATGGATGAGAGAGGCCCTATCTAGAATTAGATATACGGGGGGGACAAAAGGGGGGCTATCCTTCCATATATGGACATCTAGATCCTCACGAGCATATCATCAGTCTATATAGAGATAGGGAGATAGGGAAAGCCCATCGGCGCCCTTGTCATTCTTAAATCTCATTCATGCCTTCTACATTTAGATTAGTTACACCTTATAAATGGGTATATATTTTATCACTACATATTCTAGTTCTATTTAAACCTATAATCGCATGTTATAGTCGCCCGCACTACCGATGCGTGGCCATAGCCTTTTGTATTTCCTATTCTATACTCACTACACATCGTATATTGCATTGCCCACACCGCGTATTTACATATCATACTCATCACTTGGTCATTTATACTATGTTGTCTTCTACACACTACAATCACCAAACTATGATGAACTTTATTTCATCATTCCATACTCGACTATTAAGGGTTTACATACCATGAAGCAATAAAAAAATGGACCTTACATTCATCATGTGACACTTTTTCCTCATGTAATATTTCTAACATTAGTGACATACATCTTGAGTTAATTTTTCATACATTCTATCATTTTGAAGTGGTATACAATTTAGGTTAAATCACCACCCCCAATTTCATCTGTAGCGGTATAAAATTTAAGCTAAATCACCACCCCATTATCATCATGTAGTGGTGTATCCTTTAGGATAAATTACCACCCTCATTATCATCTTATAGTTGTATACACCTTAGGTTACATCACCACCTCCATTATTATTAATCACGTTGTGACATACACCTTGGTTAAATTGTCACCCATTGTATCATTTTGTAGTGGTATACACCTTAGGTTACAACACCACTCCTCCTTTCATATGCATTATGTTAACCTATCATCCATTTTCATTCTTTCATCATATAATGACATACGCTTAAGGTTAAATCATCACACATCAATTCAAAAATCCATGATATACACTTCAACAATAGGGTTCACGCATATCTCGTCCACATGTTGCATGTCATCTCCATTACATATACACATTCACCAAAACGTGCTAGGAATAATCAACACTACTCGACCATTTCCCATGACGCACAATGATTTACAATTCATTCATTGACATCGAGGAAGAAAACAATATAAACATCACTAAATACACATTCCATCCACTCAAGGGCCAAGTTTCTCTTATCATTCCATCTTGCATTCCATTCCATCCATCCATAGCATACTACATTATCTAGGGCACATTTACTATTTATTAGTAGTGTTTTTCATGTTCACTTTATTACATATATTAGATTGTTTTCTTATATATCCTTATCATACACACATGCATGTTCACGCCTTTGTTTAGTGTGATCACATCTATAGGATTCTACATGCGGAATGGATGCTTTCCCTCTACCCTTCCTATACTAGTTGTTGGGGTCATCCACATTCATCTTCTCTAGGTTCTATGGTTTCATTTTGTACTTAGCATCGATTTCTATTACTTGCTTATACATGCTTTGACATATTCGTTATCACTCTAACATGCTAATGGGTGTTCTATGTGAAACTTTGGTTTTGCATGATTGCATGTTTCCATGACTACTTTATTTATGTTTGTCTTTTTGTTTTCCATTGTATGCGATCTCTTTCCTTTGCTTGTGTGCACACTTGTCTATTATTTATGGCTATGATGGCCTTGTTGAAAATTTTGCCCCACGGGAAAATGGGCAACCAGGCCCACATTTTGTCTGGAAAAAAATGGGCAGATCATCAAAGTCCGATTTCATACATTCCAAAGTAAAACCTAATAGCTCCACCGAGAAAATTCCAAAAATTCAGAGAATGGAACTTGGGGTCAAAATTATCATTTTGTATCCATAAAACACACCGAGCTAGGAAGGAGCTCGATGAGGAAATCATCAGGTTGGATCTTAATTGAGGGGAAAAGTCAAGGGATAACTCACCTAGTAGCTCGGTGAGCTAAAAGAGGATGCGGAGGACTAGCACAAAGGAGCTTGGTCCATGAGCTATACGGCAAGTCACAAGCTTATCAAAGAGAACTCGATGACGAGCCGACTTGAATGAGATTGGCCATGACAGCTGATTCAACTTGACACGGGAATAACGAATCAAGGAAAATGGCTCGGATCACAGTTGGGAACGAACTCAACGAGTTAGAGCTCGGGTATGCCAGAAGACACGTAGGTAGTACGATTCAAGTCAGACTAAGAAAGGAAGTATGCAGTGGAAGAACCAAATCATAAATAGATAATTCGTGTCACGAGAGCTCGTGATCAAGTCAAGTTTCTCATATTCACGATGGAGGAAATGTAAGAATCAAAAGGGATATGACAGCAAAGAAATACAGATGGGATGATTCAATGAGATGTCATGAGCCAAACCCGACAATAGGTTATGAAGGATGAGCAATCTTACGAAGGCCAATGTGGAGTACATAACTCGGCCCATGGAATCAACGTCTATAGAATCCGGAAGTAACATCGGGTAGACCTCAAGTTGGGCCGAGATCACTCCAGGATCCGGCTATCAAAATGATGGGCTCGGCATTACAGTGGACTCAAGGAAAAGGCGAACCGATCTGACATGAACTTCAGACACGATGGAAGACATTGGAGTCTAGTGATCGCAAGGGCTAAGGAGGGTCGAGCTCGAGGAGATCATGATCAATGCAACAAGAAAAGGGACAACTCTGTGGTCGAACTCAGACGGGAGTTCAGAGATGGCATTTTCACATTTTTGGAGTGCGTCAACTTCGGTGGTAGCGAGCATTGAGTATCTGAAGCCCTAATGGCGGGAACAAATGGAAAGATTTAAATCCGAACTCCAAATTTAAGTGTTTAGAATTTCGGGGATTTGAGTCTTGGGAGCTCGCGCTTAATGGTGCTCCGAGAAGAACTCTGAAACCTGAAGTCTGAATTTCAGTCTTCTGGATTTTGGCATTTCAAACATTTTAGAGACTCGGACAGGTGAACAGTGCCCCGACTTATGAAGACATGATGCCCGAAAACACGAAGGTAAAGCCCCGAAATCGCATATGGGAAAGTCTAAGAGTACGTGGAAAATCAATGGGCATTTGATGGTTGAAGCTCGGTCAATGAGCCGACAGAGTAAAATGGCAGACAAATGGTAAACAACTTTCCATGTACGCTTAAATGGAGGATCAACGTGGAGTAAACAAATGGATCCACACGTGGATTTTAACTCAACAGAGCCAGCGATCGAGCCAATAAGGGAGTCGATCTTGGAGGTGGAAAAGTGTACAAGGTCATAGTGCCGCATGAAAAACATATGCCAAGCCCACAAGGGGAGATAGTATTGAGTAAATGATGGGAGAGTTCATTTTGGTGGCAAGGGTAATGCAATGCGCTCACGAAGAATGAAGCAGAGGGAATGTTTTGGAAGAGTCGTGTGTATGGGCTAGTAAATGAAGATCAGTCGAGCTCGTTGATAGCATAATGGGCTCGATGGCACCAATAATGCAGAATAGGTGCGATCATTGGTGGGAAGAGTTGGCTCGCTAGCTGAGAGATCCAATATAAACAAAATGCAGGGAATATCTTGCAAGGAGCACGAGTATGGGTTAAAAATTTCAAAGTTGAGTAGAAAATCGTGAATGGATGCACCACGGGTGTATCCAAACGTGAAACAGAACAATGGCGTTGCTAGTGAAAAGGAACTAACTGACATGACAAAGGTAACTCACCCCATACAAATTAGAGTTGGGGAGTCAAAATGAGCTGACAAGAAGACACTAAAACGCGAACTAGACTCGCCCTATAATGAATGCATAGGCCCTAGAACATGAAAATGCCCCTCACTCCAAACGTTGTAATTTGAGCTACGGGAGTGTCAAAATATCACAAAATCATAGTCAATGGAGAGAGAGTAGAAAAATATACAAGGTGGAAGCTGAATAAACATGTGATTTTCAAAGGTTTCTAGAACCTAAAATTTGCAGACTCCCAAGACTTTGAAATGGCGAAAAACGAATTTTCACCCCGAATGTTTGTGGGAAAGTCTAAAAGTCAGTCGTTGGAATCATAGGGAGCATATGATAGTATGGAAGCATCAAAATTGAGATTTTATAGCAGACAAATGGTAAACAACATTCCATGTACGTATAAATGGAGGATCAACGTGGAGTAGAAAATGGATCCACACGTGATTTTAAGTAGAGGTGAGTGCCAATAATGATCTTGGAGGTGATTAAATATGCCGCATAATCATATGCCAAGCCTAAAGGGGGAGCTAGACTTGAGTAAATCATGGCTGAGTTCATTTTGGTGGCAAGGGTAATGCAAATTCCATCGAAGAATGAAACAGAGATTTTCAAATGTTCAAGAACCATGGAATATTAAACAATAAGTTTTTATGGGTTTTGGAGCAATTTCTAGATTCCTCTTCTCTCTCTCCTCTACTAAGAATTTATTCTAAAGTATTATAAGGGATTGCAAAAGAAAAAGCTTGATCACCTTCTTCTCCCATGCATCCCATTTATTCTTGGGGCTTGAAGCCTTCCTCAAATATTGTAAGGGCTTCATGCCTCCTTTACTACGCCATTGTACTATGTAAATTTTATATGGAGCAATAAAAACTATATTTATGTTGCATCTTTTCTAGCCTTTATTGTTTAATTGTTTGCATCTTACAAGTAAGTAAAGCAAGTTGAGGGGAAAAAAGGGGTCATAAGTGGATGATATATTGAAAATAAAAATAAAATCTCAACTTGTAGGGATGATTAGCAATGTGTGGACTCAAAATTAGAAAAACTTATATAAATACGAATCGTACCATCATGAATCTAGTTTCAAAAATACCAATTTTTTTAAAACGGACAAGTTTAGCTATATTAAACATTCAAAATTCAACGACTTGGTACATTTTTTTAAAAAAATCTATAACATATGTAGTCCATTTGCTCATGATTTGGATGGCCAAAACTTGTTTTTTCTTTCCTTTGGTGAAAATTTAGATGTCGCTTTCTATCTTGAGATATATTTTATTTGGTATTTTTTCTAGCAATATATATTTTTTACTATTTCCGTGAAAGTGGTCTATAAAAACTAAGAAAATGGAGCACTTTCTGTTTTCCCACCATGATTTCATAAAAAATTATCAAAATCAATTTTATTTTTTTAATGTGTATATAATTTTTCCATGGTTGGGATCGTATAGGTTTTATCACATTTTGACAAGTGAAACAAAATTTGAAGTCTTAAACGTAGACATGAACATTTAGGGAAAAAGTGTCTTAAAAGACCTAGTATTAGTAAAAATTATAAAGTGATAATTATCATGTTATATTATTTTTAAAATCATTATTTCTACAAAGCTAATAGTCTCTTATACATTATGGTACCATTTTGAGACATGTTTTCAATTTTTCGACATGGATCAAGTTTGAGGAAGGAAAATTTGATGTTTTAATATTTTTTATGTAAAATTAAGGATTTGATATCCACTTTTTGGTTCCCCAACTTGCGCAGCATTTACACTTTCTCTCTTTGTACTTTCGGGATCGTATATAGTTCTTATTCATTACATGTTTGATTTGTTATGCTCATTTGGGAATGATGTATTGAATGCGATGTACTTTTTGTGCAAAACCAACCTTCCTAGTTTCATTCCTTCATTATTTTGCACTTAGGGGAAGTGATTAGAAATCATTTTCTTGTGTATCACCATTTCTAGTGTAGTTTTATTTTCCATGAAATCCTTGTTTCCTTGTCCCCTTGGAAGCATTAGATTAGGATTAGTGAGTAATTTTTCCTCTGATAGGAGTAATTAGTGGCGAGGTAGATTATGAGCGAGGAACAGACATTCTCAAGAGAGCTATCCCATTGTGTAATGTTCTACAATCATGATAGCTCCATGTTATGCTGTCATGTTGAATACCCCATTCAAAATTAGGCCATTCGAGGGGTGTTGTGATCCCGAACAAAAGTTTTGGCACGCTCGGTGGGACGGGAGTCATTCCATAAGATTTGAAGACATTTTCAAAAAAATGGAATTAAAAATTGTAAGTGTTTCAATTTCATACTTTTCACCTCACACATAGAGTTCTTAAATCAAATTTCAAGGGGATTTCATGAGTGAAAATGTCTAAATTTCACCAATTTATACATCATAGTCTAATCTTCAAAAGGGTGTCCTTAAATTTTTACCATTTTGATATTTTGAATTTTGAGGTTTTCAAATTTTGGTATTTAAAGATTCACAATTTTGTAGGTTTTCCATTTTTGACCTTTCTAAATTTTAGGTTTCAGGATTTCAGGATTTTAGAGGTTTTGAAATTTTAGAAATTTGGACTTCGTGAGTTATGGCAATTTCGGGCTTGAAAATTCGAGAGGTTTCTTTAGACTACAAATTTTGGGGTTTCCTCGTTTCGAGGTTAAGACTTCTGTGTACTTCATATTTTGGAGTTTTGACCACTTCAAATTTCAAAGTTTCAAGAAAAGCTAGGTTCAAAAATTTAGTTTTCGGAGATCATTTGTAGCACGCTAGTTAAACCCGTAACTATTTTGAGCCTTTCAATGTGTGCATATGGGTATTCATTTCATTTCATGAATTTTTTTGTGCACTTGGTGGAACCTCTATCTTTGGAGACATGCAAGCATAATAGGTGAATCCAATTGGGCCAAAACACATTCTCTAAGTAGTAGAATTTACTTTTCTTCACCACACATTTCCATCCATTCTCATTCATCTACCTTTAATTTTCTTCTTTTATGAATTTGTGTAACCATGACTTCATTCCCACGGTGAAATTCACACTTTCGGTTGTAATAATGTCAGTGGACCTACTTGCACATTTGCAACATATATTTTGGGGATGCTCAATAGTATGTATGTTCTATGGACAAAAATGGACTTGTTTTGTTATTCATCAAACTATTCGGGTTTTCAAGACCAAGCGTAAAAATATGGAGGCTACCCTACATCCGAAGATCTTTAATTGCAGCTAAAAGCGCAAGAATTAGAGGAAAAATTATGCATCAAAGAGCCGTGACTCAAATACAAGCATGTAAGATTGGTTTTATGAACCCTTGTCTGCATTGGTGTGTGTGACATCACTAGTCATCATCCACATCACTGGTGACTCATCTCACCTTGTGAGTTTCATAGGTCTTAGGAAGTAAAATGAAAAATGTCAAATTCTATCATAGAATTTGTCATTTCATTTACATCGATACGTCATAGGAGTTACATTCCTTATTTGGAATTGTAATTCCTCTTTTAGTGGCATCATATGCGTTTGTCACATCATATGCATGGTGGCCTTATTGAGGTTCTTTCCTTGTTAAGGCATGGGGTTACATAACACCCCTATTTGTACTTCCTTTTTTCGATCTATGAGAATGAGCAAACTGTTTTCTTATATACATTTTCTTTCCATTGTTCAAATCTTGTTTATTGCATTGGAGCTTGGACGTTACCATTGGAGTACAACTTTATTGTCAGTGGTGCGTTGCTTTTGACATCGGTTCTCACAAATCCCTCTTTCATGGTATCGAGCTTATTTTGGTAAAATGAGAACTCTACGTTTATCGATTGCTTATTACTTCGCTTTCTTCTTATTTCCTCATGATTTTTTTTTCAATTATTACTTTGGAATTGTATTTCTCACCTCACGTTGAGGTTTCAACAATTGCAAGTTTGGGGTGTTATACCTTTGTTCATCATTGTTCTACCGAGTAGTTGCTTGTGCAAGCTCTCACTTTTGCATGTGCTCTACTTGCATATTTCTAGATTCTAGTGGCTGTTATTTTTGGGTTGTTTGTGTGTTACTTGCTGGTTATGGTTGTGTTCAGATTCAGCTCCTACAGGATAAAAGAAGTGTCGTTTCTTGGTATTTGAGAAGTGTTGTGTTGGATCCTAGAACCGAGTTGGAATGTAGCTCATAGTATTGTCCTCTTTCATGCTTGACTGCATTCCCTTTTATCTCGACTCGGGTCTCTTACATCGATTACCGACTCGCTTCACATCCTGCATTGTGCTTGAGGTCATTGGTTTGGGTTGTTATTCAACTCATTTTCTCGCTACACTATTGATTTTTCCATTTTGGTTTCATGTTGTTGGAGTCTACCGTGCATTGGAAGCTTCAACCTATCCACCTGCATTGAGACCTGGTTAAAAGTGCCTAGTTCATGGTTCTTCTTCCCTCCACCTGTGTGCAGCTCTTAGCCTCTAGAACCTCTGGTCCATGTTCCACCTCTGGTGTGGCCATCCTCAACTCATGTTGCAAGCTCATTGATCCTTGGCTCTGCTAACTCTTGCTCGTGCTTGTGTCTTCTTTGCTCAGGCATTTGAGTGCATGCTCGCTACGTGTTTGGAATTTACCAGCTCCTCTGCTTAAGACGTTACATGAACCTGTGTTGGGATCTCCAGGCATATAGGCTCTGCATGGCAGTCATTACAACATTCAACTCAGTGGCAACAGTTTGCATTAGCTTTGTCTAACACCCAGCTCAAAAACCTTGACACATGATTATCACCTTCGTGGATTGCTCAACATTCACCTGCCACTTTGACTCAGCGGAATTTGCAAAAACAACTCAACTCGGTCAACGCTGACCTAGCTCGGCCTACCTTGTAACTCAGTGCATTAGCACTTAAATCAACTCGACATTGGTTAGTATCATAATCCTAGGTCAGGTGAATAACACTAATCTTGGCATTGTAATATTTTTTTGGGTGTATTTTTGCTTGTTTTATTATCCTTTCTTCGAGTGTCGAAGACGGAGGGTGAGGTCCGGGGTTGGTAGGAGGCTAATCCCCCTTGCAATTAAAAAAATCTCTATCTAAAATTTGGTTCCATTTCTAATGAGTATATATATGACACACTTTGCATGCATTTAAGGCACTTTTAAAATCCATTTGCGAGGCTTGTTAGCATTTTTCATCATTGCATGGGAATTTTTTTGCTATAAATTTTGACTCATTGCTCTGTTTTGAGCACTTCTTTAGTTAAAGTTTCATGTATTTTCACACTCTAGATGATGGGAGTATTAGTTTTGT
Organism: Taxus wallichiana var. yunnanensis; assembly: GCA_018340775.1. Lineage (NCBI taxonomy): Eukaryota > Viridiplantae > Streptophyta > Pinopsida > Cupressales > Taxaceae > Taxus > Taxus wallichiana. The sequence continues at coordinate 326,036,951 of CM031241.1, read as the reverse complement.
AAACACATTATTTTATAAAGTTCTGATTCTTGGGGGTGTCTTGTATTGCTTATTTCAACTCATTTCAAATCATCTTGAGCATTGTTCTATCCCTTTTATTTCTTATGGAATTGTGAGTGCGTCCGCCACAATATTACAAAGAAAGGAATTATTTCGTATGCGTGCAATGTGAGATGCTATATCTCACAAGGATTTCTCTTCCCCTTCTTGTTTTCACTCATTCTTGTGATTTCTTATGATGTCGAACAATTGCGCCAAAAACCTTTTATTGTTCTCTACACTCTTGCTCGTTATTACACTAATTACAAGGTGAGTGATAGGATATTTCTCGACGCATAGTCACATCTCGATTGTAATCAAAACACTAAACTATAAAGTGTCGTAAAAATGGGGGGGTTAAACTAGTATTCTTTAAAGGATCCTCTCATCATGGAAATTGAATTTCATCGCTCCATTATTCAACTAGGACAAGGAAACTACCTAAGATAGAAGAATGTAATACTAGATCAATGTATTATGTAAAACTTGTTACCACATCTTCAGGGATGGCACTTGAGCCTATTGACCACATTCATCACCAAAATTGGTTGAATGAGAATGACATGGCATACGGGATTCTTTGTCTTACTATACCGAGGACCTTTAATATTGAATAGAATTCACCGAGTCTTCATACGAGCTTGGACCTTCATTCAGAATTTTCATGGAGAATTTGATCCTCCATCTGGTTATGGATCTTATGGTGATCTTGCATCCATGGGGAAAGTGATTTCACCGATAATTTTTTTCTTACAAAGGGCCTCCCACACATATTTCTATGTGTGATGACAATTCCAATGAAAGGAATCGCTTAGTTCTACTTCTAATGATGAGGATTGTGCACCCAATTCTAATGTCAAGAGTACTATAGAGGACTCTTCTTCTCCTTCTCTCACTATTCCAGAGAGTGTTGACACATCCCACATCTTATCGGATATCGAGTAGTCTCCTATTCAATTTCATACAGTCATCACACCCACCTCTTTTCTACCTTCAATGTTTGATACCCATTTCACTCCTCTACCTTCATTCGATGACTCATACCTATATGAAATCACTCTTTTGTTTATTGAGCCCCCTCATTGGGACAAGTCATCTATTCAACCGACCTTAGTCATCTTTATGATAGTACACTTGTGATATACTACAAGTTCCTCATCCATCTATATGTATTTTAGAGGAGTTCATCATCTTCGTTGTTGGGAGTGCCCCTTCCGGGAATCTTACCACTTCCACTTTTTAGAGACCTTCCTTGTTCCACCCTTGCTTATGGATCCATTTTCTATTGTGGGGATGTTTTTTGCATTTACATCGGTTGAAAATCCTTTCTAGGTGTTCCCATTATTCACTCGATAGTTATACGCATGTTATTACCTTCGATTCCTTGGCGCTCACTTGCTAGACCTATGTCATAATTTCGTGGACCAGACTCAAAGTTCTTTGTGCTACCAATCGTTTTCCTTCACAAAGTGGGCTGACTTCAACATGTCATTTTTTTCCTTGCTAAGGGTACATAGTCGGGTGTGGGTTGCTCTTCTTCATTCCATGGATAGAGAATCTCGTGATTGACATTATTTCGAGTGAATTCTTAGAGTTGGAGAGATTAGATCCATCCATGACATCTTATGCATCCCTCTCATCTCCCCCTTCTCATCCTCTTTTTCCTTCCTAGAAAGATGTTGTTTGTATATAGGCACCTTATCGGGCCTTTAGTTGATGGGCCCCATGGACACATCTTTCTTATTTATCTAGGGATTCTTCTTTTCTATCTCACTTACCATGACTTCTTCCTGGCTTCGATGAAGGGGGTGTCGGTTTGTGTGACATGCCTAGTCATTGTCCACATCACCGATGAGTCATCTCTCCTTGTGAGAGTCATAGGTATTATGAAGTCAAATGAAAAATGTCGATTCTATCATAGAATCTATCATTTTCATTTACGTCGTCAGGTGCGTCATATGAGTTACATTCCTTATTTGGAATTGTAACTCCTCCTTTAGTGGAATCAAATGCATCTCGCATCATATGCGTCAATGGTGTCATTGAGGTTCTTTCCTTGTTTAGGCATGGGGTTACATAGTACCCTATTTGTACTTCCTTTTTCAATCTATGAGAATGAGTAGACCTATTTTTTTATTTACATTTTCTCTCCATTGTTTGAATCTTGCTTATTGCATTGGATCTTGACATTACCATCAGGTGCAAGCTTTGTTGTGGTGGATTATTTTTGAAATGGATTCTCATGAATCACTCTTTCATTTTCCATGGTTAAGTCCTATTCCAAACCGCTAGATCTTATAAGAGAAGCTTGAATTTATTGTTGAGACATTTCCAAGGCTCAAAGTGGATCCAAGAAATAGGAGATTTTGTAGATAGTTCAATTAAATCTTACCAATGGGAAACCCTTACATTTCCATCCCACAATACTCTCTCCACTCCTAAATTGACACAAATTCATCAGAGCCTCATTTTCCAAGTTCCCCATTTGGTGCACTTATTGTGGATTCCCTTTCTTCATCGTCCACTCTCCAAGATGACCACATTTTCTCTACTTTTTCCCTTTCAAACATAAGTCTTCTCCATAAGAGACTAAACCTCCTCTTCCACCACAACCTAAACAAAAAATAGTGGTGACCTAACCTGTCTCTCCCCTTGCATTCATGAATCCATATTAGACATATGAAACAAAATGCTCCTAAATATTGGGTTAAATAACATGCTATGAAATATTGGGTTGAATATTTCATACTTGTGGGAAAAAATTGTGATCTTCAAGTCAAAAAAAACACAGAAAAACTAAAATAAATATTTAGAATCAATTTGCTATGTTTCCATTCTTCGACTCCAATAATAGGTGAGCTTCAAGGTGACCCGTAAGGGCTGGAAAATCAACAACAACCTTTGCAGAAAGATGCCACATGTGGAAGTTTCGGAAGGGATAGAAAATAACGATTTAAGTAGAATTCAATGATGTTAAAATTGAGAATTATCTTAATCAAAACTTTGCAAAGTGCGCAATGCATAGCCAAAAATCATCGGTTATGTGCTTCACACTTTAAAAAATAAGGTTTTGGGATAGTTCATTTAATTCTCATAATAGGGTCATAGAGAGGAACAAGTCAAGATCTAAGTGAAGACAATTTTCTACTCTCACAAATCTTATTTTTGAGATTTTCTTTTAAAAATTGAGAGTGCAAGTAGTATAATAGGTCTAGTGCTAACAAGTTTCAAAATAAGATCATCGTTAGGTAAGTGGTCTCAGGGTTTCAATTTCAATAGGGTTCAAGATTAGTCTACATGTATTTAATGAATTTGTGCGCTAATGGATAATTCAAGGATCTTGGAACAGACAATGACTAGCCGGTAGATGTCCCCATGATTCACCAAATTGTTGAAAATTTTCACCCCATGGGTAAAATGGCCAACTCGAGGTCACATCTAGTTTGCAAGAAAAAATGTCGAAAATCATTAAAGTCCAATTTTCATACATTCCAATAAACCCTCATAGCTCCTCGAACTAAGAAATTAAAAAATTATGAGAATGGAGCCAAGGGTAAAAATTTTCATTTTGTAGCCGTAAAGGCCCATTGAGCTAAGAAGGAGCTCGATGAGTTTGCTTGGTGATTAACTCTTTGAGTTGGATCTGCATTGAGGGGCCGAGTAAAGAGATAACTCGTTGAGTGTCTCATAGAGCTACTTAGTGATCTAACAAAAGGATGTGAAGGAATAACATAAAGGAGCTTGGTCTACGAGCTATGTGGCGATTCGTGAGCTCATCAATGAGAACTCGATGGCAAGATGAGCTGAATGAGGTTGGTTTTGAGGGATGATTCAATAAGACACATGAAAATCAAATCAAGGAAAATGGTTTGGATCACTATTAGGAACTCACTCTTGAGCTAGATCTCGAGGATCCTAGAAGACACACATGTCAATATGATTCAATTGGGGTCATGAAAGAAGTATGCATTGGAATAACCCAATCATAAAATAGAGAATTCATGTTATGAGATCTCGATGCTTGAGCCAAGTTCCTCGGCTTCGTGATTGAGGAAACATAAGACTCAAAATGGATTTGGCAGTGAATAAATAGGAATTAGAGGATTCATTCGAATGTCATGAGTAGAACCTAAAAATAGGTTATGAAGGATGATTGAGCTCACGAAGGATAATGTGAGTGCATAAATAATCCTATGGAATCAATGTCCATAGAATCCGAATGGAACATGAGGTAGACCTTGAGTTGGGTGGAGACCACTCTAGGATCAAGCTATCAAAATTATGGGCTTGGTATTACAATGAAATCAATACACAAGTGAACTAAGCCAAAATGAACTTTGGCCATGATGGAATACATTGGAGTGTTCATCACAAGGGCTAAGGAGAGTCGAGCTTGTGATAAGCTTTGTGAGATCATGATCAACGTAAGAAAAAAAAAAAGACAAAACCCTATGGTAAAAGTCGGATAGGGGACTTAAGAGATGGCACTTTCATATTTTCAAAAGTGTTCGACTTCGGATGTAGCGATCATGGAGTGTCTAAAGCACAAACGACATGTGAGGATCAAATGGAAAGCTCAAAATTTGAACTCCAAAATTTAGATTTCAAAGTTTCAGTGGATTTAGAAGGAATGATAAGAATATTATTCAAAGCCGCGATCTCAAATGATAATAGCACACCACATTAGATTTCCAAAATAGAAGAGCTAAAATTCCCTATATGGAAATCCATCATAATCAATAATTCTCAATGCATTATAATATAGTGACTTGAATTAGTAATTTAGTCAATAAGAAGGATGTAGATATATAAGGAGGAATTGAAAATACTACCTAAAGTGAGTGGTGAATAACTTCAAATAACTCGATACTCATAGTTAAGTTAACTCCACAAGCCTAGTAAGCTAAATCTACAAAACTAGAAAGATAACTCAACACAACTAGTACACTAACTCCACACAACTAGTATACCTAAGCAAGCTAACTCAACAAGTGTAGGGATAACAAAAGTATAAGATAAATCCTAATAAACAAATAAAAGGATAAATAATAACCTACACTAATACCCTCCCATAAATGTATCTTAGGAGGGTGGAAAATAAGGTCTAATGAGGTACCCACATCACAATAACTAGGAAAATTAGACACCGCTAGGTACCCAAAACTACTAATAAAAAAGTAGAGAAAAATCCCGCTGCAAGATATCCCAAGAACCTAAGATCAAAAAAATCATATAATGCTGAATAATTTTAGTGCGCATTGTGGTTTAAATCCACCGCCCGAACATAGAACTAAAGAAAACTAACACTGGGCTTCACCAAAATAGTTGTATACAAAAATACTATCAATAGTATTATGTCGAAAGTGTAAAAAAAAATGTGATTTGATCAACTACTACAAATATGTGTGCCACGATCCAAGAATAACCAAGAAAACAAGGCAAATACATGACATCCAAATAAAGAGGAGTGCCACAATCCAAGAAAAGCCAAGGTATCAAGGCAAGGACACAAAACCTGAAGAATCAAGATCAACTGCTACAAATAGGTGTGCCATGATCCAAGAACAATAACCAAGGAAATAAGCCAAGGACATGAGATCCAAATAAATAGGAGTTCCACAATGAAAGAAAATAAGTTAACAAGGCAAGCACATGAAACCTAAAGAAGTAGTATCAAAACGTAACAAGGTAAGGACATGAAACCCAAAGAAGTAGTATCAACACCACACCCTCCCATACTACTGAATGGGTAGAGTGACACCACAAATCTATATGAGTTTCCCAAAATCAACTACTCAAACACTAACAAAATAACACTCGTCTTCACTAGAATAGCTCCCCATAAGAAATTTGTTAACATGCTAAAAAAGTGTCAAAAATATAGATCTAAAATATCTCAACAAACAAGAGAGATATAAATGGTGGCACTTTATAATTGAGTGCATGTTACAAATATGGCATTTTAAATTTTTATTTTATTTCTCAAAATAAACAGTTCTAGTGGAACAAACATGAAAAAAATCACTTTTGAAACCAACGACTATCAAATTCAAGTTAATGATAAAAAGATATAAATTTATTAAGTTTGTGTGTCAATAAAAATTAAAAATTGCCCTAAAATCTTGATCTATTTTCTGGAAAAAACCTTATCCAAATTATATATCTACAAAACAAAAAAAGAAAAAAACCAAGTACCAAACATGAAAAAAATAGAAAAAAATAGAAATGGGTTTTCCATATTTTTATCTCTCTCGGCATTGATGTCCAAGATCCTCAAAAGGAGCACACATCTATAAGATCCTCTCGACATAAAGGAATTTTTAGAGCAAAATAACAGCACTCTCAATGGCCTCGGATATGGGTGTGGCATTCGGTGCGATCTAGATAACATTAGACCATCTCTCAAGTTGTGTGACTTGCGAACTTGACATGGACCTCCAAAGAAGGTTGGTTCTTGCTCCTAAAATACCTGCCATAAGCTACTCTAGTGTAGGTAGACTATCTAATCCTAATCTAACCTTCCAAGGGACCAAGAGAGAGATAAATGCATAAACAAAGGCTACACTAAAGCGAGTGATATACCGTAAAAGGTGGGTGTTGATCACAACCTCATCTTCCCGAAGTGAAGAGGGGTGAGCGATGGAGAGGATGGGCAAGATGCATCATAGAAAAAGACAAAGTTCACATAGAACAACACTTCAACCCATTAAACATAGCTCCCAAAACCTACAATACATAGAAGTATATGCCTTGCAATGATGAGAGGCTAGAAGCAAGAATAAAGTAAGGAAGGTTAGAAAAATGCATTAAAAACATATTTCATTACTCCAGAATTCACATTACATAATCAAAGGGAAAGAGGAAAGAGAATTCCATTACGTGAGCAAAGGGAGGAGGCTTAGACTCAACATTTCACCCTAGGGAAGAAAGAGAGAAGCGGGTAGAGAGAAAAGATAAAAACCTTTGAAATATGCCCCTCCTTTACAATATATAGAAGAATGAGAAGAGGAGAGAGGGAAATTTGAATCTTACTTAAACCACCCATTCAATGCATTGAATTTGCCTTGCAACTATGATGGTTCCCCAACGAGTCCATGCCTTCAAGTGTTGTTCCTTCTTTGGGAAATAAAGGAGGCCCATTCTAATCATGGTGGTAGGTGAGAGACTTCATAGCCTCTAAAAATGGTAGACGGATCATTAATGGTGGTAGATGAGTAGTAGGTGCCGAGAACTCTCCAAAAATCATTTCCCACTCATTTTGAGATTCTAGTCAAAAGATATGGCCGTATGAAGGTCGAGCATCGGGCGTTTAATGTAGGATCATAATATGTGAAAGAGTATGTCCATCAGGCCCACATGGCATCCTCGTGCACTTTTGAAGATTAGCCCCCTCCTCTCGATCCTCGAATTGTGTCGATGATACATGTGGCATTCACATGGGCCTACTCTGTATTTCCTCTATGTTCGCATAAGTCCCTCCCACTAGTAGAGACACTATGCCTAACACGAGACATGTGGAGGCTTTGCGCGTGTGTTTGGGACCTACCCCCAAATATCACTTTTGAAGTTGCATCGAGATGACACATAGCTCCTTCACTAGCTCTACGATGTTTAAACATTCGGTGAGATGCTTTTCGGACATAGGACACGTGGCATGTTGGTGCTAGTTTGGGTCCTATCATTTTGGGTCTCGTCTTTGAATTTACGTCATTGGGACGCATGGCTCCTTCCGCCGGCCTTGCCTTATACTTAGCCGATTCAGGCCTCATTGAATCACTACCTACCTTGTTCCTTAGGGTGAGTAAGAGGGGCCACTTTATATAATGCCATAACCTCTTTTTGGGTGGGACCCTTATATTAGCTCCTGAAACTTGTGATTGGACACTTGGCATCATCCGTGGGCCGCCCCTTGGTTTCCTTGTGTTTCACTCTACATCTTATTTGTTGGGAAATATGTCCGACTTAGGATAAATGGAGGGATTCTACTCATTTGGATACCTTGTTCGGACCGACCCTCGAGTGCGTTGTTAACTCATGTGGAGGCTTCATGACCCCTGTTGTACTTAAGCGATTCGGACTACTCCTTTTTCTCCGTTTTTTAGCTGGGTCCCTTCTTCTTATTTAGGAGTGATTATGTTGGGTCTTGGACATGTGGAATCTTCCCACTCATTTGAGAACCTTCTCCTCTTGCACCTTTTGAAATATACCGAGCTAACTCGTGGCTCCTCCCCGAGTCTGTTTATACTTGGGTGATTCAGGCCTCGAGTTTGAATCGTATGCGAAGTCCCAAAACTTTGAGATTTTTCCATTTTATTTCCTTTAGCCTCTCTTTCTCTGTGACATTGTTTGGAATTTTTTTTACTCTACTCCTCCACTATCGGACCCGCATGCCTCTTGATTCGGATTTGAAATGTGGGATCATGGGACCGAACTGACCCTTTGATTATCTCTCTATGTAGGGTCGTGTTTGATCAATTTTTCCTGGGAGGGGGTAAAATTGGATAAAATTTGGTGACTCATGGGGACATCGCCTTGTTGTATCCATTAGGCATGGAGTCACAAATGATAGCCTAGTATGGACCTTGTTCTGAAATGGACTCCCTATTTTTTGCACACTTGATGACCCCGAGCTGCCCCGCTATCTACTCTCTCAATTTTTTCAAGAGAATATTGAAGATGGATATTTCTAAGAGTAGAAAATTTTATTTACCTGGGGCTTTCACGTATCCTCGAAATGGACTCCCTCGAAACCTAATTTTATTTTCTTTGTATTTTATTCATTTTGAAATCAAGCAACTATTCTAGGTAACCATGGGTCTCCCCTATGTAAGTATTGAAGGGCTTGGCGCATTATACCTGAGAAACAAAACAAAACTTATATACAAAGATAAAATCATACATGCCTCAAATAAGACATGCAGAGTGTGAAAAGAACTTATCCTACTAAAAGAAAAATCTACTCCTACTCCTAAACTAATCCTAACAAAGAAAATCTAAACAAATCTTGCCATAGGAAGGAGAAATAACTTCCCTTTCTCAAAAAAATGCCACCATGTATATGATTTAGAAATAAAAATGGAATTTATAATGAGTGAAAAACCAACAAGAGGTCTATCCTCCACCCAAATTATCAAGGTATTAACATCAATCAACAACACCTCCTCAATCTGATTGACATTAGACTCTAGAGGTGTTGATGGTGACCTTGGTTCTTTAATATTCATCCTCATGCTAGAAGTGAGAATGACTGGTGTTGGCTTCTCCCTTGGCTCCAATGAAGCCAAGTGCCCGATGGGCATAGTCTAATCCAATCGATGCATCCATTGCTCTAAAATTTGACTCCTAAAAATGGAGTCTTCTTATGGACCTTCTTAGGTGGATGGTATGGAAGATATGGGATCCTCGTGTTCTTTTCCTTCCTCCTCCCGAGAAGAAAATGGAATAATATGATCCTCCGAGCTTTGTTCTAGAGGTCCCTTGTGAGATGCAAGCTGTTATCCTTGGACACTCTCCTCGTGGTGGCAAGCCCACTCAAGCTTGAAGGTGGATGATGGAGTGGAAAATGATGTCATCTCTTTGGTCTCCTTTCCATCAAGGAAATCCTCCAAGTTAGACGGATAATCTACCTCTCTTTGTTGTCCTACTTCATATGCTGGCCTCCTCCATGGTGTCCCTCAAATCAAAATTTTCTCACCATGGTTCCCCTCATCTTCAAAAATGAAGTTTGAAAGCTCAAACTCTTCTTCGACATTAGAGATCGAAGGGGATGAAGTGGGAGGAAGAACTGAAGGTTCTTCTATGGCTTGATCTACGTGCTTGAAGCCTCTTGAACCATATGGTCCTCCTTCGTCATCGATTCATGAACCAAATCAGGCCCTTGAATGAATGAAAAAATATTCAATAATGCTTTCTTCATTAAGTAGCCTCAACACTCATTTGATCTCCTCCACTGATCCTCTTTAATGGGACTTGGAGCGGGTCGATCCTCCTCTACTACAAACTTAGCTTCCAACACTTTTGGTCTTATCCCGCCTCCTCTCGAAGGTATAATCATCAAGGGGATTTTCGTAATCCCAAACTTGAGAGCCTAGGTTGCTAAGATTTTGTTCTTTTCTTCTATGTTTGGCTCTCCTTCATTGGTTTTTGAGTCTCCCCTAACATGGACTCAAGATAGTAGGAGGAGTGGTGGGTGGGGTCTCCACTACTTGTTTCCTTGTTTTTGGTGGAGGGGAAGGCATTGATTTTGGTTCTTGCGGAGGGAGTTGGATCTAGAAGGGTAATTGGATTAAGGTGAGATGGAAGAAGGGGAGAAGGGAAATTACACTTGGGGCAGAGATGGAAGACTCATGACACCGCCACGATGGATATTTAGAAGAGGAAAAAAACTATGGGGTGGTGGACTTACCCATTGAGAAAGTTTTCTTGTGTCCAACATGCCTCAATCTCCCACGAGTTGGGGAAGCATTTCGACCATGAAGTCAAGATTCTCCTAAGAGCTATAGTGTCTTGGAAAAGGGCCTTCCCATGACAAGGTACCCTAAAATCAATCTGGAATGCCTTCATGACGTATTATAGCCCTTGACTGCACCATGCTAGCCTCTATTCTTTGAATCTTCTTCAACAAACTAACATTCTCCATATAGCTTTCACAATTGTATCCATCCACTTGTTCTTGATAAGCTCCATGAAAAAATGGTTTTAACCCCCTTATATGGGTAAACATAATGGTTCTCGTATTTGATCATAATGTTGATCTCGAGGATTTGGGAAATACATTGAGAGCGGGCGCATTTGCACTATTGAAGGTGCTTACAAGTGTGACTTCCATAAGGGGAATGAATTCATGATTTCAAAAATTCATGTAATGGAAGAAAATTAAAGATATGGAAATAAAATGGATGAAAATGGATGGGAGAAGGTATACAACTTTAGAGAATGAGTTTTTAACCAAATGGAGTCACGGATGTGCGTAAAGTACCTCAAAAGGCTGAAATCTTCACCAAGAGCACATCAAAACTGATGAAGTGAAGTGGTAAGGTGCTTCATACCTGTCCACCAGGTGTGCTAAAGTTTTTAGTGCAAAATCAGGGACCCTTGAATGTCCCGGATGTGAGTGGGGCACTCGGTGTGATTTGCACAACATTGACCATCTCTCAAGTGTGGGACTTACAAACTTGAGATGGACCTCTAGAAAAGGTTGGTCCCGATCCTAAACTACTTGCACAAGCTACTCCAAGTGTAGGAAAATTATCTAATCCTAATATACCTTCCAAGGGACTAGGTAGAGAGATAAATGCATAAACAAAGACTACACTAAAGTGGTGATACACTAGAAAAGGAGGGTGTGATCACAACCTTGGTTTCTTGAAGTGAAGAGGGGTGAGTGATTGAGAGGATGGGAAATATGCATCATAGACCAAAGATAAAGTTCACACAGAACAACACTTAAACCCATTAAACACAGCTCCTAAAACCTGCAATAGACATTAGAAGTATGCACAGTATACCTCTGTAATGATGAGAGGCAAGAAGAGACAATAAAATAAGGAAGGATGGATAAAATACATCACAAAACATATTTTATTGCTCCATAAATTCACAATGTACATCATCAATGGGAAAGAGGAAAGAGAATGTCATTACAGAGCCAAGGGAGGAGGCTTAGACTCCACATTCCACCCTAGGGATGAAAGAGAGAAGGGTAGCAGAGAAAAAGATGACCAACCCTTTGAAATATGCCCCTCCTTTACAATATATACAATAATGAGAAGAGGAGAGAGGAAATTAAAATCCTAATTCAACCACCCCTTCAAATCATTGAATTCACCCATAACTATGATGGGTTCCCAAATAGAGTTAATACCTTCATGTGTTGTTCCTTATTGGGCAAGAAAGGAGGCTAATTCTTCATCATGGTGGTGGGTGAGAGAATTAAAAACCTCAAAAATAGTGGACCATATCATTAATGGTTAAAGTGAGTAGTAAGCACCGAGAGCTCTCCAAAAATTTCTTTCCCACTTGATTATGAGCTTCCACTCAAAAGATATGGTCGAAATCAAGGTCTATTTTTGGGTGTTTAATGTAGGCTCATAATATGTGAAAGAGTTTATCCATATAGGACCCACGTGGCGAATGTCATGTAGTTTGAATATTAAGCCCCTTCCTCTCACTCCTTGAATTGCGCTGATGAGACATGTGGCATCGTGTGTGGGCCTACTTGTTTCTTCTATGATCTATCTAAGTCCCTCCCAGCTAGTAAAGAGATATTGTTCCGACCCAAGACACGTGGAGGATTTGCGCATATTTGGAACCTACCCCGAATTTCACTTTTGAAGTTGTGTGAGCTGACACATAGCACCTTCTACTGGCTTTGTGATTTTTCACTGGCCGGTGAGACCCTTCTCGGACATAGGACACGTGGTGTGCTTGTGCTAGTTTTTTTCCTACCTTTTTGGATTACATCTTTAAAGTTACCTTTGGGACGTGTGGCTCCTTCTTCCGGCCTTACCTTATACTTATCCGATTCGGGCCTATTAATCATTGCTAGCCTTTTTCCTTGGGATGAGTAAGGGGCCTACTTTATATAATTCCAAAATATTTTTGGGTGGGACCCTTATAGTTAGCTCCTAAAATTACGACAATGGGACACTTGGCATCATCCGTAGCCAGCCCCTTGGTTTCCTCGTGTTTAGCTCGACCCCTTCTTTGGTGGGGCAATATGTCTGACTCGAGATACGTGGAGGGATTCCCGCTCATTTAGAGACTCTGTCTTGACCCGACCATGAGGTGTGCCATTGAGACACGTCGAGGCTTCCACCGACCCTATTGTACTTAACCAATTCGGGCATGTTTCTCTTTCTCCATTTTTTGGCTAGGTCCCTTCTTCTTATTTAGTAATGACTATGTTGGGTCCTAGACACATGCAAGTTTTTTTTACGCTCATTTGGGGAATTACTCCTCTTGCACCTTTGGGAATTGCGCCGAGCCGATACGTGGATCATCCCGCTAGTCCGTTTATACGTGGGTGATTTGGGCCTCGATTTTGAATCATATGCAAAGTCTAAAACTTGAGCCTTTCATAATTTTCTTTCCTTTGAGCCTCTCATTATTTAACCCTATTTGGCCTCCTTGTTCCTCCACTATCGATCTACCTTCCCCTTGATTTAGATTTAAAATGTGGGCTTGCAAGATTGAACCAACCCTTGATTATCTCTCCATTTAGGGGTGTGTTTGATCATTTTTACTAGGAGAGGGTAAAATTGGATAATAGGAACTCTACAATGCCGAATAAAAAAACCCATTAGAGAATGCTAAAAACATGGAAAAATAAGGAAATATTTTCTCTCTACTTTCTTCCTCCTTACACTAATTTTCCCATGACACAAATATTGAACATTTCCTCTTACCCATTAGATAAAAATTCTAAGAAATGGAAGAAAAAAACTCATTACCAAACGCAAAATACCCAAAAAACCAAGAAGCTGTTGTATTGTATTTTCTACTTACCGGTATTGATATCCCCATGGCATGGATATCGAATATTTCCATATTCTCACGAATGTTTCAAAACAAATAAAAAGCACAATTCCATATGTAAAAACACAAAAAAATTAGAAACTATTTTACTAGATTTTCTACTTCCTTGACAAATATTTCTTCCCTAACATGGATTTCCAACCGGATCTTTGTGTACTAGTTTCTACCTTTGTAAAAAAAATAACTAAAAAACATGTTTCCTTTAATGGCCAAGTTTACACTTGTTTCATGGGTTTTGCTACCTTCCGAATAAAAACAATCCTCTATTTTGCGTAAAAATGGATGCTGCAACAAAGTGCTAAAAAATTCTAAAATATATGAATATTAAAAACTTTTTCTTACAAAAAAATTATAGATGGATGTCTACATCATTTTCTACTAGCTAACATGAAAGGAATGATAAGAATATTGTTCCAAGCCATGATCTAAGATGATAATAGCACACCACATTAGATTTGTAAAACAATAGAGCTAAAATACCATATATGGAAATCCATCATAATCCATAATGCTCAATACATTACAATACAATGACTTGAATTACTCAATAAGAAGGATGTACATATAGGAGGGTTGCAAATACTACCTAAATCAATGGTGAAGAAGTTCCATTAAATGATATGGGTAATTAAGCTTAACTCCACAACGGTAGTAAGGTAACTCCACACAACTGGAAAGCTAACTCAACACAACTAAAGCTAACTCCACAAAACTAGTAAACCTAAGAAAGATAACCCAAAAGTGTAGGGCTTATATAAGTGTAAGAATTATCCTAATAAAAAATGAAAGGATAAATAATAACCTACACTAATAGGATTAAGGTATTGGGATATCGTGGTGAATAGTGCTTTGAGGGCAAGGAAAAGTCTAAAATAAAATGTCTAAATTTAAGACTTCAAAATTTTGAACATTTTAGCCACTCGGGTAGGTGAATAGTGCCCTATCTTCCAAAGACGTGAAGCACGAAAAACTAAAGGGAAATCCTTCAAAATTACATAGGGTAAATTCAAGTGCATGTGGCAACTCGGTGGGAATGTGAGGGTTAAAGCTCAATAAACGAGATGACAGCGTAAAATGGTAGAGATATAGTAAACAAATCACCATGCACATAGAAATGGAGGATCAACGTGGATTTGATACATGGATCCACACATGGATTTTAACTCAATAGATTGAATGGTTCGATCCATTAAGGGGATTCTATCTCGAGAGGTGGTGGAGTGTGGCAAGTCCATAGTGTCATGTGGAAAACATATGCCAATCCCAAAAAGGGGAAATAATAGTGAGTTAATGATGGGAGAGTTTAATTTGATGGAAAGGGTAATGCAATCAGCACACAATGACCAAAGCGGAGGGAAAGTTTTAGATGAGCCACTTGTATGGGATAGAAAATGAAGATAAGTAAAGCTTGTTGATAGTATGATGGGCTTGATGGCACTAATAATGCATAATAGGTGGGTTGACCTGCATGGGAAGAGTTCACTCACTAGCTCGAGAGATTTAATATAAACAAAATGCATGGAATATTTTGCAAGGAGCATAAGGATGGGTGTAAATTTTAGAGTTGAGTAGAAAATCCCGAATGAATCCACCATGGGCCAATCCAAGCGTACAAAAAAATAATGGGGTTAGTAGTGAAAAGTAACTCATGGACATGCCAAACATAACTTTCCCACATACAAATTAGAGTTTTGGAGTCCAAATGATCTCACAAGAAGATGATGAAAGGTGAGATAACATTCCCTATAATGAATACACAAAGGTCATTGAACATGCAAAAATCCCCCTCATTCCAAATGTTGTAACCCGAGCTTGGGTTTGAGTATAGAAAATTTGTAGTCAATGGAGAGAGGAGATGAAAATATACAATATGGAAGAAAGAATTTTTTTATTTTTAGATGTTTCCAAAACCTAAAATTTATAGACCCTCAAGACTCGAAATGGCATAAATTTCACCTAGAATGTTTTTTGTGCACAAAAAGTCAGTCATTGGAATGATAAGGACACAATCTAAAATATGAAAACCTTAAATTCAAAATTTTAGAGGTTTTATACCTCTAAAATTTTGGAAAACTATAGTGAGAAGTAAGTCGGGGCCATTAATGAGGTTGGTGAGAGAATAGGTAAACATGAAGACAAGGGCTAGGAGCTGGACTCGGGTGCAATCATAGCTAATTTTTTTCAAACACAAGGTAATTTCATTAATGGAGTAAAGATTTTACAAATCTTCAAGCACCCATTATATATTAAAAAATGATTTTTATGGGTTTTGGAGCAATTTCAGGATTCCTTTTATCTCTCTACTCTACTAAGAATTTATTCTATAAGTATTGTAAGGGAATACACAAGTAATCATTTGATCGCCTTCTTCTCCATGCACCCAATTTCTTCTTGGGGCTTCAATCTTTCCTCAAATCGTGTAATGGCTTCATGCCTACCCTCCTATCACATTGTAATAATGTAAATTATATATGGAGGAATAAAAGGTATATTTTGTTGCAAGTTGTCAAACTTTTATAGTTTTAATTTTTACGTCTTACCTCTCCTTTTCAGACGTGCGGGATATGTGCATATTTCCTAATCATTATAGGTTTGGTGTGTTGTTCTCAATCGGGAATGATGTATTGAATGCAATCTACTTTGTGGTGCAAGACAACCCTTTTTGAGTTTCATTCCTTCATTGTTTTTATAGGTAGGGAAGTGATTAGAACTCCTTTTATATTATATCACCACTTCTAGTGTAGGTTTATTTTCATGAAATCCTTATTTCCTGTCCCTTGGAAACATTGGATTAGGATTAGTGAGTAGTGTTTTTAGAACTAGGAGTAGTTAGTGGCAGGTATTTTAGCAAAGAGGAAACCTTCTTTGGTGAACTATCATGTTTTTGCAATGTTTCACACTCAAGTAGCTCCATGTTATGCTATCACACCCAATTCCCATTAAAATCATGCCATTTAATGGATGATATGATCCCACATCAACAAGTCGTGTATGTATTGTGACATTGAGAGTCATGTACCATGTTTGCAACCCACTTTATGTGGTCTACTTTTTTTATTACTGTTTACACTATTATGCTTTGTAGTTTCAACATTGTCTCTTTATTTTACACTTTTCTTATTGCATGCATATGTTTTTAGACTAACACTCATTTTGAATAGCCATCCCATTTTTTACATGCCATTTATCTACCAAACATTTTCCCTTACCCCTACAAGGAAGAGTTATACATGTTAGTGTGTAGTTGGTCCTCTTTTGGGCCGCATTCCCCTTTTAGTGATGTCACATGCACCCCAAAAGTGGGGAAATCATTGAGGGTTTCTACTAACACATTGTATTTACCACGGTTCACATACAATGTGTGATTTTAGACCAATTTATAAAATCCATACATAGCGACTGTTGTATATATCTCCCTCCTCAGGTAAATATAGACAAACAGATGAATATGGAAATCAAAGAAACTCAAAAACTGACATTTATTTACATTGCAGTCACGCCTTGGTGTAGGTAAGAAGGTGTCGACATGAAAATGGATGTGCCCCTGCACAGTAAAAAAAGTGTCTACAAGACAATTGATGCGCCCGGCAGTGTAAAAAAATGTCAACATGAAAATGGATGCTCCCTGGAACATGTTGGTGGCATAGGTAAGAAAATGTCGACATGAAAATGGATGCACCTGGTGCAGGTAAGAAAATGTCGACATGAAAATGGATGCACCCTGGCACAGGTAAGAAGATGTCGACATGAAAATGGATGTGCCCTGGTGCAGGTAAGAAAATGTCGACATGAAAATGGATGCGCCATGGCATAGGATGGAGGTACAGGTAAGAAGGTGTCGACATGAAAATGGATGCACGCCTGGCAGCATTTAAGAGTATGTTAACATGAGGATGGATGCACTGAGGCACACCTTCAGGAGGCGCAACATTATGAGCATTGACACCGAACCTGACAGAAAGCAAACCCTGACGCAGATATTCAAATGGCCATAACTTTTCACAGGGAGCTTGGATTCACGCAAGGTTGGACTTTTTGCCATTTTTGGGTTTTCTAGGGTTCTCACCTACCTCCAGAATAAGATGAATTAAAAATAGCTTGGAGGTAGTTGGGGTAGATTTGGAATTCCTCTCTCTTCCCTATCTCATTCTTCCTATAAATTGTAAGAAGGGGCTCCTTTCTAAAGGTTGGACATTCTTGTTTTTCCCCTCCCTTCTTCTCTTTGGTAGGTGAATTTGTTGAGTTCAAACCTCCCATCTAAAACTGTAATGCAAATTTGCCTCTTGGAATTTTGTAGTGTATTGTATCAATATTTGGAGAAAATAATGCATGTCTCGTGGATGATTCTCAACCCTCTCGTGTTCTTTTTCATCCTCCCGATCTTTCACCGCAAATTTGGTTATCTCGTACATGATCTTGCATTACATTTTAATGGTTTGTTTTTATTGGAAAGACAGATGTTTCTTCATTCCTCGGTGCATCACCTTTGTTAGTTTAGGTTTATTTTTATGCATCTTCTTACCTTGTCTCTCTTGGCAAGTTAGATTAGGTTTTGAGTAAATCCTCTACATTTTTTGTGTGCATCTCGAATAGAGGAATAGGGACCAGCCTTCATCCGGAGAGCTTTCCCGATTCACAAGGTCCCACACTTGAGAAAATCTCCATGTTATGCAATCACACTGAGAGTCTCAACCCATCAAGTTGCATACATTCAAGGGTGATGTGATTCTCCATCAACCGTCAACTCAAAACTTTGGTTTCTAGGATTGAAGGGGCTAGGCTAAGTGACCTAAGTAAGAAAAAATGGGTACGAACTATTGTTGTGTTTGTTTCAAAATGTCAATCCTCCTCCTAATATTTCTTTCCATTCATCATCTCCATCATGATCGTTCATCATCCCTTAAGGAAATGATGTAATACCCTAACATAGAAGGGAAAGACAAGTTAAGCTGAAGACGAAATCCCAAAGTGAACAAAGGGATAGTCCATTTTTCAAAATTGAAGTAGGTTGTTACTTTCATTCATTTTAGTTTCATATTTAATCAAGGTACATTTGATTCGTTACTTTATGATTAAGTGAAATTACTTAGTGTTTTGAGTTTTAAAAATTTCATTGAACATTACGTTAATGAAAAGGAATGCAAAATAGATTTGTACAACTCATAAAAAAATTCATTTAATTCTTAATTTAATTGTACATAGGTCCCACACAAGCCATGGGAAATAACTCTAAGGTATAATACAGAGAAAATAAAATGCATGTATATGAAACTATGAATGTAAGAGAAGGGAGAAAATCCATCATTTTGTATATTGTGCTAGATTTTTCCCACAACTCCTCGATTACCATCTTCCTCATTCTCATCCTCTTTATGTTCTCATCAAACACCTAAAAAGAAGACCAGTATGTTAGAGCTCCATATTTTTTACCATCCTCTAATATTCATAGATTCAAACAAATTTACTTTCTTCCATATGTACATGAAAATATTATTAAGTCAAGAAGACAATATTCAGATACGAGAAGATCATAGGTGGAAAGGAAAACAAATTATCACATTTAGAAGCATACTAGAGATGAAATCATAAAAATAATTAAAGGAAATGTATATGGCCTTCATTCCTTTTCTAATTGGTTCTCTTAGTGTCCAAGTACATATTACAAAGACTTTAAATTCTAAAAATCCTTAGAAGAAGACCTTTAGGATCTCAAACAAAGAAAAAAATTTCAGCAATACAAGTGTCATAAAAAGACAAATCAGTATTAAGGAAGAGCAAGGCCCAAATCTACAGATTGAAAGGAAACACAATTTCCATTAGTAATTATTGATAAATATAAAGGTAAAGTAATAAAAGAATTCATATTCAATATGAAATAACACGGTAATTTTCAACTACGAGTATGCAAACTTCCAAGGAAAGACAAAATTATCATAAAAGAAATCATCAATGAAAGATATAGATTTGAAAATTTAGAATCAGTAGAATGAGATTGTAGTTTCAATACTTTTTTAATTTCTAGCATGGTTAGTGGGACACTGAATCATATCTATCAAGTGTTTTTTTTAGATGAAGATGAGCATGATTTCTTTGCATTGTTGTTCGTAAGGTGTTAATCAATCAAGATCAACATCTATATGTATGCTTTGTAGCATTCATCAATAGGAAACATGATACAAACAACGATTTATGAATAACAATCATTCAAGAGCAATCTAATCAATATCAGCTTCTCATTGTGTTGATTGTTCGAATGAGGATTATGATAGATCCGTTTCTACTACGGTGAAGGATAGTCACCGCTAGAAGTAACTAGTTCTAGTCATCTACAAAAGATTCAAAGAAAATAAATTTTCCAACTCCGTAAAAATTAATTTCAAACAAGTACCCCATGTTTTATGCCTAAATTCATAACCAAATCAGGATCAACAATAGCTATTCCCTTGATTTCATTCAATTAAAATTAAATTCAGCTATGAGAATAAGAGTTGGAAATACCATACACTATAATAGACCCAATATTTCCAATCCTCCTTCCCCTAACTTGAATCTTGTGATTTAGATTCCAATTTTTCCTATGGTTTCACGAGATAAAATGTATAATTTTGTGCCATTTACTAATGGCGTCTCTTGTTAATCATTTTTTATCATGACATACCCCAACCTACTTTAAAAGGCTTTCCATTTTTACTATTGAAAACCAAATTCTACCTGTTAAACACATTAGAGATGTTATGACCCTTTTTCTTTGCATAATATTACTCATGAAGACGTTGCCTTATGGATGTTAGTTGCTTCTTTTAAATCCTAATCCCTTCAATGGTATAGGAGCCTGATCTTATGATCAATCACAACTTGGGATGCATTAGGTACAACCTTGTGTAAGAAATTTGATGAAAAATATGGTAATTTATCCTTATTGAGAAGTTTTCTACTACTAAATGTGTAACCCATGAGTTCATGACAAACTTAAACTTAATATTTTCTAGAACTAGGATACAATACAACCAAGAACTTAGCCTTTGGCTGATCATGCATTCCTTTAATATCTTAGAGATTTAAAATGTGATATTGTAGTAATGATAAAGTCAATGGGTGGTTCCACACTTTCTATAGCCTATGACATAGACATAAAATATTTAAAAAGTCTTATTCAGCTACAAAATTATCCCTAATGCCCTCAATTCCTATTTATGCACATTTGGATCCTATTTCATCACCTATTCAAAGGATAGAGATTGTTGTTTCTACTTAACCAAATGAATTAAGTAAGATAAATTGAACCTTATAGTCATTTGGAAATGAGTTAACATCAATGAAGAAGCAAATTTTTCACCTAAAGCAGGTCTTACCAAGCCCTTTATCAAGCTCTTACTCAACTTCATCAGCAAAATAAGAATTACAAAGCTCCTTACAAACTGAAACAAGTTGATCCTAAAACCCTTTTTCCTCTAATGACATTGGATTGATCAATATAGCTCAAAAATAAGAATGGTGTTTTCCTTATAGTTAGCCCCATCCTTAATTTTTATGCCCACAACAATTTCAAATTGAGCCTTGGCACCCAACCGAAATATGGAACAAAACATTTTCCTCAAACTAAAGGTGGATAACAAGAGGCACAAAATCAAATCCATCTAGAGCAAGAAATGGTCAATTATGGGGAAGATGAAAGTTGTGTAGTCTTGACAAGATCTAAAAAGAGAAATCTTTAAAAATAAATTGGTAAGGAAAAGGGTTCAAATTTGTAATAATCGATTTGAGTTTTTTTTTGCATAATCTATATTTAGATCTTAAAATGCAAATTTTAGTAGAAAGTAGATGAAAACTAGTAACTTATACTAGCTTAAAAAATGCCAAAAAAACCGTGAAACACATCCACACAACTCACGTCTATTTTTATATGAAATTTGATTTTTTAGAAGCTAATAAAAGTAACAAACACTGAAAAAAACATTTGAAATTGTACCCACAAAATAATTATGAAATATACACAGTAAAAGTCTCCAAGAATCATGCAACTCAATATTTTAGCCTTTAAAAATATGAAAAATTTGATTATAAAACTATTTTTCTCCAATTATTTTCCTATGTCCTAGAACTCTACCGTAGTTAGGTCACTCCACCCAAGAAAAATAGTATAACTAATAGAAATGCTAAAAAGTTCTTCAAATCAACTTCCTTCTTGAATGTCAAATGGTGGTCAAAGGTTTTCGTCCTTCACCCAAGTCTAACGAAGGGTTTTCATCCTTCATGAAGACCTCACATGAGGTTTTCATCCTTCATGAAGATCTTATTAGTTGTTAATAAAGATTTCATTGGGGTTAAGAGTCTAACTTTGGAAATATTAAAGGTTTCACTCAAGCTTGGCTTGAAGAGATGAGATACAAGTATATTGTTTACATTTTCAACGGGTAAGATAGATCAAGAGTTTCTTAATCAAGTTCCTTCTATTTATTATAATTTTATTATCTTCCAAGATTTAATCATTGATTTCACCTTAAGACCGTTCTAAGGACTCACCACAATAAGAGATTGTTGATTAGTTTACGTGGGGTCACAAGGTATATTTGTTTCTCTAGTTTTTTTGCTAGATTCAAAACATAGTCCTCTACCAAACAACACATGACCAAAGGTAACTAAAGCGATGTAAGTTGATTCAAGTTGAGATAGTTAGAATTAGGTTTGACAATTCAAGGATAAATCATATTCGAAAAGTGAAAATTTAACAAAGGATATGCATGTCAAAACAAGTTCATTTAATCTTATTGACAATAATATTTCTCAAATCAACTTTCAAACGATAACAACAACCTACATGAGAAAAATACAAAATTATAACGCAATGCCTTCTAAATAGTCTCCACAATTTCCATACCAATGTTTTAAAACAAAGAAAAACATTAAATAGCAGTTCCTAAGAAGGCTAGAATCTACTTTCTACTCGTGTTTCTTTTTCTCTTTTTTTCCTTTTCTACTCAAGAAATCCTCCCGCACATTTGTTAGCACATGTCAGTTCGTAAGAACCGAGCATGATAAAAGCTATAACATTAAGACAATATGTTTTTATCTAACTTTTCAAGGAAGAAAAACATCACGTTACTTATGAAAATAATCCAAGAGTCTAAACAAGAGCAATTAAAGAGTTGTCCAAAAGCATAAAATGTCAAAATAAAAAGAAAGGCAATAACTCTATTTAATTATCATTTCTCATAGGAGAAGTTAATAAACCATCATAGTGAATTCCACCCATATCACAATAATGACCATCATTTTAACAAGATAACATTTGAAACAAAAAAAAACAATTACAAGAAGAAAATTAGTTTCAAACGTGATATGTCCCTATTTGTTTAAGTTAGTTCACCAAGCCAAGGATTCACTATTCCACTCGAAGATCCCGAACAATCAATCGACATGAGAATATCTAAACCAAAATGACTTAATAATATTAAGATGATGTGCCTATAACAATTAATTTTATATCAATACGTAATAAATAAATTGGAAACGAAAAGGGATGAAATGCACAAATGACCCAAGTATGGGCCACATCCTATCCTAACAATCCTTCTATTAAACTCTCTTCTAATCAAGAGAATGTATTAAGAAAAAGGACAAACTTGACAAGACGAACATAACCATTATAAATCTTACAGGAGGTTTACTCAATCATTCACAAGAGCACAACACAAAATACATAACTTCTAAAGGATCTGCCATCAACACAAGTTGACATCAACCTTTCTGGTCAACACATACCCATTCTACTAAAATGACAACATGGAGGTCGTATCGCAATGAGCATCACAATAACAAGTCAACCAATGAGTTTCCAAATACACCAACCTATAAGTCATAGGAGAATGAAATTTAAACATTTTAAGGAGAAAAACATAGAGTAATTTCTTACGAATAAAGCCAACATCCCAATTTTAAGATTTGAAAACTTCCTCAATAATGATCAATAGATCTCGTATCCTCCAACATATGTGATACAAAATCAAGATACGAACAAGAGTATTTACTCTGACGTTTTAAGCTATCCAAAAGATGTGAGTAACATCTCAAGGAGACATTCCATATGATCAACTACATTCCTTAAGACATATTACACTCACCAAGGGAGATAAGATGATTCCAAAGACAAGAATCCACAAACAAGTGAACATGAACCGATACCAAATTATGAAGATCAAACATGACGCTGGAAGAATAAAATAGTTCTTCGAGGGATTTACAAATAACAAAAGCAACTAACCTAGTTTGAGAGTAATACCAACTTGGCTCAATTCAAAAATCAGTCAAACTAAGCACACACTAAGCCAACTGAGAAGGGTTACTAGAACCTAAAACAAACTAAAAGAAAAAGATAGAGACAAGAATAACATCATTCACCTATACACAATGCACTTATAGTACTCAATCGCTATTTCACAAATACCCAACATAAACCAGAACGACAGATCTCGAACCGAAACAAGAATAAAAACAAAACAGGCACTATAAAGTTGAGTCAAACAACAACGTTTGATAAAACATTCAAATCATGAGACCATCACAAAGAACTAGGAATTTTCATTACAGGACCCCCACCTCTTTTGTTTTATTAGTCTTAAGAACAAAGTTCACCCAACTAATATTTATTAAAACCCAGAAAACAATATAAAAGGCTTCAACCAGCGTAGTCATTTCTAACGCCAGAAAATATGAAAGAGCAAGGGAAGTGGAAACCAAATAGCATACCATCACACGAGACATTTATATGAAGAGCAGGGTTATTTAATAAATCATTAAAATAACAGCATAAGACTCAATGGTATAGAGAATATCATGCCTGATTAAGCTCCCGCAGTCGAGCACAAGATGGACAGGGTCTGCAACAACATCTCAAGGCCACACTCCACTGTCCTCCAGCCTGCTAGGTCGTCCACACTCTTCTCACAGCCAAATTTGGCACAGGCAGGTTACGGCCGAGTATGGAGTCCCCAAAACATAGATCCACAACACCCTGAAGGAAAGGTGGTCTCTAGGACAACACTGATAGAAATTTGTGCACAAATGGCTTGAGTTAAGACCCCTCCCCCACCATAAATGACCAAAAAACAATGCCCAACCTGCTCAGCCCATCCTTCAGTTGCAGCGCCTGTATTGCATGTAAAATGCGGAAGAGTAAAACCAGAAGGAAGATAAACTATCTGATAAAGTGCCTCAAAGAGATGTGGTTTCTAGGGATGCCACATACGTGGAATGAGCATAGAAGGATCTACAGAAAAAGACCCACATGTGTCCCAAATGGCTAGTTGTCTTTACCATCATTCACACAACCAGTCTTAGAGGAGCTTGACAAGGGTAATGATGTCCTCCCAGCAAGAAAGCAACTAGAAAATAGGACGAAATAACAATGTCCCAGCCAAACAAGGACTATGCACCAAAATCTTCACGTGAACAGGCATCATGGCTTGAGTAGGTTCTGAGTCTCAACAAAGGCAAATGTGCCTTTCACCATCATGAAATCCTAACCATCAGGAGAACGAACTATTCCATGCTCTAGCTGCACATGCCTAGGGAGGAAATCAAGGAGATTGAGATCCAAAAGAAAGTGGCCAGAACTCGATGGAAGAATACACTCCAATATTTTCCACGCTTTCCCCACAAGACTTCCTCCACCAACACTTTTCCATGCAGAAAACTAAACTTGGCATGCGCAGGATACACAAAGTCCAGGGCATGAAGAAAAAGACAACAAAGAATTGTTAAAAAAATAAAAACATGCACCCCACTATTAATCATTTCTCTGAAATCATGAGTAGGGAGGAAGGAAGCAGGAGGCTATAACCATTTGAAAGCATTTAACTATAAAAACATTCAGCCCCATTTCTTAACATGACCCGTCAGCTGGAAATCATAGCTAAAACATCCTATGTAGCCATGGTCCTTTCAGGCATTAAGGCGCACAGTTACATGCCAAGCGCCTACTCCAGTGGATGTCAAGGTTTGAGCTTCTCAAGGACAATCCATTGCTTACATCATGCCAAGAGAACTGCGTGTACACATGCCAAACCAGCCATGCTGCCTCCTACCGCCACCACCACCAACTTGTTCTCCTATTCTCTCATCTCAATTCTCCTTCAGCTACATTTTCATCACATTCTTTTGCTTAGGCCCCCAATAAAATAATGGAACAGAGGAATAGTCTAAGCGGCCATTAACAGGAGAACCAGGTGTAGGCTAAAGCAGGAATCCGAGGCAAAACAATCAATGAGACAACCATCCCAATCAATGTTGTCTAGCCACCAACTAGGGAGAAAAGCACTTCCACCACTACAAAAACAAGATTTCTACCAAAAAAAGAATAAAAAATACAGTCTTAAATGCAGGCGGCCAATTTTCAAGGCAGTTAAATGAACCAAGGATGCCCAACACATTACCATTAATGGATAGCAGGTCAACATAACACAACATGGTAGTGCATTCAGCCAGCAGGGAGGATTGATAAAAAGTGAAGTGTCTTCAAAGTGGCGAGGTGGGTGGATGCCTCCACTACCTTACCAATAAATTGCTATAATATAAGGTATACACAAACGTCTAGAAGGCCAGGGGGAAGAATTAAACGCAAGCATGAACACCACCTCCCAAGAAATGGATTCATCCACAAACAAGCTCCTCCTCTTATGAAACAGAGGCTTGGTCCGCGAAGTGACCAACGAACCAATAAAATCATTTATCAATAATTAACAATAACGTTGATAACAATCGACAATAAGATAGTGACGTTATCATCGATCGATAATTAAATTAATAATATTATTACATTTTATTTTATTTTTACTATTATTATTACAAATTAATAATTATTATTAATCATATTAACAAGGGCCAACAAACAAGTTCGACAATTTGAGAACATGGTTTGCCTTTAATAGAGGAAAACATAAGGGATGATGCAGGGGGCTAGAATGTAAAAACATCGACACCAACACAAATAGGCATGATGAAGAGGGAGAACAACTAATTATCCTCTGTGGCAAGGTGAATCCTCTAATGATCGACAAAAAAACAACGATGTTTAACACTTAGCAACACAAACATCGAAGGAGAAAAAGAGAAATGATGAATGGGCATTACATTCTCCTCCCCTTAAGAAAGCATCGTCCTCGATGCGACATAACATAGAGAGAAAAGAAATGGTAAGCAACAAGGAATAGATAAGGGCGAAGGTACGCTCTAAGGTTAAGATTTCAGATGCAAAAGCATGGCCATGGGGTGGCCTTGGGAACATTTGGTAGAAATTTTAACTTTCAAGTTTCTGTGAAGATTGGCAGTTCTTTCTTATTCATCATTTCATTAGTCTCTTTCCATTATCATTATTTCTAGTTTTAGTTCTTTTTAAAATTTCATTGTTGTAGAGTTTTAGTTTATCCATTCTTGTGGGTGTCCAACATGAACTACTAATAAAACACCCTACAGGGGTCATACAAGACACTACAATTTCACAAACATACAAGTACATACTTCAAGGTAGTACCACATCATAAGAGATTAGTCAATATACGAGAGGGGAACATGCATGGACTACATAACATAGTACCTGTCACACCACTATGACTGATAAATAATGCTCGAGAAAAAAAAGTGTACTACAACAACCTGAAATTTCCACAATTCCACAGATGAAGATTTTACATAACTCACAAAAATAGCTATATAACATAGGGTCAACAAGGGCATCAATGCCATATCCACAACATCACAAAACATATCCAACTAACATGAGTAACACATACATCATAAAACCACCACCAAAACATCACAATAACTCAACATATATCCCAAAACATCAATCATACACACAATCTTATGCCTCCCTCAAATCTCTTATGCCTCCCTCAAGTCTCTTATGCCTCCTCAAATCTCTTATGCCTCCCTCAAAGAGGCCGGTTGTCCCCATGGCCCAAGAGACACAAAGGGTTCGAACACTCCTAACCCAAGTGACATAATAATGCGTGGTTCAACAACCCGCTAGTTATCTGTAACTCCTTGGGGTGTACCCCCATACAACGAAGTGGGTCCATAGGTCCAACCATTCCATGGTGCATCCCATGACCCTATTCCACACATCACGATAATAGAACCAGCATAGCAATCGATCCAAATGCCAAGTGGCAAAGTACAAGCCTTGGGAAAGGTGGTAAAATCTTAAAATTTAAAAGAAGATCCAAAACCAATCAAAATAAATGGCCAAATGGCCATAGTTAGTGTCAAAATCACATGTTAGTACCAAAACCAAGGAAATGCCCAAAATGTAAAACATGGCAATCAAGAAAACTGCTGGTCCTTGCAGAAATAACATAAAAATTCAATTTACGAATAAAATACATATATAATAATAGCACATTACAATGACTATGTGGCCTTATCTGGCCACCAAGGGGTACTCAATGAGTTTCTGGCACTCGAAACATCGAGCCTCATCTCACAAAATAAAATATCAATAGTACAATTGTCATCACCTCTATCTGAATCATCCCGCCACCACTTCTACAAGGCTAAACACAGTCATAGCTACACTAAGGTTGTATCCATAAACAACCACATAAAGAGAGAGAGAGGAGCACGGTCCACCATCTACTAAGCCTAAGGTTGGCTCTATTGATTGGTCAACCTGTACACCTTTCCTCACTCTAAACACACACTTTACCGATTTCCTTTTAGGTCGGTTAGCGTAAGGTTCACAACATAACATACAACAACATCACTAACATAATGGTGGCACACACATAACTACCATAACATCTTACGTATGGTACATATACAGGGTAGATCACAATCATACATTCACTGGGTGCATTACATCACTTTACCACATTCTGCACCATAAGTGCAATCACTATACAATAGGGTTCATATGCTCACCGTATGCCCCTAAATCATGACATGAATCGTTACATATTACACAAATCGTACATATGATGAACATAGTAACATCACAACCATAACATTAATTGCTACATAACAAGGTGGTACACACATTTCTTCAAAACATGGTAAAAACATCCTGATACATCTCATTTCACTTTACATCAATCTAGTCATACAACACATGGACACACCCTCATATCACAATATTCCATGATGCTCCAACACTCTGTCATCCACATTAGAATTCTTTTCACACATCACAAGCAGTAATTCACACGTGAACTCTTCATAGAATCCACAAGAAGGAGAGAGAATGCTCCCATCCCCAGCACATCAACATGATAACAAATATGCACTAAGTGACATACACATCATGTGCATTCACACTATCACAATTACGACATAGATCACATCACTCTTAACACACATTACTCTTCCAATATTTATCACATCATGAAACACCCTCACCATCATGCAACCCATCATGTAGCACTATCACCATCATGCAACACCATCATAACTCCAATTTGGCCTAGAGGTTCGAGAGCATGAACCTATGCTCTGATACCAAGTGTAACACCCACCAACTCAAACACATTAAACAACACAATAAAATACAGGATAATTTTTTTTTTTGACTTTCTTGAAGATAATACGACACTACACAAGTTCTCCAGGGAATACAACCAGCTAACGACATGCTTTCCACAACATGGACCCACACTGGTTACAAATAAACATGAGGCACACACTTAGGACACAATGGTTCATCCAAAATACACAATTTTACAAACAAGGTCTTCCCATAGAAAGTTTCTTTAGAATCATGTTTTAGCTATAAGTATTCTTAAATTCTTAGCTTTTCCTAGAAGAATCATGTTAGGAGAATCTGAAATTCATGTTTCCTTTGAAAAATTTCCCCTACCTTGCTAATGTTAAATACATAAGTGTAAACCAATTATTGGGTGGTAAGAGGTTGCTTCATTTACTTGATTAACTTATTCATTTGTTAGGAGGAAATTAATTTCTCAAGGCTCTTAACTTCATCAATTTGTTTACAACGTTGTGCTTTTAAACATATATGTTTTACCTTTTCAAACGGTCATTTTTATTTTTTTTTTATTTTTTTATTACATATGTACATGACCGTCTAAATCTTGGATTCATCATTAAGATCTTATTAGTTGTTAATAAATATTTCATTGGGGTTAAGAGTCTAACAAGAAATATTAAAGGTTTCACTCGGGCTTCACTTGAAGAGATAGACATAAGTATACTGTTTACATTTCAACGGGTAAGATAGATCGAAGAGTTTCTTAATCAAGTTCCTTCTATTTATTATAATTTTATTATCTTCCAAGATTTAATCATTGATTTCACCTTAAGACCATTCTAAGGACTCACCACAATAAGAGATTGTTGATTAGTTTACGTGGGGTCACAAGGTATATTTGTTTCTCTTTTTTTTTGCTAGATTCAAAACATAGTCCTCTACCAAATGACACATGACCAAAGGTAACTAAAGCGATGTAAGTTGATTCAAGTTTAGATAGTTAGAATTAGGTTTGACAATTCAAGGATAAATCATATTCTGAAAAGTGAAAATTTAACGAAGGATACGCATGTCAAAACAAGTTCATTTAATCTTATTGACAATAATATTTCTCAAATTGACTTTCAAATGATAACAACAACCTACATGAGAACAATACAAAATTATAACGCAATGCCTTCTAAATAGTCTCCACAATTTCCATACCAATGTTTTAAAACAAAAAAAAACATTCATGTACAATAGCAGTTCCTAAGAAAGCCTGGAATCCACTTTCTACTCGTGTGTTTTTCTTTCTTTTTTTTCTTTTCTACTACTAGAAATCCTCTTGCACATTTTTAGCACATGTCGGTTCACAAGAAATCGAGCACGATAAAAGCTATAACATTAAGACAATATGTTGTTATCTAACTGTTTCAAGGAAGAAAAGCACCGTTGCTTATGAAAATAATCCAAGAGTCTAAACAAGAGTAATTAAAGAGTTGTCCAAAAGCATAAAATGTCAAAATAAAAAGGAAGGCACTAACTCTATTTAATTATCATTTTCTCATAGGAGAAGTTAATAAACCATCATAATGAATTCCACCTATATCACAATAATGACCATCATTTTAACAAGATAACATTTCGAAACAAAAAAACAATTACAAGAAGAAAATTAGTTTCAAACGTGATCTGTCCCTATTTGTTTAAGTTAGTTCACCAAGCCAAGGATTCACTATTCCACTGTAAGATCCCGAACAATCAATCGACATGAGAATATCTAAACCAAAATGACTTAATAATATTAAGATGTTGTGCCTATAACAGTTAATTTTATATTAGTACAGAATAAATAAATTGGAAAAGAAAAGGGATGAAATGCACAAATGACCCCGTATGGGCCACATCCTATCCTAACAATCCTTCTATTAAAACTCTCCTCTAATCAAGAGAATGTCTTAAGAAAAAGGACAAACTTGACAAGACCAAACA
Organism: Taxus wallichiana var. yunnanensis; assembly: GCA_018340775.1. NCBI lineage: Eukaryota > Viridiplantae > Streptophyta > Pinopsida > Cupressales > Taxaceae > Taxus > Taxus wallichiana. The sequence goes on along the minus strand of CM031241.1, from coordinate 326,005,927 downwards.
TAACCATTATAAATATTACAAGAGGTTTACTCAATCATTCACAAGAGCACAACACAGAATACATAACTTCTAAAGGATCTGCCATCAACACAAGTTGACATCAACCTTTCTAGTCAACACATACCCATTCTACTAAAATGACAACATGGAGGTCATATCACAATGAGCATCACAATAACTAGTCAACCAATGAGTTTCCAAATACACCAACCTCTAAGTCATAGGAGAATGAAATTTAAACATTTTAAGGAGCAAAACGTAGAGTAATTTCTTACGCATAAAGCCAACATCCCAATTTTAAGATTTGAAAACTTCCTCAATAATGATCAAGTAGATCTTGTATCCTCCAACATATGTGAAACAAAATCAAGGTACGAAAAAGAGTATTTACTCCGACATTTTAAGCTATCCCAAAGATGTGAGTAACATCTCAAGGAGACATTCCATAGGATCAACTACATTCCTTAAGACATACAACAGTCACCAAGGGAGAGAAGATGATTCCAAAGACAAGAATCCACAAATGGTGAACATGAACTGATACCAAATTATGAAGATCAAACATGACGCTGGAAGAATAAAATAGTTCTTCGAGGGATTTACAAATAACAAAAGCAACTAACCTAGTTTGAGAGTAATACCAACTTGGCTCAATTCAAAAATCAGTCAAACTAAGCACACACTAAGCCAACCGAGAAGGGTTACTAGAACCTAAAACGAACTAAAAGAAAAAGATAGAGACAAGAATAACATCATTCACCTATACACAATGCACTTATAGTACTCAATCACTATTTCACAAATACCCAACATAAACTTAATGACGGATCTCGAACCTAAAACAAGAATAAAAACAAAATAGGCACTATAAAGTTGAGTCAAACAACAACGTTTGATAAACATTCAAATCATGAGACCATCACAAAGAACTAGGAATTTTCATTACAGGACCCCCACCTCTTTTGTTTTATTAGTCTTAAGAACAAATTTCACCCAACTAATATTTATTAAAACCCAAAAACAATATAAAAGGCTTCAACCAGCGCAATCATTTCTAATGCCAAAAAAATATGAAAGAGCAAGGGAAGTGGAAACCAAACAACATACCATCACACGAGACATTTATATGAAGAGCAGGGTCATTTAATGAATCATTTAAATAACAACATAAGACTCAATGGTATAGAGAATATCGTGCCTGATTAAGCTCCCATAGTCGAGCACAAGATGGACAGGGTCTGCAACAACATCTCAAGGTCACACTCCACTATCCTCCAGCCTGATAGGTCGTCCACACTCTTCTCACAGCCAAATTTGGCACAGGCAGGTTATGGCCAGGGTATGGAGTCCCCAAAACATAGATCCACAATACCCTGAAGGAAAGGTGGTCTCTAGGACAACACTGATAGAAATTTGTGCACAAATGGCTTGAGTTAAGACCCCTCTCCCACCATAAATGACCAAGAAAAAAATTCCCAACCTACTCAGCCCACCCTTCAATTGCAGCGCCATGTATTGCATGTAAAATGTGGAAGAGTAAAACCAAGAAGGAAGATAAACTGTCTGATAAAGTGCCTCAAAGAGATGTGGTTTCTAGGGATGCCACATATGTGGAATGAGCACAGAAGGATCTATAGAAAATTACCCACATGTGTCCCAAATGGCTAGTTGTCTTTACCAGCATTCACACAACCAGTGCTAGAAGGAGCTTGACAAGGGTAATGACGTCCTCCCAGAAAGCAACTAGAAAATAGGAAGAAATAACAATGTCCCAGCCAAACAAGGACTATGCACCAGAAATCTTCACGTGAACAATCATCATGGCTTGAGTAGGTTACAGTCTGAACCAAGGCAAATGTGCCTTCCACCATCACGAAATCCTAAGCATCAGGAGAACGAACTGGTCCATGCTCTTGCTGCACGTGCCTAGGGAGGAAATCAAGGAGATTGAGATCCAAAAGAAAGTGGCTAGAACTCCATGGAAGAATACACTCCAATATTTTCCATGCTGTCCCCACAAGACTTCCTCCACCATCACTTTTCCACACAGAAAACTAACTTGGCATGCGCAGGATACACAAAGTCTAGGGCATGAAGAAAAAAGGACAAGGAACTGTTAAAAAAATAAAAACATGCGCCCCAATATTAATCTTTTCTCTGAAATCACGAGCAGGGAGGAAGGAAGCAGGAGGCTACGAAACCATTCGAAAGCATTTAACTACAAAAACATTCAACCCCATTTCTTAACACGACCACCCGTCAGCTGAAAATCATAGCTAAAACAACCTATGCGGCCACGTTCCTTTCAGGCATTAAGGCGCACAGTTACATGCCAAGTGCCTGCTCCAGTGGATGTCAAGGTTCGAGCTTCTCAAGGACAATCCATTTCTTACATCATGCCAAGAGAAGTGCGTGTACACACGCCAGACCAGCTATGTTGCCTCCTACCACCACCACCACCAACTTACTCTCCTATTCTCTCATCTCAGTTCGCCTTCAGCTACATTTTCATCACATTCTTTTGCTTAGGCCCCCAATAAAATAATGGAACAGAGGAATAGTCTGAGCGGCCATTAACAGGAGAACCAGGTGCAGGCTAAAGTAGGAATCCGAGGAAAACAATCAATGAGACAACCATCCCAATCAATGTTGTCTGCCACCAACCAGGGAGAAAGGTGCTTCCACCACTACAAAAACAAGACTTCTACAAAAAAAAAGAATAAAAATACAGTCTTAAATGCAGGCGGCAGGTTTCAAGGCAGTTAAACCAACCAAGGATGCCCAGCACGTTACCATTAATGGATAGCAGGTCAACCTAACACAACACGGTAGTGCATTCAACCAGTAGGGAGGATTGATAAAAAAGTGAAGTGTCTTCAAAGTGGCGAGGTGGGTGGATGCCTCCACTACCTTCCCAATAAATTGCTATAATATAAGGTATACACAAACATCTAGAAGGCCGGGGGAAGAATTAAATGCAAGCATGAACACCACCTCCCAAGAAATGGATTCATCCACAAAAAGCTCCTCCTCTTGCGCAAATAGAGGCTTGGTCCGCGAAGTGACCAACGAACCAATAAAATCGTTTATCAATAATTAACAATAACGTTGATAACAATCATTGACAATAAGATAGTGACGTTATCATCGATCGATAATTAAATTAATAATATTATTACATTTTATTTTATTTTTACTATTATTATTACAAATTAATAATTATTATTAATCATATTAACAAGGGCCAACAAACAAGTTCGACAATTTGAGAACATGGTTTGCCTTTAATAGAGGAAAACATAAGGGACGATGCAGGGGGCTAGCAACAGAAAACATCGACACCAACACAAATAGGCATGATGAAGAGGGAGAACAACTAATTATCCTCTGCGGCAAGGTGAATCCTCTAATGATCGACAAAAAAAGCAACGACGTTTAACACTTAGCAACACAAACATCGAAGGAGAAAAAGAGCAATGATGAATGGGCGTTACACTAAATTTAAAAATACAAATGTAATCATGCATCTCTCCTCCAAAAATCAGAATAGATAGGTCTGAAAATCAAACATCATAATCTAGTTTTATTCCTACATTAAGGTAAAATAGTCCTTTCTCAATATTCCATGAAGGAATGCCTCGAAAACATGCAAATATACTTCTTCTCGTGGTTGCTTAGTGACAACCCCTATTATTATTTTTGCACATTCAATCCTCTAATCATGGTATAAAATTTACCAAACTGAAATATCACAAAGGAAAGAAACCCCATGAATAAAGTAAGGACCAAAATTTGATTTCGATATTCTAAAAAATGAGGAGGAGCAGGCCCATGATTAAATTCAGTAGTTATCTTGGCCTCAAGTTTGAGAAAATTAACCTCCCTAACATATCCATGAATTCTGATTTCATCATTTTCCAAGTGGAAACCATACTCCATATGACTTTTAAAGTGAATTTCCTTTAATTTTGGATCTCTAGATGCCTATAAACATTGTATGACTCAAATTGAAATGAAAATAAAATAGTCAAAGAAAAAAATTGTAACTTATAATGGGGTCATAGAACTGATAAATGGAACCATCATTCTCCACTTTGGTGACCATGTGAATACCTACAAGTTTACCATAATCTTGTCCCTTTTCCCCAAATTATTTGGCTATTCTCATTGAATCATGGGCTAACTATCCATAGAGAGAATATACAGAATTCCTTTCAAACTTATGCTTCCTAAAACACATCATATTATTATCTTATTTCATCTTCTTCCTTATGAAAAGATTATAACTGAATTTTATAATTTCACCCTTGTTTTGTCTCATGAAGTGGTCCAAATGATCAACCCATTGAGTATCATGGACAGCCATTAAAATATTTCTTTGAACATTAGATTCGGTACTAAATGGACTTTTTTTGTAGAGAATCAACCCATTTACCAATTTATAACTCCCAACACTTATTACTCCTTCAAAAACATCACTAGAAAATTTATTCTTTGCATACTCATTTGAAATCAATACTTTCCATCCCACATTAATTTTTGATAAAGAATAGAAATATGATTCACATGAAATTTCTTCCTCTACTAAATAATTAATTTCATAAGTGCTAGGAATTATACATTGCAATGAGACTCTTTTACCTTGGTCCATGTGGATTATTTTCATGATTTGATAGTTGAGGTGGAGATCTCCCAATGAACGCCACAAATAAACTCCAAATATTATGTCAAACTCAGCCATATCAATCACAACAAAATCAGCACATACCTCTTATGATCTCATGGTGATGTGGAGTTGAGAACACCTTTTGTACATTTCATAGAGCACCCATCTGCTATCCTAACAAGGTGAATCCTTTTAAGTCCTTAACCATCAATTTCAGATTTTAAACCAAGCATCTAATTATGAAATTATGATTATCCCCTTCATCACACAAAATTGTGACAATGCGCCCATGAAGATCAGCTTAAATAATAATAGAGTTCTAACTTGGTGCTCAAATTAAAGTACCAAGAGTGATAGTTACTTGTTCTAGATATTTTTCCAATATGCAATCTCTCCTAATTTCATCCTCATTCCTATCCTAATCATCTCAATTTGAAAATATTTTAGTGTAATTAACCTTATTTTTTCCAAGAAAAAATGTCATTTGCGAAAATATAACACCCCTTACCTTCTTACCCAATGAAGTATGATGTGCAAAAAGGTGTTCAATCATTGGTTATAAAATTAAAAAAATCATGTGTGAAACATGAGTATTCCTAACCATCCACTCATCAAATAAAACTCAAAATGATGCAAAGGCCAAAACCAAAATACCTTCATCTTTGGGGCTTCCCATGACTATCAAAAATTGTGAATTTAAACTAGCATGCAAACCATATTCCAAAAACATGTTACCTTCGTGCTATTTGTAATTCTAAGTGCTTACCTTAATTATATCTTTGTATAATGTTTTCTTGACAATTGTCCCATGTCGTTGAGCTCTCATTAGGATAGAACGTGTTTCTAATGACCTTCCTTTAAGTGTTGTTAAGTACGGACCAAAAGATCCATCTTTCGTGATCCTAAGACCTTCATGGAGAAATTATTCCTCTCTTCTTGACCATATAAATTTGGGTGAGTGATCTATAATACATTAATTATCATGATCCCAAAATTCCTTCCTGTGGACATGTATAACAACTAACATATAGATCAAATGAATGAACGAAATGATTATCTTTCCAAATATAAAATAGTCTTTGGGAGGGGAGAAAATATTCATCAATTATCCTTTAGAATCACCCGGATCCCATTCCTTCATGTGCATTGTATTAGGATCTTGTAAACTTATCATTTCCTTTTGTATCCTCTTATCATTACTTAATAGATGCCCTGATAAATGAAAAGATCACACTAATAACCCATAATTGTGTATACCAAAGCTGTGAGCTATCCATCCATGTTACAATATCCAATGTGTTTCTCCATTTAATGTCATTCCCGTGAAACCACTTATCTTCCACAATTGGAACTACCTTTACCATGAAATCATATCAAATTCTTACACACATGCATGTACCATCCTCATGGCTTGTTCTTGGGTCCCCAACATCATCACTTTCATCCTCATGAAAATAGAAAATTTTCTTTAACACATTTCCCAATACAATAATTAGAAACCAATGGAATATCATTTAATATCAATGCACTATTACCTTGGGACTCATCCTTCAAATCTTCCATACCGAACCTTCTGTGATATTTTCACTAAAATCCTCCAAGAAACAAAATGATTATTCTCCTTAGGTCTCTATCACATGGTACAACCAATCACTTTCTATCCATTGTAATAGAAAAGGGATGAATTCTGGGAAATCCTCCACACACATAGGGTTTGACTGTAAGTGTGTATCTAATTCTAAAAAATATTATCTAACTGAAATTTTTTTAGTGTCATAAAAAAATTGATCTTATCCTTCCGAGCCATAAATTATTCAAACATGAAACCCACGGGAATTTGGAGATCCAATTCCTTGATACCATTGTAATAACCCTTTTGAGGATTTTTATTGAATATTCTATATGCCGGTCTAAAAATGAAAATTGAAGCACACTCATGTAGACAAAAACCAGCGACTTATACTAGCTTAAAAAGATGCCACAAATAAAATAAAATACATCCACACAACTCTTCACTATTTGTTATACGATATTTGATATTTTTAGAAGCCGATAAAACCAAAAAAACACTAAAAACACACTGCTGAAACAAATACACACTAAAAATTGCAGCCATTAAATAATTCTGAAATGTAGATATAGAAGTATCCAAAATTCATGCAACTCAAGATTTGGTCCTTTAAAACTATGAAAAATCTGATAACAAATAAAAAATTCTCCAATTATTTTCCTTTGTCCTCATACATTACCCTAGATAGGTCGCTCCACCCTTGAAAATTAGTATAACTACTAGAAATGCCTAAAAGATCTTCAAATCATCTTCTTTCTTCAATGTTAAATGGTGATGAATGGTTTTCACCCTTCATGCAAGATTAATGAAGAATTTTCATCCTTCAAGAAGACCTCACACGAGGGTTTTCATCCCCAAGTGGATGACTAAGGAGAAACAAGCTCTTTTTGCAAAGTATAGATGCCAAGCTACTTGCAAATTAACTCTCTCTTCTCTTTTTATAAATTTCCTTCAATGCCAAAACTTATTTAGACAAGACCAACCTATATATAACAAAAAATATCACTAAAGAAAAAAATTACAATATTATTTAAAATATATTATAAAGTTCACTAGGGCCTTCTCTTTCATTTATTTTTTTGTGGAAAAGGGATGGCAAGAAGACCAATTTCCATCTCTTATGTGGGAAAAACGGACATTACAAAATGTGTTTCCTATTTCAGCTAAAATTTTGAGTAGTTCTAGTACAATTGAGAAAGAGAAAGAAGTACCTAAAACCTAAATGTCACATCTCCCTTTATACCGTAGATTTCTAAAACTCCAGAAAAATAATATGCTCCTTCTAAGGCTCATTCTAAGAATATTACAGCTGCATTAAATATTGTTGAATTTATGAAAAAGAGCAATGTTAATATTTCCTTGTGGGATGATTTAAACATTCCAGGACAACGGTATATTCATACTATGGAACTAGCTAACTTGCAGCTATCTTCTAAATAAGCTCAAAGGGGCCAAATAAAGATGTTATGGATCTTATGAACATACACCAAGAAAGAATGAAAGAGGTAAAAATGATGGTTCAGAGGTTACTAAATTCTACAGATGTCAAGAATCCACCTCCTTTTTACCTATCACTCATTATTGACAATCATCGATTTCACAATTGCAAGGTGGATAGCAGGGCAAGTAGTACAGTCATGCCAAAGGCTATAGTAGACAAGAGATGTTTTAGTTATGATCCAACTATGAAGAGAATATTACGTCTTGATGGGATGGAAAAAAATACAGTTTGTTTGATCAAGGATTTAGAGGTAACATTACATGCTTTTCCTAATGTAACAATTTTACAAGATGTAACAGTTGTAGATTTACCTACCTTCTTTACACTTTGTTTGTCAAGGGATTTCACAACAAATATTAGTGGGTACCTTTCCTCGGATTGGTATTACCTTTTCTTTACTATGAGGTATTGTAAAAAACTTAGTATTAATTCAAAACGATTGGGAATGTTACCTGATGAGCCTCATATTCCAAAACCAATTTCCAATTATGTTGTAATTGATAAAGAGGATTTTGATATCAACGATGAGATTTCTATTTTAGATGGTGTTTCAAATTTGGTCATGGATGAAATTATACAAGAAGTGGGATACATGACCTTTTTCATATTGTAGTGCTATAAATTTTAGTGAAAAGAGAATGTTCCTTCTTAAAGAAACATACAACATAAAGCACAAAGATGCTCAGGAATAAAAAGATTTTACAAGTCCGATTGTATCATGCATTTTAAAGCATCATTATTCAATTTACAAAATCCATCGTATTCCCAAACATGTATCATATAGAGGAAACGCAAAGGAATGAGGCACGTAAAGATAAACAGAGTGATACAAATTAAAAATGTAAGGTCACAAGAGAAAGTATATGACACAAATTCAACTATTGAAACCGGTATACAGAACTCAAGATCTAATCCTTTTTCTAAAAATGACAATTAAATGCAGCAATGACTCATTACAAAGGAACAATATTGAGCAAAGTAGCCATGCATTCCACATAGTAGCACACAACCATACAGATGAAACAACAAAGTTTTTCAGCATAAATGAACAAGAAATAGTGATTCTTTGAGTTGTCGTATAGATAATGAAGGAATTGCCACAAAATTAGAGGCTCGTGTTATAATGAAGTAATTAGGTGAGATTATTAGGATCCCACATGAATACTGAACTATAAATAGATATACAACTAAACCATCAACAAAAATGGTGAACATCTGAGTTAAAACATAACCAAGATTTGAAAAATAAAGGGAATGGTTACTTACTTCGCATGGCCAAATGCAACAGCCACGTCTGCAAGCCGGAGCCCAAAAACTAGAATCAAATCTGGTAAGCCATAGCTAGGAAGTTTTAAAAAATAAGATGCAACCATTATTGGTGTAAATAGCAACATTTGGCAGAAACAAAGTAAATAACTGAGTACCAAACTCGTATTTCCTCATCAAAACAATACCAAGTAAGAAAACAAACAAGAATTGTAAACCAAAATATAAGCTAGGGGTAACAAAAAATCAAAACTTTCCAAACAATGGCGATCATTAAAGCCTTAGAAGCACCTTCAAATATAGGAGATAAAGATGGACAAATCCCAGATCCGCAAACGTTCTGAACAGATTTTAAAAATAATCAAACCCCAACCAATGCGGATCGAAACAAAGCTTCAGGAGACAAAAATGGAAACATATAATGTAATAGGTACATAATAGCACCAAAATTAGGAGCAACGAAGCATGACAGAGTGCAATTTCAACCACATTTATGATCAAATTAGCTCATGAAAAATATGGCAAGGCTCAGGATACAAATAATAAACAGGCACTAGCCATAAAAGATGGAGGAAACCATAACGGCTATAAGCTCAACCAAATACAAACAATAACGACATCCATGACTATGAGAAACAAAAAAATGAATCATAATGGCATCCTTGTTTACAAAATAAAGGAAAAGTCCAAATATCCTCAAATGAGAGATTCAGATTATTCATGGCCACCATACAAAATGCCAACATTTCCCTAGAGCTCCAGATGCTTCCAACAAACAAAAATGAAAATAAATGAACTTTATGGTTTGAAACCTAATTCCACACCTTTCCCTTATTCAACCAAATCTAAAACTCTATTTTTATGTGGGTTAATTACTATGCTACGAAAGGAGGTTTCTGATGTAATGGAGTGCTGGAAGATTTTTTTGCAGCAAGTGCCATTTATGAGGAGGAATTTTTCTTCCATTCAAGATATTTTTGTAGAGTTGTGTATTGAAGATAAATATTCTTGTGAGTTATTTTTCCTTGACTCCTTTAAGTTCTACATAAGCTATTTACCATAATGCAAAATAGGTTTTTGTGACCACATTTTAGTGTGCATGCTTTTGTAAATTGTTAGTGTGAATCATCCCTTAGCACCTTCAATTTTTTTCCATGAAATTCATTCACAACCCTCTATATTTTTCAAGTCTCATTATTTCTCTCCATCGGTTTATGCATGTTTCCTTTATCGAAAAAAAACCCTTGGTGTATCACCCCATTTTACATCTTTGAGTTTTCTTTGTGACCATTAACCCACCAAACTTAGTTTTAGGAGATGTTTGTAATGCCCAGCTGGGCATCGGATTCTCCTTTTCCACCTGCCACCTTGGCCTCCCCCCCAACCACCTACCTGCCAACTTTTATGGCTGTCTTGTCTGTCCTTGCGTGAGGAAAGGGGTGGAGTCCCGTTTTTCTTTGCTTGATCTCCTTTTGATCCTCTTTCAATGCGTATAGGTGGTGTTTTGGGCGCATTCTTCTTGGGCTGCGTGTGGAGTGGGTGAGAGGCCAGTAAAACCTACTCTGTCCAGGCTGTTTTTGCAACGACTTTCCTGCTGGCGGGTCGTGTTCAGAAGGGGGCCGAATATTTTGTTGTTTAATGCTTTCAATGGATGCAGCACTTCCTCCCTCCCTGCTCGTGAAGTCCAGAGAGAGAAAGTATGACGACAGCTGTGCGCAGGCAAGCCAAGGAAATGATGGTGTTGATCCTGCTGTTCTGGTTGCACGCGACCACGGTGGAGATCAGTTGTTGCAAAATCTTGCAGCTGTAGCAGAAGCCGTATTGAGTGCTTCCAATGAACAGGTTGTCCACTATGTTGTTATCTGTTCAGTTCGACTGCACCCTCAAATTCGGGATTCTCCTTCAAGATGTTTTCATCAAAATCGATTAAGTGACAGTGAGAGTGTTACCAGGAGACCCGATGAATTTTATTACAGAAAATCTCATAGGCGTGGATCTGTTCATTTCAGTATATTCCTGAAGCGCGATTTGCTTTGCTATTATGTGAGTTTCCTCAACAAGTCACTAAGCTGGCAGGCATAAGGGTTTCTGTTGGATTTTTCACACCTTACAAGCTACAGCTGTAATGTTTGCACCGAGAGTTTGATGTTGTCCCCAAATCGATGAAGGATAGAAGAATTAAAAAGAAACTGGATGTAGTTGGTTTAAAGGCAATAAAATGGTGCATGCTTTTGTGTAAGGGACAGATCACACCCACGGGCAGGAGATCTATGCAATGTTGGAGAGAACGTCTTGGGAGATGAAGGTAGCAGGATATTTGTCAGATTCAGAACATGTGCTGAGTGAACAGGGCTTTCTCGGAAATGAAGGTCTGCAATGGTTGAAGATATGTAAAGTGTTTACAAGGGAGTTGTGTGTAGTAAGGAGAATGTGTAACACCTTCAACCCACCCTCTCTACATGATGCTGTGAGATTAAGATTAAGATTGGCACCGGATGGCATTGGCATTGTATGATTGTAATTGAAGTGTTGGAAATGTTTTTTTTTAATTCAATCTACTTTTATCCCAATGACAATGTTCTTATGGAGATTATTGGTGCTGCTAAGTGAAGCAGGCTGTAAGCAATGGGCTGCACATTTGCACTATAACAAGGTGCATCATATGGAACTTGCAGTGATAAGAAGGAATCAGACTTTATTTTTCACTTTCAAAAAAGTATTCTTTTCTGAGTGTTAAGAAGACTGGACTGTGCTATTTACTTCATCAAATCTGATGTATGGTATGCATCTCTGGGATGAAAAGCAAGAAGAAGAGTAGGTGGAGATTGGGAAAAGCAGGAGAGTACTGCTTGAAGGAAATGGAAAGCTACTTGGGCAGAGCAAGAAATGTGAGAAAAACCCTGCAGTAAATCCAATGCTAGGAGACTACGAGGAGAGCGTCTCTTGATATTTCTTTTCTCCAACTTTGTCATTCTGTATGGTATTTTTCTCTGGATTAATTGGGTTGTCTTGTGGCCAAGGGCATCGTGCTTTTATTCATCACAGACTTTTTCAAGGAATACTTGGTTGATAACAGTCTTGATGACCTCATAGGACTGCTGAAGCGAGGGAAGATGGAAGACAATCTCCTCGAGTTGTTTCCAGTGCAGAAGCGTACTACGAGGCGGTGTGAGGTGGTTTTGTGAAAGGACTCAACTGTTAAATTTTCTGCCCCATCTGTCTATCCAGTTATCACTTTTGGCCCTTTGACATCGCCAGCAGCAGTACTCACATCCTTGTCTCATGCTATTGTTTTATGCTGGCCCGTGTGGAGTCTGTACGACCTGTTGAAGCTGGAGAAACAGGAAAGATATTTCTACACTTTTCTCTGTTATTTTATTTAAAAATATTGTGAAATCGAACCACTTTTCCTTGCATTGATTTGTCAGTTGGATGTCATGATGGGAGATTTCCCTTTCTGCTTGTGTCTTCTTGTTTTAGCTTTTATCGTTGACAGAATGTGGGTCGAAAGGATGCGTGTGCCCTCTCCTTTGAATGTTATGTTTTCTCTTACTCGAATGATAGAACTTTGTCTGTTTGTTTATGTGTTAATTCTTCTCTGCGAATGAGTTGCAAGTTATTATGTTGATCAAGTTAGCATTTTCGTTATCATGGAAGTAAGTTTACATTAACTATGAAACCCCCATTCTAGCACCCAAGTTTGTCCTTGACATTTTTTGTTAGCCCCTTCGCAAGTCCCTTCGATAACCTATTGGCATCGAGAAAGAAAGGTTGTAGGATTGTGCGAGCAATGCGTGGGCTAGCCAGCTTAGAGTTTCGGTATTAAAACTGGTAGAATAAAAGGGTTCGTGTGCAACGTGTTTTGCCATCTCGCGTGTTTAGACTCTTATACTATCCTTCATCTTGTTTCTAGGCTTTTAAGGCCATCCTCAAGAAGTACCTTGACCATGCCTATCAACTTGAATCATAACTAGCTTTTCGGATCAACTAAGCTGGAGGTTTCATTGTGCGAATCCAATACCTCGTTGGCACTAGATTAGTTTGGTCTAATCCCCTCTAAGAATTATTTCGATGGCGCTCTTCTATCTTTCCTAACTTACATTATTCTCCCCTTGTAATGTTAACGCTATTAATTAATATTGGTCAATTTTTATGCACGTAATTCGTAATAGTTTGTGATGGAGATTTCCTTAGATGTGATTGACCTTCGGGAAAACTCTCAGCTTTCGTGTGATAATCTTATGAATTCATAGCGGAAGGTTTTGTTTTGATAAAGTCACTTAGAAATTATGTTTGTATCTTTTTTGCAACGGTTATTGCGTTACCAAGGGTTGCCTTAAAGTAAAATTTGGTTGTTTTGGGATATGGGTAATTTTATTTTAAATTAACCAATCATTAGTACTGTAGTGGAGGTTGTAAACCTTTAGTGTTATTAAAAAAAAAATTGTTGACGACATTATTGTATACTCTTGTTGGACGAAACCCCCCTTCTTCTCTCGTGTGGTTTGCTACTAGCCTGTGAGACTTTGACCCTTCCTGGATGATTGGTAGATCTCTTTGTAGTTATGGTCAAAACTAGTATACTATGCCTTCACTTCGAAACTTGTGTTGTGTGTATACTCTAATTGATTTCCGGTTTGAAACTCTATTATCCATGGCTTTTTGTGTTAATTTCTGAAACCCGTGTTTCCCCCTTCTTGGGCCGATCCACTCTTGTTCTCTTGGAAAAATATTATTTCAGCCTATGCGTTGGTTCCTTTGATAAAATTCTAGATGACTGGTATATAGATCAATTCTCAATCTTGTAATTATTGTTTAATTACTTACTTGATGGGGATACTTTCTTTGCTAGATTGGTTGTTTTCTCCTTATAGGGCCAAGGGCCATTCTCATATGATTGTTACTTTCGTTGCATTTGCTCCTAACTGAAGTACAAGGTCTTCTCCTTCTTTGATCGACATGTTATAGACTTTATTATAACTTGATGTGCTCATAGTGTTTAGAGGTTTGACCCAATTTCTTGTAATAAGGTGCTTCTTTTCATGATATTGTTAGATAATAGTTATGGTGGTTTTGTGTAGCCTTATCTTGCTCAGTTCTCGTGAACTGACTCTTGTAGAAAATTTGTTGCAGATGGCTTACGTGGTTAGATGATGGAAAGACTTGTAGATTATTGCATCAATCTTGGTTATGATGTTCCTTTGTACGAATGTGTACTATGTTATAAAATTTGGAAAGGGCCTTTGGACATTTTAGAAGAAGGGTCAGTGCCTAGTAAATGTATTGTAGAGTATTGTTGTTGTAACTATTGAAACTTTGGCTTGTTTGGTTATCATGTGAAAGATGAAATTTTGATTACCGCTTGGTTATGGGATATTCTAGTGAATTTTAATCCTTAGAATAGTAGCGGGGCATGTCCCATGTTATTACTCTCTTGCTCCCTAGTCTTGGTTCAATAGAGATAGTATGTCCCTTTGATTGGTGCATCATGTTGGAATGAATTGATATAACCTTGTTTTGTTTCCGCAAACGAGTATTGTTAAACTTTGCTCTTGAGTTAAAATGTTGAGTTGTAAATCCTCCTAAGGCCTAAGGCTTAATAGCTAAAATTTAATAAGTTTGTAGATGTGATCTACTATGAAGTGAGAGGAAACTATCTTTTTGGATAGTCCTTATTAAAATTAAACTAATAAACATTATCCTTTTATGGTGAAACCTTAAATGATCTCATGGTGAAATCAATGGTTAGATTTTAGAAGATGATAGGATTTAATAAGTAGGAGGGAAATTGATTATTTAAACCTTAAATCTCTCTCTATCGTTTGAAATGTTCTCCTTTGTCAAACTTAATGAAGTAAAGTCTAGATGGAACACTTAACCAATCTTGATAAACTCTTAACCTCGATAAAAGACTGATAGTAAACAATGTGACCCTGAAGCTAAATTATGTTGTCCTGTTCTGTTAACCCTTGCCTTGATTCATGGTGATATTTCTTAAGCAAGGTCAAAATTTAATCCTTAAACAAGAAGGCTATTGTTATGAACCCTAAGCGGTACTTTTCTCTCAATCGGAGCTTATGCCTTCACCTGTGCAATAGAGTTGTGGAACATGTGTTAGTGGCCTGAGTAAGATTAATTAACCTTGTAAGAAACGGAAAATGTTCTAAAATCAAATGAATAAGAAAGATTTGGACATCAAATTGATGATCCTAGTTTAGAAAGCTTGGCCTTAAGTTTTTTAGTCAAACAGTTGAAAAGAAAGAAGTTCTTCCTTGTGAAAAGAATGGTGTGAATCGTTACATGAAATTTTATAAGAACGTAAGTTAAGAATTAAGAGACACTTTAGTAAACAAGAAAATTTAACAAGAAATTCCTCTTGGGATGCCCTAACTGTAAGTGTGTTTTGTGGTTGGACTCCAATGTTGTTCTGTCAAGAAGAGAAAAGTAGATTGTCCTTGATAGGTGTGAACGTTTCCGTGCTGACCTTGTGGTCTTCCCGTAACAAGTGGTTCCTAGTGTTGGTTGTAACCTTGTGACGACATGTTGTGTCGTGTTGAGTCAAAGCAAGTCAAAAAAAAAAAAAAGTTATCCTGTATTTCACTGTGTTGTCATTGTGTTGGTATTTTTGGTGTGTTACATTTTGGTATCAGAGCGTAGGTTCATGCTCTCGAACCTATGGGCCGGATTGGTGTTGTATGGTGATGTTACATGGTGGTGGTGGTGTTACATGATGATACTACATGATGATGATGATGTTGCATGATGGTGGTAGATATTGGAAGAGTAATGTGCTTTAAGCGTGATGTGATTATTGTCGTAATTGTGATATTGTGAATGCACATTATGGGTATGTCACCTTGTGCGTGTTTGTGATCATGTTGATATGTTTGGGGATGGGAGTATTCTCTCTCCTTCTTGTGGATTCTAGGAAGAATTCACGTGTGAATTATTGTTTGTGATGTGTGAAAAGAATTCTAATGTGGATGACGTAGTGTTGGAGCATTGTGGCATATTGTGATATGTGAGTGTATCAATGTGTTGTATGACTAGTTGATGTTAAAAGAAACGAGATGTATCATGATGTTTTTACCATGTTCTGAAGAAATGTGTGTACCACCTTGATATGTTGCAATGGATGTTATGTTGTGATGTACTATGTTCATCATATGTATGACTATGCAAATAGGTAATGCTTCATGTTGTGATTTTGGGTCATACGGTGAGTGTATGAACCCTATCGTATGGTGATTGCACTTTGGGTGCAGAATGTGGTAAAGTGATGTATTACACCCTGTGGATGTATGATTGTGATCTACCCTGTATGCATACCATACGTGAGACGTTATGGTAGTTACGTGTGTGCCACCATTATGTTAGTGATGTTGTTGTATGTTATGTTGTGAACCTTACGCTAACCGATCCTGAGGGAAATCGGTAGAAGTGTATGTTGAGAGTGAGGAATGGTGTACCATGGGTCAATAACTCGAGCAAAACTCGGTTTAGTAGATAACATGTGATTCTTTCCTCTCTCCCTATGTGGTTGTATGTATGCAACCTTAGTGTATCTATGACTATGTTTAGCCTTGTCGAAGGGTGGCGGGATGATTCAGGTGGAGGTGATGAAAGTTGTATTATTGATATGTATTTTACGAGCTGAGGCTCGATGTTCCGAGTGCTAGCAACTCGTTGAGTACCCCTTTGGTGGCTAGATAAGGCCACACAGTTATCGTAATGTGACATTATTATAAGTTGATTTTATTCGTAAATTGAGCTTCTACTTTATTTTGCAAGGACCAACATCTTTTCTTGATTGCAATGCTTTACAATTTTGGGCATTTCCTTGGTTTGTGGCACTAACATGGGGATTTTGATACTAACTTTGGCTATTTGGCCATTTATTTTAGCTTGATTTGGGGTCTTCTTTTAAATTTGGAATTTTTACCGCCTTGCCCAAGGCTTGTACTTTGCCACTTGGCACTTTTTGGATTGTTGTCTTTGGTTCTAATGTCGTGATGTGTGGAATAGGGTCATGGGATGCACCATGGATTGGTTGGACCTATGGACCCGCTTCGTTGTATGGGGGTACGCCCCAAGGGGTACATATAACTAGCGGGTTGTTGAACCACGCGTTATTATGTCACTTGGGTTAGGAGTGTTCGAACTCTATGTGTCTTGGACCATGGGGACAACCGGCCTCCTTGAGGGAGGCATAAGAGTTTGAGGGAGGCATAAGAGTTTGAGGGAGGCATAAGAGTTTGAGGGAGGCATAAGAGTTTGAAGAGTTTGAGGGAGGCATAAGAGACTTGAGGAGGCATAAGAGACTTGAGGGAGGCATAAGAGTTTGAGGGAGGCTTATGATATTTGTCTGTATGGTTGATGTTTCAGGATATATGTTGAGTTATTGTGATGTTTGGTAGTGGTCTTTTGATGTATGTGTTACTCATGTCAGATGGATATGTGTTGTGATGTTGTGGTTATGTCATTGATTCCCTTGTGGACACTATGTACCTGTAGCATGGTTTGGTGTTATGTGAGTCTTTCATTGATGCAAATTGAGGAAATGTCTGGTGGATTGTAGTACTCTTTTGTTTGAGTATTTGGTATGTCAGTCATTGATGTGTGACGTGTACTATGTGGACTGTGCCTAATCCATTCCGTATTTGAGTAACCTTTTGTGGTGTAATACAATCTTGAAGTATATACTTGTGTGCTTGTGAATCTGTAGTGTCTTTTGAACCTAATAGGGTGTTGTGTTAGCAGTTCATGTTGGGCACCCACAATAAAGAATAAACCAAGACTCTGCAATGATGAAATTTTAAAAGAAATTAAACTAAGAATAGTGATAATGGAAAGAGACTAATGAAATGATGAACAAGAAAGAACTGCCAATCTTCACAGAACATTGAAAGTTAAAAATTCCACCAAATGTTCCTAAGGCTACCTTGTGACCGTGCTTTAATCAACTAAAATTTTAAACCATAGGGTGTACTTTCTCCTTTACCTGTTCTTGGTTGCGAACCATTTCCTTTCCTCGTGTAATGTCGCATCGAGGACGATGCTTTCTTAAGGGGAGGAGAATGTAATGCCCAGCTGGGCATCGGATTCTTCTTTTTCCACCTGCCACCTTGGCCTCCCCCCCAACCACCTACCTGCCAACTTTTATGGTTGTCTTGTCTGTCCTTGCGTGAGGAAAGGGGTGGAGTCCCGTTTTTCTTTGCTTGATCTCCTTTTGATCCTCTTTCAATGCGTATAGGTGGTGTTTTGGGTGCATTCTTCTTGGGCTGCGTGTGGAGTGGGTGAGAGGCTAGTAAAACCTACTCTGTCTAGGTTGTTTTTGCAACGACTTTCTGGCTTTGTGGTCGTGTTTAGGGGGCCGAATATTTTGTTGTTTAATGCTTTCAATGGATGCAGCCGCCTGTTCCTCCCTCCCTGCTCGTGAAGTCCAGAGAGAGAAAGTACGACCCGGCAACGATCTGCAGGGCGAGCCCAAGGAAACGATGGTGTTGATCCTGTTGTTCTGGTTGCACGCGACCACGGTGGAGATCGGTTGTTGCAAAATCTTACACATTTCATGAAGAAGCCGTATTGAGTGCTTCCAACGAACAAAGTTGTCCACTATGTTGTTATCTTTTCGATTTATTTGCACCCTCAAATTCGGGATTCTCCTTCAAGATGTTTTCATCAAAATCGATTAAGTGACAGTGAGAGTGTTACCAGGAGACCCGATGAATTTTTATTACGAGAAAATCTCATAGTTATGGATCTGTTTCATTTATCAAGAGTATATTCTGAAGTGCGATTTGCTTTTGCTATTATGTGAGTTTCCTCAACAAGTCACTAAGTGGTAGGCATAAGGGTTTCGTTGGATTTTTCACACCTTACAAGCTACATGTAATGTAATGTTTGCACCGAGAGTTTGATGTTGTCCCCAAATTGATGAAGGATAGAAGAATTAAAAAGAAAATGGATGTAGTTGGTTTAAAGGCAATAAAATGGTGCATGCTTTTGTGTAAGGGACAGATCACACCCACGGGCAGGAGATCTATGCAATGTTGGAAGAACGTCTTGGGAGATGAAGGTAGCAGGATATTTGTCGATTTAGAACATGTCTTGAGTGAAAGGGCTTTCTCGGAAATGAAGGTTTCGCAATGGTTGAAGATATGTAAAGTGTTTACAAGGGAGTTGTGTGTAGTAAGGAGAATGTGTAACACCTTCAACCCACCCTCTCTACATGATCTTTGTGAGATTAAGATTAAGATTGGAACCGGATGGCATTGGCATTGTATGATTGTAATTGAAGTGTTGGAAATGTGTTTTTTTAATTCAATCTACTTTTATCCCAATGACAATGTTCTTATGGAGATTATTGGTGCTGCTAAGTGAAGCAGGTAAGAAATGGGCTGCACATTTGCACTATAACAAGGTGCATCATATGGAACTTGCAAGCGATAAGAAGGAATCGAGACTTTATTTTTTCACTTTCAAAAAAGTATTCTTTTCTGAGTGTTAAGAAGACTGGACTGTGCTATTTACTTCATCAAATATGATGTATGGTATGCATCTCTGGGATGAAAAGCAAGAAGAAGAGTAGGTGGAGATTGGGAAAAGCAGGAGAGTACTGCTTGAAGGAAATGGAAAGCTACTTGGGCAGAGCAAGAAATGTGAGAAAAACCCTGCAGTAAATCCAATGCTAGGAGACTACGAGGAGAGCGTCTCTTGATATTTCTTTTCTCCAACTTTGTCATTCTGTATGGTCTTTTTCTCTGGATTAATTGGGTTGTCTTGTGGCCAAGGGCATCGTGCTTTTATTCATCACAGACTTTTTCAAGGAATACTTGGTTGATAACAGTCTTGATGACCTCATAGGACTGCTGAAGCGAGGGAAGATGGAAGACAATCTCCTCGAGTTGTTTCCAGTGCAGAAGCGTACTACGAGGTGGTGTGAGGTGGTTTTGTGAAAGGACTCAACTGTTAAATTTTCTACCCCATCTGTCTATCCAGTTATCACTTTTGGCCCTTTGACATCGCCAGCAGCAGTACTCACATCCTTGTCTCATGCTATTGTTTTATGCTGGCTCGTGTGGAGTCTGTATGACCTGTTGAAGCTGGAGAAACAGGCAAGATATTTCTACACTTTTCTACTATTATTTTATTTAAAAATATTGTGAAATCGAACCACTTTTCCTTGCATTGTTTTGTCAGTTGGATGTCATGATGGGAGATTTCCCTTTCTGCTTGTGTCTTCTTGTTTTAGCTTTTATCGTTGACAGAATGTGGGTCGAAAGGATGTGTGTGCCCTCTCCTTTGAATGTTATGTTTTCTCTTACTCGAATGATAGAACTTTGTCTGTTTGTTTATGTGTTAATTCTTCTCTGTGAATGAGTTGCAAGTTATTATGTTGATCAAGTTAGCATTTTCGTTATCATGGAAGTAAGTTTACATTAACTATGAAACCCCCGTTCTAGCACCCAAGTTTGTCCTTGACATTTTTGTTAGCTCCTTCGCAAGTCCCTTCGATAACCTATTGGCATCGAGAAAGAAAGGTTGTAGGATTGTGCGAGCAATGCGTGGGCTAGCCAGCTTAGAGTTTCGGTATTAAAACTGGTAGAATAAAAGGGTTCGTGTGCAACGTGTTTTGCCGTCTCGCGTGTTTAGACTCTTATACTATCCTTCATCTTGTTTCTAGGCTTTTAAGGCCATCCTCAAGAAGTACCTTGACCATGCCTATCAACTTGAATCATAACTAGCTTTTCGGATCAACTAAGCTGGAGGTTTCATTGTGCGAATCCAATACCTCGTTGGCACTAGATTAGTTTGGTCTAATCCCCCTCTCAGAATTATTTCTGATGGCGCTCTTCTATCTTTCCTAACTTACATTATTCTCCCCCTTGTAATGTTAACGCTATTAATTAATATTGGTCAATTTTTATGCACGTAATTACTGTAATAGTTTGTGATGGAGATTTCCTTAGATGTGATTGACCTTCGGGAAAAACTCAGCTTTCGTGTGATAATCTTATGAATTCATAGCGGAAGGTTTTGTTTTGATAAAGTCACTTAGAAATTATGTTTGTATCTTTTTGTGCAACGGTTGACTGCGTTACCAAGGGTTGCCGTAAAATTTGGTTGTTTTGGGATATGGGTAATTTTATTTTAAATTAACCAATCATTAGTACTGTAGTGGAGGTTGCAAACCTTTAGTGTTATTAAAAAAAAAAATTGTTGACGACATTATTGTATACTCTTGTTGGACGAAACCCCCCTTCTTCTCTCGTGTGGTTTGCTACTAGCCTGTGAGACTTTGACCCTTCCTGGATGATTGGTAGATCTCTTTGTAGTTATGGTCAAAACTAGTATACTATGCCTTCGCTTCGAAACTTGTGTTGTGTGTATACTCTAATTGATTTCCGGTTTGAAACTCTATTATCCATGGCTTTTTGTGTTAATTTCTGAAACCCGTGTTTCCCCCTTCTTGGGCCGATCCACTCTTGTTCTCTTGGAAAAATATTATTTCAGCCTATGCGTTGGTTCCTTTGATAAAATTCTAGATGACTGGTATATAGATCAATTCTCAATCTTGTAATTATTGTTTAATTACTTACTTGATGGGGATACTGTCTTTGCTAGATTGGTTGTTTTCTCCTTATAGGGCCAAGGGCCATTCTCATATGATTGTTACTTTCGTTGCATTTGCTCCTAACTGAAGTACAAGGTCTTCTCCTTCTTTGATCGACATGTTATAGACTTTATTATAACTTGATGTGCTCATAGTGTTTAGAGGTTTGACCCAATTTCTTGTAATAAGGTGCTTCTTTTCATGATATTGTTAGATAATAGTTATGGTGGTTTTGTGTAGCCTTATCTTGCTCAGTTCTCGTGAACTGACTCTTGTAGAAAATTTGTTGCAGATGGCTTACGTGGTTAGATGATGGAAAGACTTGTAGATTATTGCATCAATCTTGGTTATGATGTTCCGTGTACGAATGTGTACTATGTTATAAAATTTGGAAAGGGCCTTTGGACATTTTAGAAGAAGGGTCAGTGCTTAGTAAATGTATTGTAGAGTATTGTTGTTGTAACTGTTGAAACTTTGGCTTGTTTGGTTATCATGTGAAAGATGAAATTTTGATTACCGCTTGGTTATGGGATATTCTAGTGAATTTTAATCCTTAGAATAGTAGCGGGGCATGTCCCATGTTATTACTCTCTTGCTCCCTAGTCTTGGTTCAATAGAGATAGTATGTCCCTTTGATTGGTGCATCATGTTGGAATGAATTGATATAACCTTGTTTTGTTTCCGCAAATGAGTACTGTTAAACTTTGCTCTTGAGTTAAAATGTTGAGTTGTAAATCCTCCTAAGGCTTAATAGTAAGCACTATAAATAATTTTGATAAAGTTAAACTAAAAATTTATATATGAATATATTATGTAAGTGACTGATAACCTTTGAGACCTGGATAGTCCTTATTAAAATTAAACTATAAACATTATCCTTTTATGGTGAAACCTTAAATGATCTCATGGTGAAATCAATGGTTAGATTTTAGAGGATGATAGGATTTAATAAGTAGGAGTGAAATTGATTATTTAAACCTTAAATCTCTCTCTATCGTTTGAAATGTTCTCCTTTGTCAAACTTAATGAAGTAAAGTCTAGATGGAACACTTAACCAATCTTGATAAACTCTTAACCTCGATAAAAAACGATAGTAAACAATGTGACCACGAAGCTAAATTTCGTTGTCCTATTCATTAACCCTTGCCTTGATTCATGGTGATATTTCTTAAGCAAGGTCAAAATTTAATCCTTAAACAAGAAGGCTATTGTTATGAACCCTAAGCGGTACTTTTCTCTCAATCGGAGCTTATGCCTTCACAATGTGTGCAATAGAGTTGTGGAACATGTGTTAGTGACTTGAGTAAGATTAATTAACCTTGTAAGAAATGGAAAATGTTCTAAAATCAAATGAATAAGAAAGATTTGGACATCAAATTGATGATCCTAGTTTAGAAAGCTTGGCCTTAAGTTTTTTTAGTCAAACAGTTGAAAAGAAAGAAGTTCTTCCTTGTGAAAAGAATGGTGTGAATCGTTACATGAAATTTTATAAGAACGTAAGTTAAGAATTAAGAAACACTTTAGTAAACAAGAAAATTTAACAAGAAATTCCTCTTGGGATGCCCTAACTATAAGTGTGTTTTGTGGTTGGACTCCAATGTTGTTCTGTCAAGAAGAGAAAAGTAGATTGTCCTTGATAGGTGTGAACGTTTCCGTGTTGACCTTGTGGTCTTCCCCGTAACAAGTGGTTCCTAGTGTTGGTTGTAACCTTGTGACGACATGTTGTGTCGTGTTGAGTCAAAGCAAGTAAAAAAAAAAAAAAGTTATCCTGTATTTCACTGTGTTGTCATTGTGTTGGTATTTTTGGTGTGTTACTGGATGCCAAAAGGGAACCAACTTTTAAAATCTTGCGATTCACCTCAAATCCGAGATACCCACACCTGTGGCGTGTCAAATTGCATAATCGCTGAAGTGAGGAAAGAGAGGGATAATCAAATATACCATTCCTCAAATAGGATGCACTTTTTCTAGATAACAGGCTTTCTCTAAACATTAAATTTGGACAACTAGGAGGATGGTAATAAAGGTATATAAAGGGTGAAATTAATTCATGAAACAAAAATAGATGCGTAGGAGATATTATCTCATGAGATAGCTAAAGGAAATCAATAGAATGCACATGATGTTGTTGATGAGCTGAAAATGTTCCCATAGAAAATCATGAATGTTTGCATAATGCATAAGCTTAATAGATGGAATAACATAGTCTTTAAATGTGTAATCCACCCATTCCAAAGGGTGAAACTCATAGATTATTGAACATGAAATACAAATTCTCCCCATTCTTGTCGGATTTATAGAGTCTCCTTCACAACCACCTATAGAAAGGAAGTTGACATTTTATTTAGTATAGCAATCATTTATCCTTGTCATTTATACGCTGCAATGATGCTTCCTCTTAATCCAAATTTTTCTTATTTGTTAATAAACAACATAGCATAAAAATTTGAAAATCATATATCATGTTTTCACTTATGTTTACCTTTTTATGTCTAACTTTCAATCTCATGTTATTAAAATCCATGAAAAATGTGATTGGATTTATCTATGAAAGTTAAAAAATGCAATAAAAGTGGGGCATTTGATGTTGGTAGCGATTAAGAAATATTTACTATCAAGTTGGTAGATATTAAAAAGAAATTAATGTTGAACTAAACTTGCGTTTTATAGATGATTTTGTGATGGTAAGGAAAGTGATAAGATGTCCATATGTAAATTTTTGAAGTATAGAAGATGATATCATATATTCCCACTAATAGATTCTTCGACCTAAAAATATTTGTCCCTTAAACCCCTTATTCATAAAGACTCTTTCTATAGCTATTGTCTCACTTTCAATCCTTCAAATCTAACTTGTTCAATGTCTCCCTATCGGTGGATCCTATTTATCATTTTTAGTATGGGTAAATAGTTTTTTGAAAGGGTCTATACCCTTGTACATCAATGCTCAAAATCCATATTTTACCCCGAAAATCCCAACAATAGAAAATAAGCTGCGAAGATTATAAGCGGTAAAAGCTTGATCCAAGCTACTAAAAAATAGTTAATAAACAACCACTTAAAAACACCACACCTTCCCAAAGAACCACACAATAGGCCAATTTACCGGATGTAGAAATGATGACAACCGAAAGGACAAGTATCATACCTTTTTTGATACTGATGGGGATTTATATTTGGCATTTCCATTCCTTTTCCTATCAACCCCTTTCATCGATGGATTTTATAGGGATGTGACCCAAAGGAAGGGGGTCAAAGCATCCTTGATCAAGGAATCAACACCCGAAGAGAAGAATTTAGTGGTAGCTTCTCTATATTGTTCTATGAGCCATCCATGATAGGTGAGTCAACTTGTGGGGGCACTAGATTCTTTAACAGATCTAAATCAATTGTAAGATGTTCGGGTAGAGAATCCTTCCACCATGCATGTTTTTTCTTACGTTTGGAATGTTCACAATAATCTGTAATATGACCATTTGGGAAGAAACATTGACATCTGAAGGCATGTCCCTCATAGTCTAGCCTTTGCACCTAGATCCTTTCACCGATCTATAGATTGATTTTTGCTTGTAAGGATTTTGAGGTATCAAGATCTACAAGGATTCGAGCATAAGTAGTATGGGTTTGAATGGAGGTCTTATCATTAACTTCAACACATGATCCTAGAGTATCCCCTATAACATGAGACAAGATCTATTCCAAAGTTGAAGCGAGAGACTTGGAAAGTGAACCCAAATTGAGTAGGTATCAAAAGATTCTTTTAATGGGTAAAAAGATAGATATGGTGGCTTGGACATAAGCTCGTGTTCCCTCCAAACCCAATGTTGGCTAAAAATTAAATCCCTATCTTTAGGGGTCTCAAAGACAACAATGAAATAAGATTTAGCACAATGATAAAGCTCAATCTTACCTTGTATCTTTTCTCTCCATCTTTGGGCTATCTAGTCATGAAGTTGAGAAAGCTTAAGCAATTATTTTTGAAATCTGCATATGAGACCCAGTTGGGAAAGATTTTCCTCCTCCTTAAGAGGCTTTTAGAAGCAGATCCTCATAAATTTCAAGCGTTGGGGTATCCCTGAGAGGGTTTCGAGAGCTCATTTCTTGCATTCTCCTTACGTTTGGAGACCACTTTGCAGTATAAGATTTGGATATATTAAAGTTATCATGTTTTCCTGGTTACGACCGACCCATGTTTCTCTCTCTCCATCACTAAATCCATGCATAATAGTATTTGTAGAATGGGAAGGGGATTTATTATTGTTTAATGGATATATTCTGCCTTAGCGATCCCCATCAGAGGATATCCCTAATTTGAGAGGACCACAATTTTGATCTCCATTTCCTGCAACTGGAATTCGTTTTCCTTGTCTCCACCTTTATTCCCCAATATTTCTTGTTTGCACTAGGGGATTTAATTTTTTTCTGGCTGCTGAGTATTTTTGCATGTCCATTAAGTATTTCCCCTTGTCCACATGCGGGTTTACCCTGTGCATTGCCTTTTTGGTCTCTGTCAAGTAGCAACCTTCATCGAGAAAATGGCTAGGGTTGTGAAAGTGCTAGTTATAATGGATAATTAAATTTACTTTTTCTTGCATACCAAGTTATAACAAAAAATGTTTTTTTGGCATAAAAACCTTATTGAGTAAACATAAAGACATCATAGTCCATTATTTTATTAATTAAATAAAATTACCCAAAGAAAGGAATTTTTATTGTTGTTTTTAAAGGCTTTTGGGTATGTAGTACACATCAAAAATAATACACGATGGTGGGTCCATTCATTGATTTTTTTGGCAAGATGAGATGATGTTTGAATTTGTACAACAACATTTGTTATCCAATTTTACGCACATGGAAAAATTGGAAAACAGGGCCTTGTTACAATCAAATCACGACATTGGTCCCAGGGACCCACTTTTGGTGATCAGGTGAGATCGCTCATTTTTTCCAAGAATGCGAGCTATCGAGGAGTTTGACAAGTTTATCTCGCTCGGTCGAGCTAAAACAGTGTCAAATCGGGAATAAAGAGACGAGTCATCAGAGGAGTTCGTGCCTTCTCCTAACTCGGTCATAACTCAGATCACAAGCCTTAGACGAGTTCATGAGTAGGAAATGTAAGTTCGGTTGTCCAACTTTGGCTTGTCATAGAAGAGTCTCGATAGGAGTGGAGGATGTTTCGATGGTTGGCTCATTGAGGCAGAGAAATGACGAGCTCGACTCGGTTTAATTCAACATGGAGAGATTGATGCTTCCTTGTTGGAATATGAATTCACAATCTCAGCCTCATTCGCAAAACTTGTCTCAAGATTTGATCGAGCTTCTTCCATGGAAGCGACTTTCCAAAGTGAAAAGGCGAGACAACTCAACTAAAACTTTATCTCGTCCTTCTACTACAGCAGCAAGATTTTACAACGACTGATCACGGCTGTCGTCCCATGCAACCAGAACATCAGGATCAACACCAACGATTCCTTGGGATCGCCCTGTGGCAGCTGTCGCAATTAACTCTCTCTGGAGGCGATTGTTTCTCTGAGATAAAGTTTACTTCTCTACCATGTAGCTGCTGCGTATAGCCAATTCAAATTGCTAAAAGTATGGTCCCATGTGGTGGACTAATGCATCGATTTTCATGGAACAGATGGTCTTATGAAATTTTTACAGATCCCGCAATCGCTTAAATTTGAATCTTTCCTGAAAAATTCAAGCGGCAACTGTTCAGGAATCAATATTAAAGCAGCATGTAGAGTGGTTAATTGAAGATAAGCAACGACTACATAAACTATTTCTGCCATTTGCCAACTATTCTCGAAAATTTCTACCTGTAGCTGCTTTAAAAAATTATCTACGCGGCTGCATGGGACCTCACAATAAGTGAAGGCACGATCTTGGCAAGAGAACGATATTTCCGCGCATGGGAAATATTTCACTTGATTTCCAAGTGGATTTTTATGAATGGCGGGCCAAGCTGAAAATCCCGCTCGCTGGTGGAAATTGCGGAGATAAGGAGCGAACTTGCCAAGGTTGCGCGGCAAAGCTGAGGCCGGGGCCCGTGGATTAGTTTGTCCAAGCCGTTGGACGTGGGAAATAAGGAGCAGCACTGCCAAGCGGGTTTTTTGTGGATGGCAAACCAAAGAAGAAACTCCGCGCGGGGGAGATTTGGAGCAGCACTGCCAAGTGGAGATTTGACGATGGCAATCCAACATCAAACTTCCGCACGAGCCGTTTAAACGTGGTCCGAGTCTTTGGGCGAGTCACACGCAAGGTAAGTTGGAAAACGTGGAATGAAGCAGTTGAAGTGTTTAATCGGATTAAACGTGGTTGTCTGGTCGGCCGTTTTGTAAACAGAAGGTTGTTTGAAGGAGGTTTTACACATTCCGCATCCACGCATAGCATTCGGTGGTCGCGAGAAGCTCCCACGCACAGTTGCAGAAAACAAATATTCACTGCCATGCACGATGGATTGGAGTCACGCTGTTCGAGGCTTCATAGAATTTCCATGAACCAGGAGATGAAGGTTTATTACGTGCAGAGCGAAACGATTCATATTGCTCGGCATTGTTTTCCCCTAGAAACGAATTGAATGCGAAGGTCAACTCTGAAGATACCCGGTCAGCCGTTTTGCCTGCTACATCCTTGTTACTCGTAAATGGTCTCTTCGAGAAAATCCGAGAGCAGAGGCAATATTTATACCTTTCCATTATGTGCGTTCAATCAGACAATAAAATATTCTTTTACCAGGTTCAGAGAAGCTCGTTTTTAACAATGGACGATTATACTGTAGTTTCGAGCCGGTTTTATCGGCTTATTAGCTTTGATCCACGACTAAGGAAGAATTCATATAGTTGTTACTGTACATTTTTTCCAAGGTCCTCTTGGCTGCCCCAGCTGTTCAATGAATTTTTGAAGGACTCCTTTTATGTGTTGCAAATTGTAACATGAAGGATCTTTTTAGTTTCTGAAAAAAAATGAGTATATTGTATAGCTCACGGCTACCTATGCCATAGGTTCCAATAGTAGCATAATTGTCGATTGGAGCTGAGATTTCCGGGTGCACTGCCAAAATACCAAGGGGCTCTTTGGCCAAAAAATCAGTCTTAGGGTGTCTATCAGACATGTTATGGGCATGAGACTGTGTCATCATCATGGCAGCATTAGGTCTTTATTAATAATGGCATTTTCTCATCGTTTGGAAGGTACAAATTGTGCTTATTATGGAAAAGCTAAACATTCTTACTCTGAAGTGTTATATGATAAGGAAGAACCGTGAGCATTGTGGTAAAACCATTCTTAGAGGCGTGAAAATGTGAACATGATCGAACAAATCTTGATATTTCCCATGAGATACAAAGCGAGAATAGCTCAAGAGATCGGTAGAATCAAAGAAGAGCTCAATGCATGAGCTAGTGCTTGAGTTTATAACTTGATGAGCATAGACCCATTGTTGTTCGGGGAGTAAGGAAATCGGATGTGCGGGATGGTAAATATGAGCTCGGTACATAGACATGTGAGAGTCAGAGTTGAGACCGGGTGCTCGGGTTGATATGCAAAACAAAGCCGAGTGAATCGGTTGGGAGCTCGTGGTGATGTTTCATGAAGTTTGAGCGAGGAATGCATAAATGGTTTCGAGTTAACGAGGCGAAATGATAAGAATCAAGTTTGATAGTCCACCATTCGGAGGACTCAATGCAAAAGGCCCGATTGCCAAGGCGAGGAAAGAGTTGGTGCGGGGTCAAAATTGAGTGCAATCGAGGAGTTAGAGGATTGAAGCTCATCAAATTTGGCTATGTGCGAGATTCTATCCACATGGACCCCCTCCTCTTCAAGTCAAGCGGGTCAGCGGGGGTCCCGACATTATGTTAATTAAATTAATATTTTTATTTAAATATTTTAATAATAATATTTATTATTATTATTTAAATATTTTATTTAAATATTCTTTTAATTAATTGAGAAGACTTGGTCATCGAGCGATTAATGACCCATGATGGAACCTTCTCGGGTAGTTGACTAAGCATGATAAATACATCATGGGCCTTGATTTAGGAATGTAATTATGACCATTTCCTCTTCTTTCTCACATATTATTCTATAAATGTAAGTTGGAAGCTCATTTCAAAGGGTTCCAGCAGTTCGGAGCATAAGTTGGACGAGTTAGATATCTCGGGCAAGAGTGTATACTTTTCAAGGGTCCTCTCTCTCTACAAGTTGTTCTTGTGTGTTGAGAGAACTTTCAAGCCTCCTCTTCAAGGTATGTAATGGCAACTATTGCCTCTTACGAATGTATGATGCATTGTGCATGTTATTGAAGCAATAAAAGTGTGTGTTTTGTGACTAATCTCGGTCCTTTCATCCTTACATGCTTCTTTGTGCCTTTCTCATACTTGCGGGTACCTTTGTGCGAGTTTAAGTTTCTATTGCGAGTTCTTGGAGTTACTGTGTTTATCGAGTGGTGAAGTATTGCATGCGGTTGAGTTGTGGTGTCTATTCACCCTTCTTGAGTTCATCCTTCTTCTTTGGGAAGCCTGAGTATATTTCTCGGTCGATAAAGTTTAACAAAAGGAGGCGCGTGTCTCTTAGCTTTGTGGTATGATGTACCCTCTCTAAGTTGCGGTAGGTGAAGTTGACTGTGGTGCACACACCCTCTTCAAATTAACCCTTCACTGAATCGAAGACACCCTTTATTCGGTGCATCACCATCCCTAGTATAGTTTCATTTCGTAAATCTCTTTCCCTAAACCCCATGAAAATGTTAGCCTAGGACTAGATAATCATTTTTGTTACACTAGGAGTAGTCTGACACTTAATTTAGGAAGAGGAAGCCGGCCTTCTCAGGAGGTTCACCTCGAGCCCAAGTCCCACGGCTTGAGAGGTGATCCCATGTGTCCCAATCACACGAACATCCTATTCACATCCTGGATATTCGGGAGAGTGCGGTGATTTAGCGACAACTTGATTTTAGCACGCGGTGGGAGAATGGGACATCACGGTTAGAGTTCCATCTTCAGAGGTGTCTCATTATCAAGCAGTAAATCTTAAGCCACCGTGCGACCACACTGTGATTTTTGGCACGCCGGTGGGACGAGTTGGTACTTCTCTTCTCACTTACACGAGTCAAAGTACCTGGCGACTCCATATCTCTGGATTCCAAATCTCAGTGTAGTAACTTATGCGAAGAATTCAAACAAGAGCTTCTTCAAAGAAAGGAAATTATCAGCATATCGAACTTTCCTTGTCTCCTCCAAAGAGAAGAAGAAGAGGCATTTCCACATCCCGATTGCAGATTTACCTAGTAGGGTCATTGACTCCTCCTTACGGAAGATTTCCTTCACCCGGGAACAATCAACCTTTCGTTCTTTATGGCGAGGAACCAAGTTTTCCCCCTTTCAATGCAAGCAGTCCTCTCGTGTTGGCTCAGCGTGACCCGATACATTGCGGCACTCAAAAGTTTACCCTTCTACATGGGGAAACTCACGTTACTCAGTGGAGCATATCTTTGATGTAGCTTGAGCATCTGCGATACATAATATCACAGAAGACAATGTTGCAGTTAGACTTCTTGCTACCTCTTTCAAGGGAAAAGCACTTCAATGGTTTCGCGGGTTAGGTGTTGGCACTATAACCACTTGGGACGTGTTGGGAGAAAAGCTATGTAAACAATTTGAAGACAAAAGTGATCACCTATCACTTTTGGAACAACTTACTACCATAAAGAGAGCTCCCCAAGAATACATGAGTGATTTCAACTTCCGATTCCACAGGACTTGGAATAGGATTCCGGCGCTCATAAAGCCTTCTGCACATAATGCATTCTTGTACTATTTGCGAGCCTTGAATAGCGATGTAGCAGTTATGATCCAGTCATGGGAGGGACTACACTTCACGATGCTTACGAAGTTGCCATAAGTGTGAGAGAATTCTTTGATTCAGGCTGGAAAGATAGCTCCACGACCACCAATGCCCTTTTCTCCAGATCTTACGAATCATCAGCCTATCATTGCTCCTATTCCAATGGACTCCAAGCAACCACCTCAATCTTCCCCTGCCTCTTCAAATGACCTATTTGAAGTCAAGTCACTACTGCAAAATTTTGGAAATGAGCTCGTTGCACTCAAAAGGCAACAATTTCAATACAATCGTCCGTATCAGCCACAAAATCAGCAGTATCAGGCTAGCCGTCCTCCCTTTCAAGGAAACAATCAGCCCCAAAATCAAACTACGAGTCAAGTTGCAAATGTCAGGCCCTTGAACTTCCGGAACCCTCTTGCAGCTAGCTCATCTAGAGCTATAGTACCTGTTCAGAATAATCTAGTTCAAGACTACGAATGGTGCTATCCTTGCTCTCAACCTCACAATCAAAATCTTTGTCCCAATGGGGTTCTTAGCCAGGCCCTTATGGTTCAAAGTGTATCTTCCCCTTCAGATTTAACAAATAATTCATCTACACAAGAAGCGGCAGATCAACCACAGGCACCTGAAGAATCCACTTTACTAAACTGGCAAGAAGAAGATTTTTGTGGGTTGAATACCGATTCTTCATCAGTGGCAGCAAACACTCGTTCCAAGAAGAGAGCAATGGAGCCTCAAGCTCCCGAATCTGATCTAGCATCCACTTCTCAACATGGATTACAAATGGCGGTTGATAGAAATGAGGGAAAGAAATCACCAGAAACATCGACTAGCCACACGCAGGGAAAGATGGTTCTCCAGGCATCACGGTACCCAACAAACATTTTCCAAAGGAGGACCCCAATGCCCAAAAAAGTGTCAATAAAGTTGGAGCGATTCCCTTCAGCATAGTAGAACAAATGAAGAAAACCAATCTAAGCGTTACCATGTGGGATGCACTCTCGATTCCTTCTCAAAGAAACCCATTGCGAGAAGCTACGAGCGATTTTAGTAAAACCAGCGCATCACCAAAGCCATGGGTGACAAATGCTACAAATTTGTGTCAACGAGGAAGGAAGATCATTCCTACGGCAAACAAACCACCGCCATTCTACATTTCCTTGATCATTGGCGACCACCTGGTACATAATTGCATGATCGATTCTGGTGCCAGTAGCTCTGTCATGCCTAAACAAATTACAGATGTACTAGGCATACAATATGCGCCGATTCTGAAGAGGGTTGTTCAAATTTAGATGCACATTTGTTAAGACTGTTGGGGTTATCAAAGGACTTCAACTTACCATCCACGCATGCCCAAGCTTGTCATTCACCCAAGATATATCAGTCATTGATCTCCCTCCCCTCTTTGCCATCTGCCTATCACGGGATTTCACCGCCAAGATGGGTGGTTACCTATCAGCCGATTGGTCGCATATGATTCTCAGGACTCGATATGGAACCAAAGTAACTATAAGGGCAGAACCAATCTGCCATAATCATGTAGAACCCTACACTTCTAATCCCATAAATGGAAATTACACCATCGGTGATCCAGAAGAGGAAGGTGCCGATCATGAACCAACCACCCTTGTTGAGGAAGTCCCTGATACTCTGCTAGATGAAGCAAGTAGAGATCATCAGTACGATCCCTACGCCGATGTATTGGCAGAAGAAGAAGCTGGTTTGCTGGTCTTGGAAGAAACAGGATTAGGTACCTACTGTATCCATGAAGAAGATACGATCATACCACTGACTTGTCAAAACACCAAGTGATTCTAAAGGACTATGGAAATTGTTCTTGATGGCTCAAGAAGTAAGAATGGATCCGGTGCTTTGGTGTTATGTTAATTTCTCGAGAGGAGATAAGTACTTCTCATCTTTCGGTTGCGATTCGGTTGCACAACAATGTTGCTTTGAATACGAGGCTCTTGTGCGAGAATTCAGCTAGCCCAAAGGAAGGGAATCAAGGCCTAATTTTTTTGGAGATAGTGAGTTAGTTGTTCATCAAGTTTCAGCACGTAGTGCATCCAAAAATGATCTTTTAAGATCATACAAGAAAGTCTGGGACGATTGAAGATTTGAAGCTTTTGGGATCCATGCAATTCTAGAGGTCAAAATCAAGATGCGGATAGGCTTGCTTACAATTGGTTCATAATATAACATACCGAGTTGATATCATGAAAGAAGGGCAGCAATTTGTTAAAATGGTGGTTCGACCAGCAGTCCACGATAATGTGAGTAGTTGGCAAGTGTTCGATAGTGACAACCAAATTGTCCTCTTCTGCAAGAAGAGGCGGAGTTTGCTGCAAAAAAAATCAAGATAAGTTCAGTAAGAAGTCATATGGTGAACAAATTATTCAATTGAAAAGCAACAAGTTACCAAAAGGTTTAGTCACTTTGGAATCCATTTTCAATTCAGATGACCAAGCCAAAAGACAAAGCCTAACATGGTGGTCAAAGAAGAATATTTTGAGGAAGTCGAAGTATCGAATGAAAATTTCTTAAGATCGGAAAAGTGTGTACTTCGAGGAGAAAGAAGCTTTCATCAAACTTTGTCAAGAGTATCATGACATCTTTGCATGGAGCTATAAAGATCTGCGTGGTTTTGATCCGGTCTTGCATGACATACCATCGAGGCTGGATCCTAATGCTAAGCCGGTTCGTCGAAAGCTTGAGAGACCAATTAATCCCAAAATTGAGCCACTAATGAGAAAGGAGCTAACCAAGCTCATCGAGGCTGTATAATTTTCCCATCAAGCATTCCTCATGGGTAGCCAATTTGGTGCCGTGAGGAAGAAGAACGGAGAGATCCGGTTATGCGTAGATTTCAAGGATTTGAATCGTGCGTCATTGAAAGACCATTATCCTCTTCCATCGATGGAGCAGATCCTTCAAACGGTGGCAGGAGCTCAAAGATTTTCTTTGCTCGATGGATATTCGGAGTTCTGATCAAATCTAGTCGAGAATCGACCAATTCAAAAGCGGCTTTCACTACCAAGTGGGGCACATATGCCTATAATAAAATGCCATTCGGATTGTCCAATGCCGGGGCTACTTTCCAAAGAGCCATGGACATGGCATTTAAGGGACTGATCAACGATATTATTTTGGTTTACCTTGATGATATAACTGTATACTCTAAGCATGCAGAAGATCACATCACACATCTAAAGAAAGTTTTCCAAAGGTGTAGGGAATTTGGGGTTTCACTTAACCCCAAGAAATGTATTTTCGCAGTGCACGAGGGAAAATTGTTGGGGCATGTTGTTTCAGCAGAAGGATTATCAATCGATCTAGCCAGGATTCATTCGATTATGTCCTTATCTCTCCCAAGTCACAAGAAGGGCCTCCAGAGCTTTTTGGGAACCATAAATTTTGTGCGGAGATTCATCCCTCAATTTGCGACATTGGCTAAACCACTGACATCCATGCTAAGGAAAAACATGCCATTCTCATGGACAAAGGAAGGACGAGAAAGCTTCGAAGCCATCAAAACAGCCATTTCCCAAGCTCCCATGCTTGTGAACCCCAGGTTTGACAAAGATTTTATCCTTTATGCTTTTGCAGGTCAAGAGAGCATTTCAGGGATCCTCACCCAACAAAACGACAACGATGGAGCTGACCAATCACTTTCTTGATCAATCCCTCAAAGACTACGAGTTCAAATACTCATTCATTGAAAAGCAAGTCTTTGTGGTTATTCGAGCTTTGAAGAAATTCAAGCACATGTTGTCAATAACAAGATTCATCGATGGTGTCTCATCCAGGTGTCAAGGAGTTTTTGCTGAACAAAGAAATGAACGAAAAGCGTGCTGGATGGATCACGAAGGTAATGGAGTATGACGTGCATATCAAAGTCACTAAACTTGTCAGAGGTAAGGGTTTATGTGAGCAACTTGCTGCAAACATGGAATCAAAAGGTAATGAGGACGTGACACTCCTAAATACTGATGAGGATGTTTATCAAGCTGACTGGTTATCCAAAATGAAGAATTTCATCTTCTCAGGAGCATACCCAACAAACATGGATAAAAACCAAAGATGAACTTTTCGTCTTCAATCTATCCCATATGTTTTGGTAGATAGCGTTCTCTTTCGAAAAGATTTGAACGGTGTTCTCCTTCGGTGCATAGGACCGGAACAGGTAAGTAAGATACTAGAAGAATTTCATAATGGCCTATCTGGAGGACATTATTCTGCACGAACAACAGCTACCAAGATCATGCGAGCCGGCTACTATTGGCCGGATTTATTCAAGGATGCCCATCTCTGGGTAAGGAAGTGCGAGAATGTGCCTTTTTCACGAGTAGCGAAGCGCCAGCTCTTCCATTGCATCAATTCAAGTGGATCAACCCTTTGTTCAATGGGGTTGGACTTCATCGGAATGATTAATCCTCCATCTAGTGCGGACATAAGTGGGTCCTTACCGCAACAGACTATTTTACTCGATGGACAGAGGCGGTAGCATTAAAAGAGAGCAATGAAAAGGCAGTTCTAGATTTTTTGGAGGGTATAATGACGAGGTTTGGTGTTCCATTTACAATCATTTCAGACAACGCGCTAGCTTTTCTTGGTATGAAACTGAGTGAATGGGCTGTTAAAAATGGGGTATACCTCAAAACTTCATCCAATTACTATCAAGGAAACGGATTGGCTGAGTCTAGCAACAAAAACCTCATAAGGATTATTAAGCGCACAATGGAGACTAACAAGAGGACTTGGCATACACAGCTTAAGACCGCCTTATGGGCAGATCGAATCACACCTAAAAGGGCCATCGGAAATTCTCCTTTTGTTCTTGTATATGGAAGAGAGGCAAAACTCCCACTCTCATTGGAGTTACCTTCTTTGGAGTTAGCTCATCAACTTGAAGTTATAGAGAGTGATCCTCTGACAGTAAGGTTTGCTGAACTCATGGAGTTAGAGGAAGTACGAGACAAGGCTATGAAAACTTTGGAGCAGCATCAGGCTCAAGTTAAGAAATCTTTTGACAAGAAGGCATCCGACAGACATTTTCAAGAGGGAGATTTAGTTCTCAAATGGGATGAAGACAGGGCCAAACCAGGCAAGCATGCCAAGTTTGACGCTCTCTGGAGTGGACCATACATCATCACAAGTTGCAAAGAGGCAAATTCATTTCATCTATCTAGGCTCAATGGAGAAGAACTGCCCATTCATGTGAATGGGATACATCTCAAAGCTTGTTTTTGAGAAGCGTTCCACCCCCTGTACAGTTAAATTAGGTGTTTTCCTCCAAGTGCTTATGCACATTGTTGTGTGTTGTTGTTTTGCTTTCCTTGTTGTTGTGTTTTGTGTTGTTCTGCACATTGTTTCATCATTGGAAGGTGTCAAGGTAAAAAAGGTTTAAGGTCTCTATGTGAGTTCAAAATCGCCGTTCAAAATTTTGCGGTGTTCCATGGATGTCAAGCATTGATAGATTCGGTATACTTCATGCTTAGCATTCAGGGAGGCCAGGATATCAAGTGATGTTCAAGGAGATTAGGGATGTGTCAAAGAAAATCATACTACTTTCGGGATTCCAACATACACTCCATGCCCAATGGATGACTTAAGGCTCTTTGGAATCATGCTTAGCGAGCAATCATCCCGAGAGAGGTCGCAAAAATGTTATCAATTTTACGCACATGGAAAAATTGGAAAACAAGGCCTTATTACAATCAAATCACGACATTGGTCCCAGGGACCCACTTTTGGTCATCAGGTGAGATCGCTCATTTTTTCCAAGAATGCGAGCTATCGAGGAGTTTGACAAGTTTATCTCGCTCGGTCGAGCTAAAGCAAGTGTCAAATCGGGAATAAAGAGAGCGAGTCATCGAGGAGTTCGTGCCTTCTCCTAACTCGGTCATAACTCGAGATCACTGAGCCTTAGGAGTTCATGAGTAGGAAATGTAAGTTCGGTTGTCCAACTTTGGCTTGTCATAGAAGAGTCTCGATAGGAGTGGAGGATGTTTTGATGGTTGGCTCATTGAGGCAGAGAAATGACGAGCTCGACTCGGTTTAATTCAACATGGAGAGATTGATGCTTCCTTGTTGGAATATGAATTCACAATCTCAGCCTCATTCGCAAAACTTGTCTCAAGATTTGATCGAGCTTCTTCCATGGGCGACTTTCCAAAGTGAAAAGGCGAGACAACTCAACTAAAACTTTATCTCGTCCTTCTACTACAGCAGCAAGATTTTACAACGACTGATCACGGCTGTCGTCCCATGCAACCAGAACATCAGGATCAACACCAACGATTCCTTGGGATCGCCTGTGCATTTATCGCAATTAACTCTCTCTGGAAGCGATTGTTTCTCTGAGATAAAGTTTACTTCTCTACCATGTAGCTGCTGCGTATAGCCAATTCAAATTGCTAAAAGTATGGTCCCATGTGGTGGACTAATGCATCGATTTTCATGGAACAGATGGTCTTATGAAATTTTACGAGATCCATGATCGCTTAGCTTAAATTTGAATCTTTCTGAAAAATTCAAGCGGCAAGCTGATTAGGAATCAATATTAAAGCAGCATGTAGAGTGGTTAATTGAAGATAAGCAGCGACTACATAAACTATTTACGCCATTTGCCAACTATTCTCGAAAATTTCTACTGCATAGCTGCTTTAAAAAATTATCTACTGCATTGCGTGGGACCTCACTGATAAGTGAAGGCACGATCTTGGCAAGAAAGCGATATTTCCGCGCATGGGAAATATTTCACTTGATTTCAAGTGGATTTTTATGAATGGCGGGCCAAGCTGAAAATCCCGCTCATTTGGTGGAAATTGCGGAGATAAGGAGCGAACTTGCAAGGTTGCGCGGCGAAGGCGAGGCCGGGGCCGTGGATTAGTTTGTCGAAGCCGTTGGGCGTGGGAAATAAGGGCGGCAGCGTGCTTGCCAAGCGGGTTTTTGTGGATGGCAAACCAAAGAAGAAACTCGCGGCGGGGAGATTTGGAGCAAGCTTTGCGAGTGGAGATTTGGCGATGGCGATCAACATCAAACTTACGCGAGCCGTTTAAGCGTAATTAGGAGTCTTTGGCGAGTCACGCGAGTAAGTTGGAAAACGTGGAATGAAGCTGGTTGAAGTGTTTAATCGGATTAAAGCGTGGTTGTTTGCAGTCGGCCGTTTTGTAAGCGAAGGTTGTTTGAAGGAGGTTTTACACATTCCGCATCCACGCATAGCATTCGGTGGTCGCGAGAAGCTCCACGCATAGTTGCGAGAAAACAAATATTCAACGCCATGCCACGATGGATTGGAGTCACGTTGTTCGAGGCTTCATAGAATTTCCATGAACCGAGGAGATGAAGGTTTATTACGTGCGAAGCGAAGCGATTCATATTGCTCGGCATTGTTTTCCCCTAGAAGCGAATTGAATGCGAAGGTCAACTCTGAAGATACCCGGTCGGCCGTTTTACTGCTACATCCTTGTTACTCGTAAATGGTCTCTTGAGAAAATCAGAGAAGAGAGGCAATATTTATACCTTTCCATTATGTGCGTTCAATCGAGACAATAAAATATTCTTTTACGAGGTTCGAGAGAAGCTCGTTTTTAACAATGGACGATTATCTTTGTAGTTTCGAGCGGTTTTATCGGCTTATTAGCTTTGATCCACGACTAAGGAAGAATTCATATAGTTATTCTTGTACATTTTCAAGGTCCTCTTGGCTGCCCATTTATTGATGTATTTTTGAAGGACTCCTTTTATGTGTTGCAAATTGTAACATGAAGGATCTTTTTAGTTTCTGAAAAAATGAGTATATTGTATAGCTCACGGCTACCTATGCCATAGGTTCCGATAGTAGCATAATTGTCGATTGGAGCTGAGATTTCCGGGTGCCTTGCCAAAATACCAAGGGCTCTTTGGCCAAAAATTAGTCTTAGGGTGTCTATCAGACATGTTATGGGCATGAGACTGTGTCATCATCATGGCAGCATTAGGTCTTTATTAATAATGGCATTTTCTCATCGTTTGGAAGGTACAAATTGTGCTTATTATGGCAAAGCTAAACATTCTTACTACAAGTGTTATATGATAAGGAAGAAGCGTGAGCATTGTGGTAAAACCATTCTTAGGCGTGAAAATGTGAACATGATCGAACAAATCTTGATATTTCCCATGCATATACAAAGCACGAGAATAGCTCAAGAGATCGGCCAGGATCAAAGAAGAGCTCAATGCATGAGCTAGTGCTTGAGTTTATAACCAATGAGCATAGACCCATTGTTGTTCGGGGAGTAAGGAAATCAGATGTGCGGGATGGTAAATATGAGCTCGGTACATAGACATGTGAGAGTCAGAGTTGAGGCCGGGTGCTCGGGTTGATATGCAAAAACAAAGCCGAGTCGAATCGGTTGGGAGCTCGTGGTGATGTTTCATGAAGTTTGAGCGAGGAATGCATAAATGGTTTGAGTTAACGAGCGAAATGATAAGAATCAAGTTTGATAGTCCACCATTCGGAGGACTCGATGCTAAAAGAGGCCCGATTGCCAAGGCGAGGAAAGAGTTGGTGCGGGGGTCAAAAATCGAGTGCAATACTTGGAGTTAGAGGATTG